>OZ024913.1:42397488-42779988 GCA_964017125.1 Flabesymbios commensalis | reverse complement strand
GTCGGTCGGTCGGTCGGTCGGTCGGTCGGTCGGTCGGTCGGTCGGTCGGTCGGTCGGTCGGTCGGTCGGTCGGTCGGTCGGTCGGTCGGTCGGTCGGTCGGTCGGTCGGTCGGTCGGTCGGTCGGTCGGTCGGTCGATCGATCGATCGATCGATCGTTCGATCGATCGATCGATCGTTCGATCGTTCGATCGTTCGATCGATCGATCGATCGACTGACTGACTGCCTGCCTGCCTGACTGACTGACTGCCTGACTGACTGACTGACGATCGATCGATCGATCGATCGATCGATCGATCGATCGATCGATCGATCGATCGATCGATCGATCGATTGATTGATTGATTGATTGATTGATTGATTGATTGATTGATTGATTGATTGATTGATTGATTGATTGATTGATTGATTGATTGATTGATTGATTGATTGATTGATTGATTGATTGATTGATTGATCGGACCCCCCCCCCCCATTCTTGATTGATTGATCGAACCCCCCCACAAATCTCAATCAAAATTTGTCAACTGTACAAATGTGTCATTAATGTAAATACTGGGTTATATGATTATAGTCCTAGAATTTACCTTGGAAGGTCTCATATTTGAAAGATTTCCTGGCGCGACGGGGTAAAACACCCTCGCGCACTTTCCATCAGTGTGATGTCAGGCGAAGCGGGCAGCGGGCGCATCGCAGACGTGGACTCAGCATGCTCACGACCCCCCACCCCCACTAAAAAAATCCTAAAATAAACCCTGATCACCCAGAAAGCACAAGAAGTCGACCTTTTATTGTGATAGACCGCGAAATCAGCATATCGTGTGTGCCTATGCTCTGATATTATTTGCACATGTACATGTATATAACTCCAGGTGCCTTTCCTAATGTATTTTGCGGCCCTCTCACGCTGTGATTATTCTTGTCACTTAGGAGCTGGCGTTATTACACCACTCTCGCCGCACGGCCACCGTGGTCAGTCAGGACACAGTCCAGCTTCTCACCGTCGGCAGAGACGACTTCTTTGACATCTTCATGAGCGGAAATGGCGCAGATGAAATTCCACAGCACATCGAGTTTATTAGGTGGGAACTAGACAGGTTCATAATAAATCTGAATATATGTCGGTGTTACACATTAGCCATTGGAAAAATATTCTTAACATTGATAAATACAGAAAATATAGACATAGACATAAATGTAAAAACACAAAGATATATTTGCATGTTTGTGTAAGTTAAATATTTACTCTATGTGTCATCTTTCCGCAACTGTAGGCCTATATAGGAAGATATTATTCTTGTGATATATGATCGTGGGAATAGTCACACAGTCGTCTTTTTTCTGGCAGTATGTGTATGTCTTTACTTTGATTTGAAATAGTTGATTAATAAAATTGTCAGATATCAGCTGAAAATACAGGATTAATAAAGTAGTGAAACATATCTTTACATTTTTTGCGAGGATTTCATAGATATGACGTTCTCGGTGAATTTTAAAGAGTTTTATTAACCCTTTGCCTGCTAATTACGACAATAGTCGTTTTTATTTCGTTTTTTATTAGCCGATTGAATCACTGTTATTGGGAATGAAATGACTGTTTAAACATGAACATTTGCGAATGTTTGGCTGCAAATTAAACAATTACGTGTAATTTTTAACCACTTGAGGTTGTGGATCGCGGTAGCGAGACACAAACCTCAAGTGATTGAAAATTTCAATAAATTAACTTAGCAGGATAAGGGCTAATATGATCAGCGGTGTATATTTGTATGTTTTCTATTTTGTAGCACCGTGGATTTTATGAAGGACATGCCGCTGGACGACCTACTTAAACATCCTGAAAGCTGCCTGTTTCATTTTTTTAAGTACGTGCAATTTGTAGTGGTGATACTTAACCGATGTCTTAAATAATTACTATTCGCATGCGTTCATATAAGCTGGCTTCACATGCTACAAGTACATATTAGGCATGCCTAATTACCTTGAGAAGATTTGTAATTAGAAATCGCATTCTTCATCGATCAGCTCATTAGAGAATGAATAATTATCAAGATTTTCCTTGATTGACTGCACCTGCAAGATGGTGGATAATTCTAATTTATTAGCAGTTATAAACAGAAAATTGTCTGGTTGTCAGCTCACCAGTCAAAAAATAACCTACCGTTGATGCAAGGCGATGGCATTGCATCGCAATGACATTGTAAAACATGAAAAACACCGGCCGCGAGCGACACACTGGACGCGAGCCTCAGGTGAGCGACAAAAATAAACTGAACATATTAATCCCCCAACACACTACATGCGAGCAGGCCGCGTCTCTCGGGCAGCAAGTAAGTCGAGCTGTCGCCCCAGGAGCCATTCAACGGCCTTTTGCAAGCCTATCGCATGAGACGTCACATGCGTCATATCCTGACCTCAGAAAAGGGTTTCCCAAAGGTCAACATAGAAATCATAGAAACTAGGCCTACATGATTTTCGCTTGCAGTAAGTTTTACTTTGCAGCTGCACTTCAGATTTAGAAACTGCGATATGTCATAACATGGACAGACAAGCTAACAAAGCTCTACCATGATGGTCCTAAAATTATTCACCCAAATCAGGAAGGAGACAGCTATATTATAAATAGGCCTACAATTAAATAGGCGTATATCCCGTCGATCTCAGTGAGCAGAAGACGTTGCCTTTACGTTGGCTCTGGGTCTTGTGCTAGCCATGGCGACCGTATTGAATCTCTGGAGCAAGATAAACAGTGAGGCTGCAGAAAAAAGCTCTCCATGACAGCTGAGCGTCTCTTTGTGTCGGACCCCTTTCTGTCAGTGTTATGTTCAGGTCGCCGACCTAACCTCCGCAGGGTAATGCCGCCTGGTCCAAATTAATTATAAAAAATATCATCATATATCATGTCTTTCTGGTCACGATCCATTTAGAAGCCAGGATTTTGTCTAAGAACACACCATGATAAATGAATATAAATACCATAACGTTTTTCTTTTAATTTATAATTTATGGTGCTGAGCATACTGTTATAAAAACAAATTCATGTCATTTATCATGATTATAGTTAGAATACATGTAGGCCCCTATATAAAATGCAGTTGTGTTTTATTCATCCAATTGGCCTGTACATATTTAATATGTATACATATAAAATCTTAGTGAATGTCTTATTGAAAATATCTTTTTGACTGCACATTGTGGAAAACAAATAAAAGAGTGTGTGTCTGAGAAAAGTCTGCGTATACAATGTTTACCGCAGTTTATTCGCTTTGTGTCGTCAGTACGTCGTATGCACGGAATGTAAAGTGCAGATACACGGGATTATTTCAACTGTTATCAGGATGTCACTCTGGAAGCCTCAAGGCAGACTGCGTTCTGGCTTCGCGTCCACTCCATGCCAACGAGGGAGATTCTCTGTGCTTGTCATCGTCATCGGCTTGACAGTACGCCCACGACACCCGGGGGCGATGAATTCGGCCAAAATGTAGGTGGATGTACAGGCCCACGGACTGGATCCTCAAACCCTTTTGAGAAAAGCGTGTTGTCTTGTTGACGACCATGCTCCTCAGAACCCGGGCATGACATTCACTAGGAATTGTTTTTCCCAGACAACACGAGGCATTGACCCATTGCTGTTTTAATGTTGGGTCGTCGTCGTAGACGGTAGCTCAACAATAATACAACATTGCATCAATTTATCATGTTTGCTGGGTTGCTGTGAAAGCTTCTACGAAGAGTTGGGCAAGTTAGAAGGTCTTTAAGTGTTTGTTTGCATGCAAGCATGCATGTATGCATGCATACCTTATTGATTGATTGATTGATTGATTGATTGATTGATTGATTGATTGATTGATTGATTGATTGATTGATTGATTGATTGATTGATTGATTGATTGATTGATTGATTGATTGATTGATTGATTGATTGATTGATTGATTGATTGATTGATTGATTGATTGATTGATTGATTGATTGATTGATTGATTGATTGATTGATTGATTGATTGATTTATTGATTGATTGATTGATTGATTGATTGATTGATTGATTGATTGATTGATTGATTGATTGATTGATTGATTGATTGATTGATTGATTGATTGATTGATTGATTGATTGATTGAGTGGCTGATTCAATGGTTGATTGACTGGCTGATTGACTTGCTGATTGACTGGCTGACTCCGACAGACTGCTTCATTCATTCATGCATTCATTCATTCATTCATTCATTCATTCATTCATTAATTCATTCATTTATTCATTCATTCATTCATTCATTCATTTATTTATTCATTCATTCATTCATTTATTCATTCATTCATTCATTAATTCATTTAATTATTTATTCATTCATTTATTCATTCATTCATTCATTCATTCATTCATTCATTCATTTATTCATTCATTTATTCATTCCTTCATTCATTCATTCATTCATTCATTTATTCATTCATTCATTCATTCATTCATTCATTCATTTATTCATTCATTCATTCATTCATTCATTCATTTATTCATTCACTCATTCATTCATTTATTCATTCATTCATTCATTCATTCATTCATTCATTCATTCGTTTATTCATTCATTCATTTATTCATTCATTCATTCATTCATTCATTCATTCATTCATTCATTCATTCATTCATTCATTCATTTATTCATTCATTTATTCATTCATTCATTCATTCATTCATCCATTTATTCATTCATTCATTCATTCATTCATTCATTCATTCATTCATTCATTCATTTATTCATTCATTCATTCATTCATTCATTCATTCATTCATTCATTCATTGTAAGCAAACCCTTGCATAAATACACTGACCACACTGTCATGCAATGCTCCTCGGTCCACTACAGTCTTGATGCTGATGTCTTGGAAGGATATAATAACATATTATAATCATATTGAAATTAGGTGCAAATTGCTCTTCCAGATAAATTAATGATTTATATTAGAATCATTTCTTACAAAGCCAAACAACAATAGCTGTTTATTTTTGTGTATTGCATTGTACGGTTCAGTAGCTGTTGTCTTCTGTTCTACAGACGAGGTGTAGTGATTGTCAAAGACAGCAATCAGTCAGACTGGATGTACATAGTCAAATCGGTGAGTTGTTCTGTTTGGTCTCTCTCTTATCGCAACTTTCGCTTATTTACATCAGAAATTTAAGATTTATCTTAACTGTTCTTACATAAATACGTGAAAGTTAAGATAAGATGATTATATACCCTTTAATCGCCAAATTATACAATTTGCATTTTGACCCACTTGAAGTTGTGTCTCGCTGACGCGATCCACAACTTCAAGTGAGTGAGAATTATTCAGATTTGACAAAATGGAGGTCAACTGTTTTCAAATCTTGCTGGTTGATGTCACATTTTATCTTTAACATGTTTAAATTGTGGTACTTAATGTGCCAATAAAAAATGAAAACATGAATATATGCGGCACCGGCGGTTAAAGGGTTAAGCAGGTTCGTTTTTAATATATTCTTCATTTATTGTGAAATTGCACTATATGCCATGTGATCTGATGCTATTAGAAAGTATTAAAAAAGCAGCAACGAGCTTGTGATGGCTGATGACTGTCATCAAGTTGCATTATTTAGTACCAAGAACCATTCTCCACAGATTAATTATCCATTATAAGCTTTAATAGCGCGAGCGTTCTTCCACTGGGATTGGGATCCCGGTGTAGCCGTTTCAGCGTACCCCCCCCCCCCAAAGGGCCCTTTCAGCATACCGGGGGGTACGTTGAAACTAGTTTCAGCTTACCGGGGGGTACGTTGAAACTAGTACCCCCCGGTAAGCTGAAACTAGAAAAAGGCCAGTTTCAAGTTACCTCCCCTGGTTTCAGATTACCCCCCGGGGGTACGTTGAAACTAGTTTCAGCGTACCGGGGGTACGTTGAAACTAGTTTCAAAGTATCCCCCGGTATTTTGAAACTAGAAAAATCAACTTTCACCCCCCCCCCCCATTTCTAGGGCCCACACGCCAAATATGATTATTGGTGACTTTTTAAGTCCCGTTAGACCTAGATTAAAGTAAACGATTCGCAGAGTACACATGGTGGGCCACCCACATGCACAACATGATCAACATTCACAAGAGTGGGGCGCCGCTATGTGTGCGCTCGATTTTTTACGCACCAGAAATGACTGGCATTGCGTATGTTGTAAGCATGCTGGCAAGGTAGGCCCCTATGCGTATATCACCTGCATTAACCCCTTAAGTTCCCTCCTTATCTGGAATAACCTCTTAAGCTCCCTGGTCATCTGGGTTAACCCCTTAATCTCAATTTGTGGTTATTTAATCACTGAAAATAATTATAGAGTCAAACAAAAATAGAGAGTTTGGCACCAGTCTTTAAAACAGGCGGAAACATGGCCAACGTTACATTTGCTATAGATAAATCGATAGATAATAACGACAATGAAAGCGCGAGACTTTTTTTTCGTCAGCTGACCTCAGAGATCAGAATGTTATAATAGAGATTATAGTGTTTTCAGACATCGTGCTATTAACATTTTCTTTTTCACTAGTTGCCATTGAAATTAAATTTTTACATGGAGATATAAGTGTTTCAGAAATTAAATTGTTACATGGAGATATAAGTGTTTCAACACCTCGCGCAAGCAGTTTTTTATGTTAGTTCCCATTGGGTCAAAGGGTTATATGAGTCTTTCGAGACCGCGCGCTAACAATTTTTCTCGTTAGGTGAAATAGAAATTAAAGGGTTATATGATGTTTAGAGTTATTTTAAACCTCTTGTTAACATATTATTTTTCGTTGGTTGCCCCAGAGATGAAAGGGTGATACCTATGGAGATTAAAGTGTCGCTAAAAAATGTCCAAATGCCATGTGTTGAAAATATATAATATAATTTATTGTCACCATTGAAAGTTAATCGGTAAAATTGAGGGGGTAATTTGAAACTAGAGGGAGTAACTTGAAACTAGTTTCAGATTACCCCCGGGGGTAACATGAACAGGGGGGTAATCTGAAACTGTTACACCGGTATCAAAAGTGGTGGCGGGGATTATTGTTGAGGTCATGACGGTGGTTTCTGACGTCAGGCGGGGTGATTTTGTCTCATTGGTTTTAGTTCTTGCACATGTTCATGCATCTTCAACCATCAATAATTGTGGGCTAAAGCTGCGCTTTCCGTGGGTGTATCCTTGGCCGGACAAGATGATGGTGATGTACAACTTATCTTCAAAATTTCTACACACATAAAAGTCGGTCAAGCGCTGCTAGAATGTCAGAAGAACACTACATGGTCATTATGGCCAGTCACTGCTCCAGCTCCAGGCCGAAGTCACACATGGACTCCGTGTCAATATGGGCTCAATGAAATACATGTAGGGGAGACCGTTCGCACAAGGGTTGGTCAGAGCAGTGCCATCATTTTAACAGTAAAGTATTTTCGTTCTGTGCTTTCTCCTAGGAATGGCTGTATCAGTACACTTGACTTCATGTTCAAAGGTTTTCTTCAAAACAAATTATGAGAAAGTAAAAACATTTTTCCGTATTGAAGGATCAAAAGTATTTGTTTGCTGTGGCACAAAATTTAATTTTGCTCAATGCTTGCCTGACAGTTTAAACTCCTATAGTTGTAGTGCCCTTACCGAAGTTATTAATCCTTTATATATGTTAGGTTAGGCAGATTCTGACGTCTAAAGTCAATCCCCGCACTGTAAGAGTAAAACTATTTATAATGGCCGTAGAACCATAACATAAGTATTCAAATGAATCAGAAAGAGCTAACAAAGCCATTTATGATGATTTCAAGTTGAAAAAACCCCGTTGGCCTCCAAGGTTTTCATAAAATATTTAAGGGGCAATTTTTGCTGATAACTAATAATCAGTGGACTAAAATTACATGTGAATTCTCAGAACATGTCATTGTGGCGTATTCTTTAATTATTTTGCTAAACTAAAATCACTTCATCTGGTTTTGATTATATCTTAATTATATATCATGATTCCCTGATGTTATACAGGCACCGTGGATTTCGGCTCGCTTGTACCCTCTCGGCATTTATTTTTTTCACATCTATCCAATGGTGTATTCACAGACTGCTGGGCACTGCTGGAATTAGCCCTGAATACAAGACTATCTCGCCCGAGCTACATAGCTCGGGCGGAAGAGCCTTGTATTCAGGGCTATGCTGGAATGCAATAACATGTTGTCAAAAATGGCCGCACACATTATATAGATTGACTCTTCTGTCAGCCAGTCTCAAATGTTATTATCAATAACTCTTGACACACGAATTTGTAGTGGTAAATTGGTATATTGGATCAACGCTGCAACGTCGTGTGTCCAGTGGGAAAGGGAATAATTATTGTTATTAGTAAGCATTCGGTTCTGTGTTTGCTCAGTCATTATGCTTTTTCTCGGTAATTTTTTAAAAAATATCTAGATAGGCTATAGCTGTTACCGTCCAGATGTGTTGTATGGCACGACATTTGTTTCTCCATTTAGTAAATTGTGTTTTCTATTTTTCGAATGATTATATTCTAACGTTACGTTTCAATGAAAAACATCTCATTAACCCTTACAGCACGGGGATCGACTTTAGACGTCAGAATCTGACGTCTGTAGACGTCAGATTCTGACGTCTAAAGTCGATCCCCGCACTGAAAGAGTAAACTATTTATGATGGCCGTAGACCCATAACATAGGTATTCAAATGAAGTGGAGAGAGCTAAATAAGACATTTATGATGATTTTAAATTGAAAAAAACCTTTGGTCCCAATGGTTTACGCCCATATCAAAATATTTCAGCGCTGGGTTAAACTTCACAAAACAGATCAAAGCTACGTTCACTTGTGCACGAATACGAACAAAGCAATTTTGTTTTCTTATGTTATTTGATAGAGATTTTTACCGCATTTGTATTCGTGTTCGTGCATATGTGAACGTACCTTGAATTGAATTTTAGGATGCATGATAAAATACTATATTGTTCAGAACCACAGAGTTTGATAATATATAATATATCAAGGTACGATCCACTTACGGTATACAGACCACAACTCCCATTAAAAAAGGCAACCCCTTAATCCTGAAAGCGCTATATTAAACTAACAAATTTTCACCAGCTTTAAGTTGTATCTCGTTACGGCGACCCACAAATTCAAGTGTCTGAAAATTGCTCAAATTAATTTGTTTAATTTGGGACCAAGCATTTGCAAATATTGATGTTTAAACACTTTTTTCGTTCCCAATAACATTGACTTGATAGGCTGATAAAACAGATTTAAAATTACTATATTCACGCTTAGCGGTGTAAGGGTTAACTCAACTGTCATCTTTATTAGAGACATTGTATAAAATTAATAGCTCTCATTGTTCTTGCGCGGAAAAACTTGAAACGCCTCGTCATTACTTTTTTCTATGTCTACAGTTTGTCCATCAAAGCAATCTGCATTTTTTTTTTTAAATAGACAATATGTGCATGCATATATAGAACATACTGGACGATACAAAATGTGTGCTAAAATGTCTATAATTTTTTACTATTATTATTATTTTTATTGAAAAATATGTATGTTACGCATATTATATTTTTAATATGTAATTAACAATTTATTGTTTTTTTTTACTATAATCACGTACTGTATATAGCGGAGATATTAGCACAAATTAATTGTTGATATTTTTTCTGAATTTTTAGACAATAGGAGAATGAATATATAGAACATATTGGATGATTCCAAAATGTGTGCCAAAAATTCAAAAAAATATTTATTTATTTTATTATTATTGGAAAATACAGTATGTTACGTATAATTATATTTTCAAGATGTTAATAACGATTTATTTTTTTACACTATATTCATGTACTCTGTATACCGGAGATCATTTTGTGCAACAGAAAACATTGTTTTTAACCCTTTAACCGCCAAATTATTCAAGCTGAATTTTCACCCACTTGAAATTGTGTCTCGCTGACGCGATCCACAACTTCAAGTGAGTGAAAATTATTCAGATTTGACAAAATGGAGGTCAACTGTTTTCAAGTATTGCTGATTGATGTCATATTTCAGTTTAAAAGGTGGTACTTATTGTGCTAATAAAAAATGAAAACCCGAATATATGTGACATCGGCGGTTAAAGGGTTAATCCAACCTGGGGTAAGATGATTCGTTCCTGCACATCAACTATCAAACACGTATATGCTTGACCAATCGATCCGGGTGCATGGACGTCAATCTCTTCCATAAATATATACTGTAACCAGGCGTTAGCCATCTCATATCTCCCTGTACCTCTCCGGGTCTGATCGGATGCTCTGGTCAACACTGTAACTTGGTAACCGACAAACACGAGAACCTATGGTGGTGCAAGGGCGGTGCAAAGGAAAGCAATCCCTTTGAAATGCGTGAATTTACTCCCAAACAGATGTATACTGCATGTCTCACGTAACGCCATGGGGAGTGCAGTGAGATGAGCATCACAAAACATCAGGTCTGATTGGCGGGGGCCCTGGTGCAGTGGTTGAAGTTAAAGTTTTAGAGAAACAAATTGTTTCTTCCCCGCTCACTTGTGAAGATTTATTATTGTGGGAGCCTCCGTGACCTAAAGGTAGCGTGCTCGGTCTCAGACCACCAGAGCTCTAATTTAAAATCCTGTGTCCGGAGATTAGTGTAATCTCATTCATCTCACCATCTGCAGGAGGTTCTCCTGGCCCATTTAAGCCTACATGTGCACAAATGTGGCCTAAAACCACACTCTTTTCATTTTATTACGTCAGCGTCACATATTAACTGGGAGCATTTATTAATTCACCCTCAAGGAAGATTGTTTAAGATTGACGTTTAGCCGTACCTACGCCCATTATCATATTGCTATAACGCTGGTATTGTCATCATCAGTCTGGATAGTCTGGTTCACTCCCACCCCAAAATATTCAATACTATACCATGCTTTCTCTACTAAATCGTTACATTGAGCTTAAAGAGTCTCGTACTAAGCCAAACTAAAATGTGCCATTTGGCGACCAGACTACTCTGACAGTGCATCAAAGCAAAATTTTGCATCTCTGAAGAATGACCTAGTTTTCTACACCTTAGGGGTTATAGAACAACAAATGTCACTAAACTGTTTTAATAATAACGCTATTTTTTTCATTTTTTCACTCACTTTGAAGTCATTTTCATCCACTACAAGTCGAGAATTGCGATAGCAATTCGCGGCTTGTAGTGAAGATGACAATGGTAAATTCAGGCTTTAAAAGTTAAGAGGGCATACTTCTGGAAGATTTTATGAAACCTAATCACAGATATACTCGATCTAAACACGATACAACTGTCATCATGTGCAGGGTTCTTGTCGGGTGATGATACAGTTGAAGGCGGCGACTCCAAAACGACACGTCAGCCTGGACTTCAGCGGCCCCTCACAATCACTACCACCTATCGACCTCACAAGGAGCTTCTGTGAGTATTCTCAAAAAATTATGTTAAACATATTTTTTCACTCATTTTTTCACTTTATAATTTTTTAGTGTAAGCAATTTATTAAGTAATATGTATTAATTCTTGCGAACGAAAATAGTAATATGTAATTACTCTTCTATCAGTAGTTACTGCTGTTTACCTGATGTGTATCTGTATCCGTATAATACGTGGCAGTACGCACTATTGTGCTATCGCGCCACAGGATGTATGACACGTGATGAATTGATTAACCCTTTAAGCGCTAGACACGACCATAGTCGTTTTAATCCTGCTTTATAAGAATCAAATGAGTGTTTAAATATTAAGATTTACAATTACTTTGTCTCAAACGAAACGAATATGAGTAATTTTCACCCACTTTAAATTGTGGGTCGCAATAGCGAGACACAAGTTCAAGTGGGTGAAAATTTAAAATAAATAACATAACGGGCAAAGGGTATTTAAATCACTTATAGAAAAGTTTTTTATTTTAAGTCGCATAAAGTAAAATAAAAAAATAACTCTAGTGAGCTAGTACAAGCGACCTGTTTAACCCTTTAACTGCCAAATTATTCAATCTGAATTTTCACCCACTTGAAGTTGTGTCTCGCTGACGCGATCCATAACTTCAAGTGAGTGAAAATTATTCGTACTTGACAAAATGGAGGTCATCTGTTTTCAAATATTTCTGATTGATGTCACATTTTATCTTTAACATGTTTAAAAGGTGGTATTTAATGTGCTAATAAAAAATGAAAACCCGAATATATGCGGCACCGGCGGTTGAAGGGTTAATAAACAATAAAGATAATAAATAAAACAAGCAGGTTGGCTGTCACGAAGATAGCATAAAAAGTAAAAAAGTGATTAAGGCAAGCGACATTTAGGATTACCAATTATCTTCATGTGTATATCTTTTAAATATAATTTTAATAATTTCAGGTTCAAAGATTGACACTGGTCTGAAAAGAAAGCCATTTATGGCTTTTAAGCCTTTTGACATTAATCAGGTGAGTGACATTATTTTGTTTTCGTAATTATTATGACATCTAATTTTGCGGCATCGCGGCATTAGGGAATTATTTGTATTTGCGAATTACCTGGCGTTTTTGTGTATAAAAGACATAATTGAAATACCAATTAATTAGGACGATTCACAGAATAATAATTATTACTTCCTGGAAAATTAGATGTATCTGGATATAAATAATTATATTTGTCATCGACCGCATGAAATTACTGGCTTATGCTCTTGAAAGGCAAAAGGTAGTATTCGCTTATTTTTAAAGTAAGCAGATACTGCCTTTTGCCTCTGCACGGCAGTTAGTTGTAGTTTATTTTCTGGCATCCCAAAAGTGTCTACATTCCTACACCAATTCCTCCTTAACCATTAAATCGCTGAAATATGGAGACCAAAGTTTTTTCAATTTGAAATCATCATAAATGTCTTAGTTAGCTCTTTCTGCTTCATTTGAATATCTATGCTATGGGTCTATGACCATTATGTTAATTCTTTCAGCACGGGGATCGACTTTATACGTCAGACTCTGACGTCTACAGACGTCAGATTCTGACGTATAAAGACTGTCCCTGCGCTGAAAGGGTTACAACCTTACATTATTATTATCGCCAGTACTCGGATGCGGACTGCTCGGACACGGGCAGCAGTAGCCGATCGTCACAAGGATCCAGCGGCAGCCGGAAGTTTGTCATCAGAAGAGGCAAGCTGACGTCAGCGACATCTCGAGAAGGGAGAAAACGAGACCAGGCTGTGCTAAAAACCCGAGATCCTCACTTTGTGAGTGAAACTTACTTCCAAAAATAGTCCCCCTTGGGATTAAAGGGTAGCGTCTTCCACTTTCTGTAAAACACGTACTTTTAATTCCAAGAGGACGGAATTATTTTTTCATTCATACACGACAGACAGCATTATTGCTGGGGATCCTATGTATATGGCAAAATATGTACTATGACACGTGGTCTTCGGTGGTGAGACGTTGTTTAAAAAAAGATGTATACTAGTCGATGTAAAAGATAGTAAGATATTTATTTAACTGTATCTAAAGCTTGATTGAAAGCTAGAAGCACCACGTTTTATTTTGTTGAGTCATAATGTAATCTGAAAAGCCTTGGATGTGTCCTGAATCGAAAGCATGAAAAGCCCAAGAACGTGAGCTAAAACTGTGCCGAAAAACAATCAATTTACCACAACTTATATTTTCATTAGTGGAAGTGGTAAAATCTGATGACGATAGATCATGGGATTATTCGGTTGACTAATCAATCATTTCTTTGTAAGCGGCTTTTATTGAAATGTGATTAAACTTGGCCTACGTGTTCACCTTACAAATTTGCCGGACTAGTTGACTCAAAAAAAAAGCATGAAGCAGATTTAAAATGACTGCCGCTCGGACATAAATGCCTTAAGCGCGCGATCGCCTCGCGGATTTTTATTCCAATGTCTTGAAACTTGGCCACGTGCTCACCCTAAAACAAGCCGATCAAGTTCAAAATCCCACGGATATATCAGATTTGAGATCCGCTCGGACATTATAACTGTATTTCCTGGTGATCCTGGCCCAGTTTATCCTATATGTGCACAAAGGTGGCCTAAAACCCCATTCATTTTATTTTTTCCTTGTAATTCTAATGTTACAATGAGATTATTAATTATTATTAAGAATTATTAATTGCCTGCTCTACAGATTACAATGGTAATGGTAATGACATAAGGGATGTTACATTTTCGTTATGCAATGCCAATTACATTTCTAAATAGTATATCAAGTTCGTGTACTCATGATCGTTTCAAAAAAATTTTTAATTCGCATGTTCAAAAATAATTGTATGATTTCAGTGCGCACCAAACAGATCAGACGACTCTAAGAAGAGATCAACAGACGCGCCAAAAAGAGCATCTGCAGAAACGCCAAAAATAGTAGCAGACGACGCGCCAAAATCACCAGGAGAAGAGTCCCAGAAACGATTCCCTGGATCCGGAGCCATAGTCCGCACCAGAATCGTCAAGCCACCGACACCTGTCCCCAAACCCGTCTTTGTTCAGGTCCAGCTTCTCAAGCCCAAAGACGTTTTCGTGAGTAATGGCGTTCCCAACAATCGCGGGACGTTGATCCTGTGTGCTGGTTTAGACGCTGGCCCAACACTAAACTAGCACACAGGATCAACGCTCCGTGGGTGACAGCTTCGATCCTTTGATTTTCCCCGATCCATTACCTTTGATGCATGTCCCCCGTAATCGGGATCGCAGAATCGCAAAGTTGAGTCAGGATCGTTTGATCTGCTGGCAATTTGAGGACGGGGGATTGGAATTATTTTACGCTCAGGTTGGAATTTCTGTCGACGATTCCAGATTTAAATAAGTAAAAAGTGTAGAAGGGAGTGTTCCATAAGAAGGAAGATTTTTTATTCAGCCTAGAATTGTGTCAAATTATCTAACTTGAGACCATTAACCCTTTCTGCGCGGGGATCGATTTTAGACGTCATAATAGACATCAGATTCTGATGGCTAATTCTGACGTCGGATTCTAAAGTCGATCCCAAATTAAAAAAACGTTGGTCTCTATGGTTTATAGAGTTATATTTCAGTGTTGTAAGGTTTAAAATGTCCCTTTTTTTAGCGTGAATAATATCCATTATATGAATCGCGTTAATAAATTACATTTACGCAAAACAAGTGGAGCTGGGTCGATATGCCTATTATTAAAGTATTCGCGGCATTTATTTTGAAATGATTGAGCAATGGACAGCGAATGCACATATAACACATGTACATCGTGATTCAATTATTGTCAGTGGAACGTTTCATACGACTTGCCATGTCGGCTCATTTGTGCAAACGACTGCACTTTTTTAGACGCGCATTAATAATTTAGCAAACTACGCAGTTATTCTCTATTACCCACTTATTTTTACTGGAAATGTTATCTCTCGTGGGCACATTGTAGTTTGGCATTGTACGATACCTTTTGAGATCAATAGAATGATTTAGTAGGGAAAGCATGGTACCAGGATAATATAGATATTATAGAATATTTTGGAGTGGAAGTGTTAATTTGTGAGCTTCATGGGTCACAGGCACAGCAGTCGAAACATACATTAGCAATCTACTTAAAAGGGTGTCAGGTAATCGGAATACTGAAATAAAGCTATAATAAATAGGCCCCTCAATCTGTCATTTCAGCAATTATGGTGATTGGTGCCAAAAGGGTTAAACCTACCCAGCAAACTGAAGACATGAGCCCAATATTGGCTTAACCCTTACAACGCGGGGATCGACTTTAGTCGTCAAAATCTGACGTCTGTAGACGTCAGATTCTGACGTCTGTAGTCGATCACAGTTCTGAAAAAGTAAAAATATTTATAATGGCCGTAGACTCATAACATAGCTGTTCAAATGAATCAGAAAGAATTAACTCAGACAGTTATGATGATTTTAAATTGAAAAAAACCTTTGGTCTCCAAGAAAAAAATTATTGGCCCACCAACTAACCAACATCTGGTCAGCCTCCTGTATTTCAGTGGGTAGGCCTATTTAATCGGCGTTCGTGATCTAATGTTATAAAAACAATCTCCAGAACGACTAAAAGCTGATTATTGGAGGATTTCTGCAAATCATATCAGAAGCGTTCAGCCACTTAAAATCAACCACAACGGGTGTGAAGAGGTATACCAGAAGTAGTGGATAGTTGTGTACATTATAATTATAGCGATAGTTGTGTGCGGCGCTACATTCGAATTAATAAGTCGTGGAAAATTGATCTTTATCTCATTTAAACCAAATCAGCATCCCCAACTAAATAAGTGCATCAAAATGCCCACACTTCTTAGCTACCCTTATGCAAACTTGGGTTATATAATTGTGGCCGAGGTCGTCAAACACACGCGCCCCGTTTTGAGGGTCGACGTAAAAAGAATTTCTGGATCAGTGAAACCCAAATATTTATGTCTAATAATGTACCCTTTAACATGCCTGTAATATATTTATTGGGGTGATATTGTTGATAGGCTGACAATTATTCAGATAAATAGCGTTCTTATTGAAAATGATACACAATGGCCTAGAAAATGATAATATATGTCAATATAATCAAGTGTATGGTTTTCGTAAGATAGTAGCGTTGCTATATAGCTCCCAAAGGGCTAGTTGTGTTTAGATCACAAGCGACAAGAATTCGGCGGTTTCGGCCTTCATTTATTATGCTTAAATTAAACCGAATAGTCCGGCAGCTAAGGGTGGTGACCCAAATTTCTCTGATATAGTTTTTTTTCCGCTGATTATTTATCTTTGGGGTCTAAATAAAGATATCTGTCTGTGTGGAGGTGTCACCTTTGAGCAATTTTAATTATTCAAGATGGCCGCCATGGACTTAATAAAGCTCTGAAAACGCCTCAGTTATGATGGACTCGACCTTATAAAGGGCAAACACTCTGGTAATATGTCTTGTAGTAATGTATGTTTGTCAAATTTTATTCACATAAATCTGTTTTACATCTCCATAGTTTGAAAATACAATAATGGACACCCTTTTGGAATCCAAAATGGTTGCCTTATTGCCAAAAGTTAAGATATAATCAAATGAAACTAAATTATATATGAGCAAACGATAACATTCAGGCGATGGGTTACTTATAGCTAACATGCACCCCCTGGATGTTATGTGTGCTTCGAAATTTCACACAATTTTTGTGAAAGACAAATACAAAATGGCCGCCATCTGCTTTTTAAAAAAGATGTAATTTTGACCATTTTACTTGACTCTACATTGAAATAATGGACATGGAGCAAAATTAGAGCTATGTTTTATAAAAAAGACCTTATAGGCCCTATTATATGAAAAATAACAAAAAATGACAAAATACAAAATGGCCGCCGTCTGTTTGAAAAAATTGTATATATCGGCACAAAAAAAGAAAATTCGAAATAAAAAAAATACCAACATCTTCAATATCAGTTGAAAGTCACTAGCATGGACTTTTATATAGATACATACTATTTTATTTCTGTTAAATAAGAAATGTACAACAAAGCACTAAGTTTGTATTTCATTCCTCCATATGTACAATTTCCCACGGTTTTTATTAGTGAATACCAGCAGGACTTCTCGCTCATGTAAATTGTACATGGTATAAATGTTTGTTATTACTTTTACATTCTCTGGTGCCATTTTTAAAAAGTGATCTTGACCACTGGTGATATGATCACAGCCACTTTAAAAATGATCTAAACCACTACAAAAGGGATCTTGACCACTGAAGAAGTAATTACAATCACTTTTTCAGCTACCACAAAAGTGATCTCGGCCACTGAAGAAGTGATAACAGCCACTTTCAAAAGTATCTAAACCACCACAAAAGGGATCTTGACCACTGAAAAAGTGATTACAACCACAATAAAAGTAATCTTGACCACTGAAGAAGTAATTACAATCACTTTTTCAGCTACCACAAAAGTGATCTCGGCCACTGAAGAAGTGATAACAGCCACTTTCAAAAGTATCTAAACCACCACAAAAGGGATCTTGACCACTGAAAAAGTGATTACAACCACAATAAAAGTAATCTCAGCCGCTACAAAAGTGATCTTGATCAGATTTCAAGTAATTATCATTACATGTTAAGTTTTAATACTAGCAATAGACGTAGATTTTTTTTTATATCGGGACGCAGAGGGTTAATGACCCGGTCAGTCTGCTGAGCTCGCACTTGTCGCGACCCGTCGACGGTGAGAGGACACATAACTCTAGTACAAACACTTAAAACAATGCGAATAAGTAGACAATGGTAGGTAGGGCTATTAGTTTCTTATCGGAACACTTCTTCGAACTTGAATTAGCAGTTACCGTTCATGAGTAGCTCCATAACCTGGAGTAAATTTTCAACTCCACGAACATGACATTCTCAACTCGGAGTAACTGCTCCATCACGATGACAAATAAACTGCCTGATATCATCAAGGATTACGAGCCTCGGGATATTTACAATATGGACGAAACAGGACTTTTCTTACGTGCCTTGCCAGACAAGACACTGTGTGTTAAAGGTGGAGATTGTGCTGGTGGAAAAAAATCGAAAAAAACGTTTAACTGTGGCGCTATGTGTGAATGCAGCTGGTGATTTTAAAATCCCCATTGTTATTGGAAAAGCTGAGAATCCACGCTGCTTCCGCAACATCAGTAAAGACCACCTTCCAGTGAAATGGGTGGCCAACAAGAAAGCGTGGATGACGGGAAAAATATTCATGCCCTGGATTACACCCTTTAATAAGAAGATAAAATCGCAGCAGAGACATGTTTTGCTATTATTGGATAACGCACCCTCTCATCCCCAAGGCTTGGAACTCTCCAATGTGAAAATACATTTCCTGCCCACCAATACGACATCAGTGCTACAGCCCCTTGATCTTGGCATTATAAAAAATGTAAAGTGTCACTACCGCACCCGTCTTCTGCGAGCTGTGTTAGCAAAAGTGGAGTCATCAGACAGTGCTAGTGAGATATCCAAGAGTTTCAACGTGCTACAGGCTGCTCATTGGATTAGTCAAGCCGTGAAGGCAGTTAAACCTGAGACTGTTCAGAACTGTTTTGCTAAAGCTGGTGTGATAACTGAGAAGGATAATGAGTTCACAGACGAAGATGGCATTCCACTGGCTCAACTGCTAGCTGATGTCTTAGTGCAAGTCAGAATTGATCAACCGATGAGCGCCGACAGCTACAAAGACATAGACAATGATATTCCGGCCACTGAGGAATTACCTGTGGGCTGGGAGCGACAACTGGCTGCCGATATAAGTGGTGGTGGTGGTGGTGGTGGTGGTGGTGGTGGTGGTGGTGGTGGTGGTGGTGGTGATGGTGATGGTGATGGTGATGATGATGATGATGATGATGATGATGATGATGATGATGATGATGATGATGATGATGATGATGATCCGCCGGTCAACAATCCTCCATCAGTTCGTTTTTCAAACCGCTGTAATCTGTTTTGTGACATTGATTTTTAAAGAATATGTTTTTATTAAAATATTTTTTTTATTAAATTGTGCATAATTGTATACTAGTAATCAAGTTTAACTCTGCACTAAATAAAAACACTGCTTTTCTAAACAGCTGCAATAAACTTTGAACACATTTTACTATTGTTATTATTCATTTTATTATTTGGATCATGTGCTTACTTGATTTGATATCATATAGCGGGACATCATATAGTGGTAGTTATTGTCCGATCACTAATGCGGTCGGACCGCCATTACGGTAAAAAAAATTCCGGCCCGTACTTGACCGCATTGGCGGGAGTCTACTGTATTTTCAATTTTTACATATTAAGTGTTTAGTTTCATATGAATACTTTCAGATCCTGAAATTATGTGGCATATAAGAAAAGACTGTTTATGTACACATTGAATTTTTTTTTTTGTATATATGTTATTTCACTTTAACTCTCAATTACACTTCAATCATTCATATTTGCTTATTTTTACATGATACCATGGAAACAGTCGCTAAAAAGTAGGAAATATTTATACAGTGCAAAAAATCCTGATGATACAAATTTCTGGCTTCTATTGTTATAGCTCACAAAATGACCAGCAATCGCGGGACGAAAACCAATGTTGTTTTAATGTTGGGCCAGCGTCGTGTGAAGTTTAGTCACGGACAAAATGTTTAGTGACTATCGCGGTAGTTGCTAATAGCATAATGATTTTTGAATCATAATTAATGCTGAATATACGCATTTCGTAGCGCCATGTAAATATGAAAGTACTTGTTAATAATAATTAATAATAATAATTAATAAATTAATAATTATGGTCTCCAAACTTAAGTTATTTGTCTTATTATATGGACATGTACTTCTCTGCAATAGCCAAAAGGCAGTAACTGCTTACTTGTAAAGTCAGAAGACACTGCATTTTAGCTTAGACAAAACGGATATCGCACTGACATACCATTCCCACCTCAGAGTCAAACCAGCCCATTATATTCACACCATCTTAGTAGCCCATGCATAGCCCATAATACTACAGTGCCTGGTATATGGTATCACTGTGAAAACAGATTTACATGAATTAGCAGGTGGGGAAATATGCCATATAGCTTTATAACATTTGAACTATTCTGACAAATAATGAACATTTGTATTGTTTGTTACATTTATAAAACAGCATTGTAGGCTGTATGATCTTCTTGCGCAAGGCCCGCTACTCCCGACGCCGCAGACGGAGGCTCCGTCTGCGACGTCGGGAGTAGCGGGCTTTGCGCAGGAAGATGAAATGGATGTGCACAATAGACATTGTTCCAGAAGTTTAATAGGCCTACATAGCTTATTTGCTGTTTTTTTCACATTACAATTGCTCGTAATGTTCAATGAAAATGTAACTGTGCATAACTGATAATAGGCGTGGTCAATAATAATTGGGAAGAGCTGACCACGGCTGACACATTCTCACGAAAGATAGATGTTGATACGATTGCTATATCTGTCAGATCGTTTGTAATATCGTTCTGAAAATTATCGTCATTTTACCGTCACTATATTGCTGTCTATCGTTGAATTCTACTGATATTCGTAATATGTTTTTCAAATATTCGCTGTGTAAGATGCATTGTTGTGAGAAATATTAAAGAAAAGGAAAAGTCTTCAATATTTTGATAATTATTATGCGTCGTTATAAATGTGGGTAATAGATATGGTTTCGAATCCTATGTATTGGGATAAAAATAACTAGCCTCAACTAAAATTTCTTAATTTAGTTTTTACTAACAGTTAATTACGATATTTGTATCTTTGTATATAATTGTGTTTCTATGTCGTTGCAGGGCCTCAACACAACGTATTTCGATGATGAAATTGAATTTACCACAACTTCCGTCAGTCTGGTAAGTATATGGATGGTTAATTATAATGATAGATAGATAGATAGAGATTTATTGACGACGGTAAGTCTATGCAGACTTATGCGTCATTAAAAATGAACATATGTAAAAGACTATATACAACAGGATTAGTTCGGTAAAATATGCATGCTAAGTTAACTTAAACATGTTAAAATCAAACTAGTCCAGTTGCTGCGCTCATATGTTCAATGGGGACCTAGAAATTATGAGAAGTGTAAGATGTTTCGACTGATTCATATTATTATGATGTCACTGGACAAATTTAGGTTTGTTGCCCAAGTGGCAACTTTGGGCAACTTTTTTTATTAGCATAATTAAAATATTTAGCATAATCGGCTTAATCTTCATTATGATCCAAGATAAAATGTTACTTTTGAACCTGTGGCTGCAGAAAAAATGGCCAATATCAAATTTATGTTTAGGTCAGATCAAAACAAATCATTTCTGATCTTATATTTATCCTCTGCCTCGCTGATAATAGTTTTTTTCGTCTGTCCGTCCGGCCGTCCGTCCGTCGTGCCGTTCATTCATCACTAGCCGGGGCGATATATTATTAACTGTTTCAGCTGCAGTGGTCACATTTGTATTTGGCGAATATCTCGCTGAAATTCGAACATGGGTGGCCTTGACCTATTTTTGCAGATCGTACAGGTCAAAGGTCACGCTTGCCTTATTTCCAATCAATATATAAAGACCGCTCTAAGAAACCGTTCTAGCTACAGTGTCCCAGTCTGCACCACTGGTGTATCTGGTGAATATCGCGGTCAAGTTGAGATATAGGCGACTGTTACATATTTTTCAAACAATGGCTGACGACTAAAGGTCAAGGTCAATGCCATATAACATGTATAATTTTATCAAATTTATATTTAAACAACAAATGCGAGAGTTTGCTGTATTGTGGTCTTGTCGGTCCAGTGTTTCAGGGTTTCAAGATTGATTATTTTAGTTACAGGTCACGATTAAACAGAATATGTCAAGGTCGTCAGACATCACGTGATGTAACTGTATGTATAGTTGATATAGGCACACAAAACGAGTAACTTTTTCAATTGTATATGAGGCTGTGTATGCACGTTTTCTCATCATTGCGCAGCAGCGAAACATTCAACTCCTTCCAGTGTTTCAGTACGAGCTTTCCCCTGTACAACATTCTTTGGTCGATGAATTTGTAAATCTGCTGGGCGGCGGCCCTAGGGTAGTGGTTAGCACCGCTGCCTTTCACGCTAGTGTTCGGTTGTTCGTTTCCCGGTCTCGGCGGTTTGAAAAAACAACAAAAATGTTTCTTCCTCATCCACTTGTGAAACTCAGTATTGTGGGGGACCTCCGTGACCGATAGGTAGCGTGCTCGGCCTCAGACCTCCAGGGTTTGAATTTCGAATCCCGTGTCTGGAGGGCAGTGTCACCTCACTCATCTCACCATCCTCGGGAGGTTCTCCTGGCCCAATTTAGCCTGTATGTGCAAAGAAGGGCATAAAGCCAGATTCAATTCATTTGGATATCTGCTAAAGGGTGACAGGTCTGTACTGATGAAGCGTTTGGCAAGTGATAGCGAAAATGTTCCAAAACCAAATGTGTTGCTCGTTGATCACATCAAGCACTTTGTTGATTACATGTATGGCGAACGTCAGGAATAGTGGCAGACATTGCAAACAGTTGTAAGGCATGCCTCACAAGTGGTGAAAAGTACCAAGGTGCAACTATCTTTATCATCTTTGCTCGATAGGCATATGAAGAATTAAGTGCCAAAGATCATAAGTGTCAGAGAAGAGCTGGTGAGGGTGCTGCAATATATATCAACTGACTTCTAAATCGCGATGCAATAAACCACAGCCAACAAGCGCCAGCTGAATCAAACTTCTCTGCAGTTTCAGTCATGGACACAACATCAGCATGGTGGGAAAAGAAAACTGTCTTGTACATCACAATGAGGCTGAAATAACCTTGGTAAGCTACAAGTTGAAATTTGGTGAAAAATGTGAGGCAGTTGGACAGATCAGTGCTTGATATTAACACCATGCTGTCATTGCGCTGAGAGGAAATGCCAAGGTCTGTCACAGTGCGACACGGTTTCTTTCCCATGTGGAAAGGGCAAGGTCCAAGCATTAAAAAACCCTCAATATTTCTGCAATAGATGAGGTACTGGGGGAACATGATGTCAAAAAAAGTGACTTGATGGATATAGGTCAGATATTTTTCTTATCAGTCTACTCAGAGAATATATTGTCAACTGCACCGGTACAACATCCATCGCAAAAAACCTCCTACACTGAATTCACTGCCCCCCCCCTACGAATATCAACCTGGATCTCCATAATCGTCGCGCTCGTCTCCAAATGTGGAAGGCTCTCGCTCCGTAAGTGTCACAAATCAAAAGCAACTCAAGAGATCGCCAACTTTGGCTGGCAGATTGCAGAAGGTTCGCAAGTGATGAAATTTACTTCCTAAGCTTTTTGGTGTCATCAGTCTTAGATATTGTGGAGAGCCTCCGCGACCGAGTGGTATCGTGCTCGGCCTCAGACCGCCAGGGCTCGATTTTTGAATCCTGTGTCTGGAGGGCAGCGTCATTTCATTCATCTCACCATTGTCAGGAGGTTTCCTTGGCCCAGTTTAGCCTATGTGTGTACAAACTCCCTTTCATTTCATTCAGTCTTAGATGATTGTTGCAAAGAATCAGAGGAAATGCATGTTGAGGAGGAAGAGGAGGGCGAGTCCGAAGTCGGGGGGATAGAAAACAATGAACTGTTAGATTTTGTGTATATATAAGCTTATCGTACATGAAGTGTTAGGATGTTAGAGTATGTTTCAATGGTTTGTTATATCTGTGTTGTTCACACCTTGTCAATAACACCCAGGTAGCCTGTGTTAATTGTATGGATAACTTTTAGGGCAAAATGATTATTTCACTGTTTTTATTTAAACAGGGCCGTTGTCATGTGGTGATAATTATGTGGACCTCCATCAGCCTTTAATTTGTGTGGCCCATGACACGAACCTCTTTGTTTTGCCAGCAAGTATAATGCGCTGTTTATTTATGTATGTCGGCCTACTGATATAGCTGCAGGTTAGACCAAAAATTGAATGAAAATTGCCATTGAAAGAATTTTTACTTCTAAATTGCGCCAGAATGCAGCTAGAGACTATTTTTTCAACATTTATGCGGGATGCCCCCAGCCCCCATATTACATTTAAGGATGGTCGTTTTGTACCCCCCCCCCCGTCTTAGTTTGTATACGGACCTGAATGACTCAGCGATAGGCATATGGCTAATTACCCTAGAATTGATACTCACAGAAGAGCCAATTTTGACCTACCTAGACAAAATTAGACTATAGCAGGTTTAGGGGTATTCAAGGGTGAGTTTCAGGTACAGCAGCTGCATAGATATAAGGGTTTTATTGTAAAAGTGAAGCAAAAGAACCCAACTGTTTTAATGTGTGAAGTATAACAATTGTTGGCCTATGTCTACATAGCCTATAAATAATGAGCTACAAGAAGAATATAATTGGTATTCTGGTGTTTGCTAACACAATACTTACTTTAATAATCTATATCAATATATAACGTAACTACTAGGCCTACCCACCTAAAGGAAAACTCCTAGAGATATGTATATATTTAGGCATACACTCAATTCAATTAAATTGCAATTTATTTATGACTAACGTTACTCTTTTACACTGATTAGATCGTAGGCGTCCTGGGCACTGTCCATTTCATATTAGTTTGATTTGCATCATAATCATTCCCTTTGACCTGGATCTCTTTATTACCATTAATGTAATTCCTTATGTCTGAATTATATTGAAATGTGGTATTGGAGATTTGTGTACGTCCATTGGTTCAAAATTAACATTTGGCATTACTCCCCATTGCTAATTATGCTAATTATGTTAATTATGCTAATTAAAAAAGTTGCCCAAAGTTGCCGTCTGGGCAACAAAGCTGAATTTGTTCATAAACCAATTGGGAACATGAATCAATCGAAAAACCTTACACTTCTCACAATTTCTAGGTTTTCTGGACGGCAACTGGACTAAACGACATTATATACTAAAACAAGCACAGGTTAAATAAAATATGCATCAGAACTATTTAAAATAACCTACAGTTAAACAGCATTGGCGTGATATTTTTAACTTTCCCGCACCAAAACCAGAGATAAAATAGCTACTGCATATAGCAAAAAAACCCTCTGGAAAGCGTAAATTATAATGATATAGTCATACTCGTATTGTGCAATTCAGTAACTGTGACAATCCAGTATTACTGAATTGGCACAGCTACGTACGGTTAGCTTGATCTGTGCAAAACTGAATATGTGACACAGCAGACTCCCTTAATAATTATCGCATGGAAATACTGAATATCTCATGTATATGGCACATCAAATTTCTGTGGTATTGTATTATTTAATAATAATATGTAATACTGAACATATTGCACAGTAGATTGTCGTGATATTGTATGCTTTGATGAACAATTGTGTGGTACATGAGATTGTCGTGTTTGTATTGTATGGTTTAATATGCAATACTGAACATTATAATGTACAACGTATTATCATGATATTGTATGGTTTGGTGTGCATTAGTGTATATAATTATGATATTATAGAAGATATTTGTGATGTTGTTTTTATTATTACTATTATTATTATTATTGACATAATTATATTGCGCCGTATATCACTAAAAAGACATTTAGAGACACAGAACAATCACATTGGAAGGCATTTAAAGACAATGATATGATTTAATAAATATAGGTATATAGGCCTATACGTTGTTATCATTATAATTAGAAAAATAACATTTAAAGTGTATCGCGGGAGCGAGACACAACTTCAAGTGACTGAAAATTTAAAGTGAATAGCTCGGTGTTCTAAGGGTTAAAATTAAAATTATAACGTAAAAACCAATGGCTAGAAGTTTATGTAATTTAAGAGAACAGTCAATATCTCTGACAAATACTCAGGGGAGTGAATTCTCATTACCCTATCTTGATCACGCAAAATTTGCGTGATCAAGATCTGCTGAAGGCAGGTCGAAACGTCCTAATCGTCTCACACAAGTTCCAAAGTCAGTAAAATGTAATCACTTTCTACATGAATCTTGGAACCATGAAAAACATATTCTCTACTATCTCGATAGTGGTTGGCCATAGCGTGCATGTGGTTGAGTTTTCTGACATAGTCTCCCTGCCTCACAAATATGTAGGTCTAAGTTACCTATTGACGTCTGACTTTCTTTGTTGCGATAATGTTATCGTCTCCCTATTTGCGTATTGTATAGATTGCTCTATACAATAATAAACATATGGCACAGCAGATTCATGTTATAGTGTATAGTTGTTTTTATAGTGTATTGTTTAGTGTTCAGTAGCGTTGTGCAGCTGATTCTCGTGATAGTGTTGTGTTTGCGTGCAATTTAGCACACCAAATCGAACACTATCACACAGAACTCAGTATGCTGTATTTACAGAATTAATGTCACATTAAATACGTGTGATTTTATTATATTTTTCATGAATACATGGAATTCTGGTTGTATACATTTTGATATAGAATAGTTTGAGTTATAACACAGTCATGACTGTCATTGGTCGCCCTGTGCAAAATAGCTTCAAAAACGTCTGCAAGTTTGTCAGCGTCTTTCATAAAAAAGATGCATATTTATAATGAATATATACAGATAGAACAAATGTCCATTTATAAAGACAAATCGAAACAATGCTACAACAATACCCAATATAGAAGTATTTACATATGAATTAGGCCATATATAAAATTACACAAAATATGTAAAATTATTTTATATTTTTGAGTGCAATCCAATCTAAAATAACAGTGAGAGTCGTATAATATAATTCGTTTAATAAATATTCTCTACATCTGGGCCTATTTATATAATCAGCAGTGTTACTTGTACATTTATCATGCTTTATTATTAGCTATCGAACATTTACTGGACTTTTTAATGAAGTAATATTGACTGACCCGTATATACGAATTTATCATGTGCTCGTCCTCATGAGTTCACGACAGTCTAAATAATTGCTTTCAACTCACGCAATGGATTTAGGCCTAGTCTGGAAACGCTATTGCGATTTCCATCTCTAAAATAATAAAGACCTTTTTAGAAAACAACTAGGTAGGGTCATCTCACAGTCTGTGTAGTGGTTTTCACTACGAGACGTATATAGGTATCAGCCCATATCGCACTCTAGCTGTAGTTTGAACTGCATTGTAGGCCATTTATGTCATGACTTCATCGTGCGAGAAAATACAAACGTTGTTCATTTTTCGTGCGATTTGGGAAAATACAGTGCTCACATGTTCAATGGATAAGGTGTTCGCCTAAGGGCTCACACCTCATTCATTGAACGAGTGTTGTATTTTCCATATCTCACTCAAATGAACACCGTTTGCTTATCATCCAAACCTAGAGTTAGCTTCCATCTATTGAAAGTTAAATCTATCATATCATATCATATCTGTCATATCTATCATATATATGAATATTATTCATTATGTTATTATATTCCACCTTGAAAATATTATCCTGATGCTTAAAATACGTATCTCTCACTTGCATACTTTACAGTTATCAAAACATTCTTAAGATGTATATGTCATATTCAATTGTTTTAATAATAATACTCTTCTTTTTCAGGTAAGCAATGGCGCTGAATGCATCATGCTCAACAAGAAGTTCTTCCGTGATCACGCCAACGAGAAAGTAAAGAAAACAGTCCGCCATCTTGTTCGTCCTTATCCCACAGAAAACGCCCTGCAGAACAATTTACAAATCCAGGTAGACTGGGATCTCTATAAAAACAGACTGTTACGATCCATGGTACCCCAACAATCATGTTAGCTCTACTGGGATCTCTATAAAAACAGACTGCTACGATCCATGGTGCCACAACAATCATGTTAGCTGTACTGGGATCTCTTAAAAACAGACTGTTACGATCCATGGTGCCCCAACAATCATGTTAGCTCTACTGGGATCTCTATAAAAACAGACTGCTACGATCCATGGTGCCACAACAATCATGTTAGCTCTACTGGGATCTCTATAAAAACAGACTGTTACGATCCATGGTGCCACAACAATCATGTTAGCTGTACTGGGATCTCTTAAAAACAGACTGTTACGATCCATGATGCCGCAGTAATCATGTTAGCTCTACAGGGATCTCTATAAAAACAGACTTTTACGATCCATGGTGCCGCAGTAATCATATTAGCTCTACTGGGATCTTTATAAGAACAGACTGCTACGATCCATGATGTCTCAGCAACCATGTTAGCTGTACTGGGATCTATATAAAAACAGACTGCTACGATCCATGATGCCTCAGCAATCATGTTAGCTGTACTGTGATCTCTATAAAAACAGACTGTTACGATCCATGGTGCCTCAACAATCATGTTAGCTGTACTGAGATCTCTATGAAAAACAGAGTGTTACGATCCATGATGCCTCAACAATCATGTTAGCTCTACTGTGATCTCTATAAAAACAGACTGCTACGATCCATGGTGCCACAACAATCATGTTAGCTCTACCCCACCGGGATATGTATAGAAACACACAGCTGTTGCGTGAATCTGGATGAAACAAACTTTTACTAGGTCCCCTTAGATATAAAAGTGTATATCTGCCACTCTGTAAAGATACACCCTTTCATATCCAAGGGTCTAGTGTTGAGCAGTTCAGTCAACCAAATGAGCTGGAATCTGCAGTGTATGAAACAATGCTAAGACAGTGAACTTCGTCACTGTTTCGTATCTACCTCTGGGAAACAGTTCACCACCGGTGAGGCAGCTACAATCACCACTAGTGAGACAGCTACATTCACCACTAGTGAGCCTGCTACGATCACCACCAGCAAGTCAGCTACAATCGCCACTAGTGAGACAGCTACGGACACCACAAGTGAGCCTGCTACGATCACCACCAGTGAGACTTCTACGATCACCACCAGTGAGACTGCTACGATCACCACCAGTGAGACTGCTACGATCACCACCAGTGAGCCTGGTACGATCACCACCAGTGAGACTGCTACGATCACCACCAGTGAGCCTGGTACGATCACCACCAGTGAGACGTCTACGATCACCACCAGTGAGACTGCTACGATCACCAACAGTGAGCCTGGTACGATCACCACCAGTAAGACTGCTACGATCACCACCAGTGAGCCTGGTACGATCACCACCAGTGAGACTGCTACGATCACCTCCAGTGAGCCTGGTACGATCACCACCAGTGAGACTGCTACGATCACCACCAGTGAGACGTCTACGATCACCACCAGTGAGACTGCTACGATCACCACCAGTAAGACTGCTTCGATCACCACTAGTGAGCCTGCTACGATCACCAACAGTGAGCCTGGTACGATCACCACCAGTAAGACTGCTACGATCACCACCAGTGAGACTGCTACGATCACGACCAGTGAGACGTCTACGATCACCACCAGTGAGACTGCTACGATCACCACCAGTAAGACTGCTACGATCACCACCAGTAAGACTGCTTCGATCACCACTAGTGAGCCTGGTACGATCACCACCAGTGAGACTGCTACGATCACCACCAGTGAGACGTCTACGATCACCACCAGTGAGACTGCTACGATCACCACCAGTGAGACTGCTACGATCACCACCAGTAAGACTGCTACGATCACCACCAGTAAGACTGCTACGATCACCACCAGTAAGACTGCTACGATCACCACCAGTAAGACTGCTTCGATCACCACTAGTGAGCCTGGTACGATCACCACCAGTGAGACTGCTACGATCACCACCAGTGAGACTGCTACGATCACCACCAGTAAGACTGCTACGATCACCACCAGTAAGACTGCTACGATCACCACCAGTAAGACTGCTACGATCACCACCAGTAAGACTGCTTCGATCACCACTAGTGAGCCTGGTACAATCACCGCCAGTGAGACTGCTACGATCACCACCAGTAAGACTGCTACGATCACCACTAGTGAGCCTGGTACGATTACCACCAGTACGACTGCTACGATCACCAACAGTGAGCCTGGTACGATCACCACCAGTCAGCCTGGTACGATCACCGTCAGTGAGACTGCTACGATCAGTTAGACTGTCAGTGGCGGATCCCCCGTTCATGGTCCCAAAAAACAAAAACCAAAACACCAAATTTCGGCCGAAATATGGTCTAGAATGCGTCATTTGAGGCCTTGGATTTCAAAATTGTTCGGGGGAGCATGTCCCTAGACACCTTTAGAGCATATAAGTGCCAGCTGATGTGTGTATAAAGCCAATATAAGACATATACTTCACGTTTGCTCAGTACCTCAGTATCCTGACGCAGCAAACACGAGACGTCGAGTCTACCTACGTCTGACTAACGTTGTATCATTGGCTGAACATTAAATCGATGTTTCGTGTTTGGTGGGAACACAAAAAGTATTGAATGAATTTTATCAAATCTGCTTCACATCGCTTTCTGTAGGCCTACACTGTGACATGAGGCAGAGCGTCATAGACAACACTGCACACTCCAGGAATTTGAACAGTTAGAAACACTGTATATTGACAACCACCAAATGTGCATTTGCTGTTGTAATGCCACAATTGAGTAGATAATATTAGCTCTTGTTTCTAAACGTTTAAATATTTTTCATTCATTAGAAATTGCTAGGCTTAGTTGTGCAAACGATTAATTATTTACAGTAGATCTACCCTTTTCTGGCAAACAACACGCTATATTTCTGCAATGTGATACGACCATTTTTATAATTCGTGTAGCATAGGCCTAACCTTTCTCTATTGTTGATCTGTGAATAATTAATTTAATTATATTTGCAATTCAATCCCTGAAGTTGGTGAAAACATTGTCACATTATTAAGTGCTAAATTTAATCTTCAGGTGATGATATTCATAGTTGCTATCCCAGCAAACACGAGACGTTGAACCAATGATAGTTTAAGGTTGGTCCAGCGTCGCAGACGGTGGACCAATCCTAATCAATGATTGGTTCAGCGTTTCGTGTTTGCTGGGATATATGATTACACATTTAATGAAAAACAGTTTATCATTATTATTATACAGGTCTGAATCTGATGTACTTGAATTTAATTGCATGTCTGTTTTATTTTCTTTCGATCGTGAACGGGAGAAGGTCGATATATCGTAGGCTTCTGATTGGTCGAGATGGCCATCTCGACCAATCAGAAGCCTACGATATATCGTAACTTGTACGAGAATACGGCACCTGAGTTGCAGGTTGAGCTGAAATGAATTGGTAGGTAACTCTTCGCGGAATTGATTTTTATGAGAGAATGAATACCCGCGTAGTAACGTCAGTAATATTCGACGTACCTAAAGTACATTATCTACTGTTAACGCATGCCGCGACTGGTGACGTAAGCTGGGAGATTCACTGTTCAACAAGCCATCAACTTTCTCGTTACAAACCAATTAGCTGGTTATAATGGCCGCTTAGGCAGCTGGGGCCCTATCATGCTAGCTGAGCATTGCAGTGTAAGCAAGCAGCATAGCATCAGTGTGACTCTCTGGTCGACTAGAAAGACGTAGTAAGCTAACTAAAAATGTAATCACGATGCTTCTAGGTATGTTTGAAGCAATCAACTAAGATATTACAGTGGCGTTAAACACAATCAGTAGAAAAAAAAGACAAATGTTAACTTCTTAACTTCTTTTATGCAATCACCCGTGTATTTCATCTAATTTATAGCCCTTTAAACCCTCACGATGCATCAAAGCATCATTTTGCATCTCTGAACAATTTCATACACCAATGGGTTTTAGAACAAAACATTTAATAGAACTGTTTTAATAAGGACGATATCTTGTTTTCATATGCCGCCCACTTTAATCCATCTTCATCCACTACAAGTCGAGAATTGCGACAGCAATTCGCGCCTTGTAGTGGATAAAGATGACAATGGTAAATTCAAACTAGAATTTAATTGCCAAATACACTCACTAGGATCACGACGCTGTCGCGACGTTGAATCAACGTCATTGACGTTGACTCAACGTCGCAACAACGTCGTGTGCCCAGTGGGTAATGAGCTGATTTTATAAAATACTGAAGTATGATAACTAAAATAATCTTCTTTATTATGATTTATCATACTAGTTTACTTTGGATGACTTTTATTTATAATATGCCATGTGGTCCGTAAATGTACATTGACCCAATTAATTCTGATCGCTTTACTCATTTTCTTCGGCATGTTCGATTTAATATATGGTTCAGCTATCTTCAGATGTCTAAATTGTGCATGGAAATTAGCGTCCCCTTGGATGTGAAAGGGTGTGTCTGCCACTTCGTAAAGAGGCAAATACACCCTTTCATATCTAAGGGGGCGTTGGAAAGAAACTGTTATTTTTATACGATTTGACACTATCATTGCGGGCTACGATTTGAGGTGATTTCGGACTGCAATTGTAAACAGTTACGGTTGGTTTTACACGACAATACACCAAGCATTTTACGTCTGTATCACAAAATGTCCAAGACACATTGTCCCAGCAATTACGATACATCAAACCAATGTTAGTCCAATGTCGGGCTAGCGTCGTAGACAGTGGACCAACATTGGACCAACATTGAGTTGGTATATCGTTTTTGCTGGCGAAGCCCTGATCATCCACATTCCATTGCACATTTTGTCCACATTGTACACAGTCGGAGATCGTGATTATTGTCGAAAACCAAAACCTGTTCTGTCAACAACATTAAAGTATTGTATCTGCCAATTTTGAAAAGTGACAGATACGACCCTTTAATCCCAAGGTGACAAGTACAGACTTACATTAATATGACTGCTGTCGTCGTCAACAGTATTATCTGATATTATAATTAATTTGTGATATGTAAAGCATAAAGTTCTGTGTGATATTAACTGAAAATGTACAGATTTTTGAATGTCCTTATTTTTTACCGTTGATAGTATTTAAAAGAATGATTAGTCACAAAGTATGACAACATGTATAACTATATCGTATATATTAACATTTAAAGTGCTATTAGTACCACTGAGACGTTCTGGGAGAGGCACATGATATTCTATATTTTTTTTTTGTAAAGTCGATTATTTTACGAGGCGCGTGTCAGGGGACCCCACCCTGGATGCGTTCTCCACGCCCTACCAAAACATCCGTACTGGGAATGCATTCTCTGGCAGGGACTTAGTACTGAAAGAGTAAAATGAGATACATAAACAGAAGTGCTAAGTGAGTTTGTATGGACACTTACAAAACGACGCGAATGCTAGACTTAATGGGGCTGTGCTCAAAGTGTCATCAAAGAGGTGGGCTGAACTCTTAACGTTAGTCTAACATTACGTCAGCATAGTTCAGCAACTGATAATCCAGTATATTAACATTTTTTATGCATAAAAGATTTGATAACATATTAGAGATGTATAACGACGTACTCTGGTGATTGTTAAAATAGACCTACATTGTTATGTCTTTATGTAATGTAATTTGATTATTTTGTATTGATCGCTCATTTTTTTCCAAGGCATAACATTTTGTGAATGTAGCAATGACATGCTTTTATGGGCAAAAAAACTGCATAACTCGTACATATCAGGAATATATATATCCTCGTACGCTCGACCTAAAACATTGTTATAGGATTATTTTGTTATGTAATGTAATTTAACTATTTTGTATTGATTGTTCATTTTGTTCAATGACATAATATTTTTGTAAATAAAACATTTTATAATGACATGCTTTTATTGGCAAATATTGTGTGGTGTATAATCCCCCCCCCCCCACCGGCTTGACAAAGTGACAAGGAAACACGATACTTTTAACCGGTGTTGGCTTAATGTTGGGCCATCGTCTTCGACGCTGGCCCAACATTAAGCCAACACCGGCTCATTGCCTCATGATTGCTGGATAATATTAGAGAAATAGGAAATGGGATTAGTAATGTCAACTTCGTAGTTGAAAAGTGCTGGTAGAATTTGCACTGCAATATGTACGTCACAGGCTGGGAAATACAATTCAAACCGTTCATAAGCATGGATTATCAGACCCAGAAACCCGCCGTTAAAATCCAATAGGAATAATGTAGTCGATATAATATATTTAATACGCCCCTTACCTATTCTCCCTAGAGAACCCTGCAATAATGATTTATAGAGTGCCAGATGCTTCAACTCTTTAACCGTCAAATTATTCAATTGCAATTTTCACCCACTTGTCTCGCTGACGCGATCCGCAACTTCAAGTGAGTGAAAATTATTCAGATTTCCCAAAATGGTGGTCAAATATTTTCAAATATTGCTAATAGATGTCACATTTTATCATTAGCTTGTTTAAAAGGTAGTACTTAATGTTGTAGTAAAAAATGAAAAAACAAATATATTCGGTACCGGCGGTTAAAGGGTTAAGGTGACGCAATGAGAATCAGCCATGACATGTCAGGGTAGCAGGTCCACACTTTTTGCAAGGCCTACATTTGTATTTTGACACTAAGTCAAGGACACTCCATTAGCGGTCACTAACCGACACTGCACACTGGTCCGACTTGGCATGGATATAGCATGTAAACAATATTACACTTAAGCACTGCATGATCGCGGCAACAATGCCATTTCACTATTAGGACTCAAATACCTTGTTTTACAAGTGAAGTAGGCATATCCCCCAAATCTGTTGCGGATATTTGTTGTAAATTAAATTTAAAAATTCAAGTAATTTTTATTCACTTGAAGTTGTGGACCGCGGCAGCGAGAAACAGCATTGCGTGAGTAAAAAATGTATTTTTATAGCTCTTAGTTCAAAAGTATAAATGTGGACTTACTGGCTTATTAAACCTTATATATACCATAAAGCAGGATTTGTTTCTTCCGACAAATCAATAACAGTACGGTAGCACAGTTTTGTCTGCGCAACAGAAATAGTAATTTTAATCAAAGATAATTAAGAAACTATAGGTTCATTTTGTATCCCCCACCCTCAAAGACACACCAGATAATTATGTTATTTCATTTCATAAAGTCGTAAGTAATTTTATTATACATAATTTTTATTGTCAACAATTTCCTTCCAGCCAAAATCAACCATCGTTAAAATTTGTTATGATTCTCATATATGTGAAGATTTGATTACAAACGTCGTTAGCATGTTTAAATGTTCTAAACAAATCTCTGACCATACGAATAATTTTCTCATTGAAAATCTAATCCACAGTTAATATCTAAAAAACATCGACATAAATGTAAACAATTGGCAATGTAAAAAAACTTCATCAAATCGTCAAATTAGTCGACAAAAAGCCAACTAAAATTGTTTTTCTTTGATATACGATATATCTACAGCTATTTGTTTGCTCTGATATTATCATAAATTGCAACAAAAATAAAAGATCGAACTAATCATGTAGTCGCTGGCGTCATCTTGAAGCTGTATAGCCGCAAGTGGTGATGATTTTGAAATGTATCTTTACCAGAATAATGAGTTTGTAGCATGTTTAAAAGCTGAGGTGTTTGGAATGTTCGTCACGTTTCAGTGAACATGTAATGGTCAATACACATGCACCGCTTGACCAGATGTATGCAAATGTTGTACCTGCTAACTGACTAGTCAATATAGAATTGATTTACTGAACACTTTACTATATATCCTCGATCAAGGTGTACGATCTCCTGACTCGTTGACATCAATATCATTCTGCCGTTATGGGATCAAGACGAAAATCACAAAACAAGACAGCGCACACGGATATAGAAGAAATAGAGATGAATCCAGATAAGTTTGCTCAAATTTTACTTAGTTGTCTGAAAGACAAAGAAGTTATTAAACAGTTTCGTGACGTCACAGGATTTCAGAATATTCAGGACAGTGTTAACAGTCTCAGTAGAAATATTGAGAACTTAAAAAAAACTATTGAGGCAAAAGATGTTGTCATCACGGCTTTAAAAGAGGAAGTAAAAACGCTGAATCATAAAGTAGACGACCTGGAACAATATTCACGCCGGAACTCTGTTCGGGTAACTGGTATACCGGAGAATGAAAATGAGGACATTGGTAAAAGTGTATTAGAGATGATCAATAACAGGATGAAAGTAGAACCTCCGGTTCAGGCTCATGAACTTGATCGGGTACATCGCGTTGGACGACTCCAAGAGCACAAGTCACGAGCTGTTCTCGTCAAGTTTGCCACGTATGCCAGTCGTCACAGAGTGTATTCGGAAAGGCGGCGACTAAATCCTAGGCGAAAGATTGACGGTGCAGCTAAAGAGGCCACGACAGACAACGAAACAACAGAAGAGGAGCAACCACGGATTTATTTAAATGAGGACCTGAGCAAGGTACGATCAGAACTATTATTCTTATCGAGAAAAGCAAAACGCGGAACTAAGATAATGGATTGTTGGTCCTACGATGGAAGAATTGTCGTCAAAGACTTAAAAGGCAAGATCTCAACCGTGACGTCAGAGAATGAACTCATTACCTGTTTTTATAACAAAGCTTAGTTTTATTATTATTATTATCATTATTATTGAACTTTAAAATCACCCGGGCTTTCAAGCTACTGATTTTTCATGATAGACATCAATTTTTGTATCATTATTTTTACTATTACACATTTTAGTTATTTTTGTACAATACACTCACACTTAAATCGATTGTTAGAGTATACACTTCATAACCATGGATAGTTATTAATGGATTTATGTAATATATGTAACAGATTTATAAGTAGTCATTCTTATAAACTAAAATGTTTTGCTTGTAAATGTTTATTTCACCTTACGTGTATAACCGGTTTGACAAAAAAAAGATTTTAGATCACTTAGTAAATCTAATTGGATGTGTAAATTATGTGCAATAGAACTATTTCCTTTCAATCACATTGAAGACGATAACATATTTATTAATATTATTAGCGATCAGTGTAATATACCTCTATCTTTATCCATTGATGAATTAGAAAAAAGAGTACTAAATGTTTTTGAAACAAATGATATTGATGATACTGGATTTATAGACCCTCTGAATGACTTAGACCCAGATCAGCATTATTTTAATGAACTCGGTTCTTATACGGAGTGTAAATATTACTTGGAAGCAGGTTATAATAAGAAGTTACAGAGTTTAAATATATCTAATGATAATTACTCATTTATTCATCTTAATATACGTAGTGTGATGAAGAACATGTCACATTTTGAGAATTATCTCCAAAATATACACCATAAGTTTACTTTTATTGGCCTGTCAGAGACTTGGATTAATGAAGGTACTGCCGATTTGTTTTCAATTAATGGATATGTATGTGAACATAAATTTAGATCATGTAAACGCGGAGGAGGTATTTCAATTTTTATTAGGGATCAGGTTCCATATATTTTAAGGAATGACTTAATTGTATTTCAAACTGATTTTGAAAGTATATTTATTGAAGTAGAGGGTAAATACATGAATAGTGATGTTAATGTTATTATTGGCGTCATTTATAGACCACCAGATAATGATATCAATGTTTTTACACAGAAACTTATTAATGTTCTGAACTCTATTCACAAAGAAAAAAAAACATGTCACCTTATGGGTGATTTTAATATAAATTTATTAAATTCAAATATACATAATCCTACTTGTGAATTTGTTGACACATTGTATGAATATAACTTCTTCCCATTAATTAACAAACCTACTCGTGTTACAAAAGTATCAGCAACACTTATTGACAACATCTTTACAAACAATATAAAACACAAGGGTATTTTATCTTCTATTTTATATACAGATATCACTGATCATTTTCCAATTTGTCATATACTTAATAATAATGTACAACATGAATCGTCAATTATTATTAAAAGAGATATGAACAATAATAACGTGATTAAATTCCATAATCTGTTAAAACTACCGACTGGAGTTTTGTCTGCTTGGAGAGCTCTTGCCAAGCATCATTTTCACTTTTCCATAAAAAATTACTTGAGTATTTTAACGCTTGCTTCCCCATTAAACATGTTAAGTCGCATTATAAAAATAGAAAATGTTGGCTAAGTGATACCCTGAAAAGGTTAATTATTAAAAAGAATAAAACATATTTACTATTCAAAAAGTTTCCTAATGTAACCAACGAAGTTTTATATAAACAGTATAGATCTAAAGTAAATTCTGAAATGCGCGTAGCTGAACGCAAATATTACCAGAACATGCTCGAAAATAACAAATTCAATCTAAAAAAGACCTGGCAGATATTGAAAGATATCATAGGGAAATCGAAACCAGGTAATATGAGTGACAAATTTTTAATAAATGGTAGTATTGTAGAGGACAGTCAAGTCATTGCTAATGCATTTAATGATTTTTATATAAACATAGGCTCCAATTTAGCAGGTAAAATTAAACCTAATAATCCATATATAAATCCGATAAGTTATATAAAAAATGATGTTACAGATAGCATTTTTATTGCACCTGCAACTAATGCGGAAATACTTAAAATATTTAATACTTTGAAAAAAAACAGTGCTGGGTGGGATGGTTTAACACAATCCCTGCTCAAACCAATATTCTTGAACGTAACTGAACCCCTTACTCATGTGATGAATTTATCTTTAGCTCAGGGCATTGTCCCTCTAGAACATAAAATTGCTAAGGTTACGCCTTTGTTTAAAAATGATAATAAAATGTATGTAAATAATTATAGACCTGTATCTGTGTTACCATTGTTATCTAAAATCCTAGAACGACTGATGTATAACAGAATATTAACATTTATTAATAAACATGACATATTATATAGATATCAGTTTGGTTTCAGACAAAATTACTCAACAAATTTAGCTTTAATAACATTAGTTGATAAAATTACTGAATCATTACAAAAAGGAGAATGTGTTTTAGGTGTATTTTTAGATTTTAGTAAGGCATTTGATACAGTTATTCATAAAATTTTATTGGACAAATTATATTTATATGGAATTCGTGGTACAGCACTAGATTGGATCACAAATTATCTCTCGGATCGAAAACAATATGTAGTCTACAATAATACTAAATCAGATGAAAAACATATTACTTGTGGGGTTCCACAGGGTTCTATCTTGGGACCTCTTTTATTTTTATTGTACGTTAATGATATTTGCAATGTATCTGACATCCTGTTTCCTATTCTATTTGCAGATGATACCAACATATTTTTGAATGGTAAAAATACTGATGAATTAGTACAATGTATGAACTGTGAGTTAAACAAAGTTGTTATTTGGTTAGCCGCTAATAAGTTATCTTTAAACATTAAAAAGACACATTTTATGATTTTCCGCTCGAAACGATGTTGTATTGATAACCAACAAGATATAAGAATTTGTGACCAAAAAATAGAATTTGTTGAACACACTAAATTTCTTGGGATCTACATTGACTCTAAGTTATCTTGGAGTCAACATATATCCTATTTAAAAACTAAATTATCTAAAGGTATTGGAGTCCTAAGAAAGGCAAGAAAATTATTATCTAGGGATATGTTAGTTACACTGTATAATTCCTTAGTTTTTCCTTATCTAAATTATTGTTTAGAGGTTTGGGGTGGTGCTCAAGATATTCATATAAAATCTCTAATTATTCTTCATAAACGAACTATTAGATTGATCACCTGTTCGTCTCGGATGACACACACAAAACCAATTTTTCTCCAATTAAATTTATTAACACTGAAAGAGTTATATTTGTACAAGGTTGGATTGTTATTGTTTAAGATAGTTCACAAAATGAATGTACCAAAACATATTAATGATTACTTCAATGTTAATGCAGATGTTCACACTTATAATACCAGACATGCATCCTTATTTCGGTTACCACTTACCCGTACTAACTTGATGAAAAGAACTTTTAGATATATAGGTGTCAAATTATGGAATAGAATTAGTGGTAGTATAAATCATAAAGTGCCAATTGGATCTTTTAAAATAAACCTTAAAAAATATATCATGTATAACTATTGCATGGATATTTTTGAACATTGATTTGTTTTATGTTTTATATAATCTTTAATATATTGTTAACAAATGTATCGTTATGTGGGTAGTGATAATTTGTGTGTACTTTAGATTTGATTTTGTTATTTTGTTTGCACTGCATGCACATACTTAATGAAGGAGTTTTAATATGAAGTTTAAGTTTAAAGGGCATATAGGCAAATCTGCCTTTTTCCCGTTGCCACCATTTGTATTACGGTTATTTGTTTATATTGATTGTTGGAATTTTTATGGCAATAAACACAATTATTATTATTATTATTATTATAAGTGAATTCGCATCTGACACGTAGTTTCTCCTGTCATAAATTAATGTTATATTTATTCCGAAACCTCCCAGTTCTCCTAAACAGTTTCTTTAACCCTTTAACCGCCGGTGCCGACCAAATTCGGTTATTTCATTATTGTTGTTTTTACAAATAAGTACTACCTTTCAAACATGTTAAGGATGAAACGGCACATCAATTAGCAAGATTTGAAAATAGGTAACCTTTATTTTGTCAAATCTGACTAATTTTCTCTCACTTGAAGTTGTGGATCGCGTCAGCGAGACACAACTTCAAGTGAGTGAACATTACAATTAAATAACTTGGCGGTCAAAGGGTTAAATACGTTTAGGTAAATCTAACAATTAACAAATTAGGGTGGCCCACATGGAAGCGGCTTTTAGCAAAGCCTTTTGCGTGTCTTCCTCGCATCCATTATTTAAAAAACACTTTTCAACAACATATATATTAATTGTAATTGGAGCATGAATAAATGAATTGGAATTTGAAAATCGTCTTATTTACGTGCATGTGCCGTTTATTAACTTGCTTATATAACTACAATTATTTACTCCGATCTGTAAGCAAAAGAGGGATTTACATGTCCGTAATATATGAAAAATTCGGGTACAAAATATGCAATCAACTTTATTTCGCAAAGTTGTTATATTCAGAATGATGATATGGATAAAGTACTCTATTTTATGCATTTTATGTACATAATTAAAATTTAAATTCTTAAAATTCTTATTTTTATCATACTATAATGGTCGTGTGCATTATTTCTGGGGAGAACACACCAGCAGGTAAATGTATTAACCCTTCAACCGCATTTAAAATTTTTTACCAGGACAATATTACCTAAAAAGACAAAAGGTACAAATTTTAGATAAAGCACATATTCGAAATAATAACGGGTGGATTCTTGAAAAGTAGGTGTAATAATTTTCAATTATTTGAAACTGACACATGCGTTAGACATTCCATCTTTTAATGAATAAAAACATATCAAGGGATAATACAGAACGAGTTTAGATCAAAACAGAAATGTGTATAAATACAAAATCAAATGCTTCGAATAACAACAGAATAAAATGTCTATTGATACAATATTAACTCTTACAGCGCGGGGATCGACTTTAGAGTCTGAATCTGACGTCTGTAGACGTCAGATTCAGACGTCTAAAATCGATCCCGGCACTGTAAGAGTGAAAATATGTTCAGTGACCGTAGACCCATACCATAGTTTTTAAATGAATCAGAAAGCGCTAATAAAGACATTTATGATGATTTCGAATTGAATAAAACCCTTGGTCTTCATGATTTACATAAAACAAATTCAGCGCTTTAAGGGTTAACGCCTCCAACCCTTTTCCCGCTAAGTTATCTTATTTATGCCCCCCCCCCCTACTTCAGACTGTGTCTCGCTATCGCGATCCACAACTTCAAGTGGATGAAAATTACTCATATTTGTTTACATTCTGACCTCAGAGATTATATCTCTGATACCACACGCTCATTTTGCCGTATGCACGCATGGCGATTGACCAGATTTATCAGCCGTTAGTGAGCATTACCACGTGATTTTATAACCATTCCTATAACCACGGAACTATTTTGGTGTTCACTTCGACTCATTACTTATCCTTTTTCAATATTTAATTTGATCTTAGAGTTTGCTACAGGTAAGGGCTATTTATTCTGTTTAGTAGTGGATAAATTGAACCAGCACAATTCGCATGTCTTTCAGTAATTTATATTTGCCAGTGTTTTGAAGCCAATTGTAAATTCTGTCAGAAAAACGTAAACATGGACCTTCTCACAGCAGCGCGTAGGCGGAAAAAGTAATCCATTGAATGTTTTCTATTTCTATGTGAATAGAAACTCATATGTGGCGGAGTAGTGGTGTTTTATATTTGCCATATATATTCAGGACACTCAAGCGTGTTCATAAGCCTACTGTTGCTATATCAACAAAACTGCTCAAAATGAGCAGTTTCTGTCGAAACATGGCGTGTGGTTACAGAGAGAGAGCGGGGTTGACCTGAGCGACATCTATGTGTGGAGAATGATTTGTTTAATTTGAAACCAAATATTTGCAAAAATGCGTATTAACAAAAATATATGTTTTGAATTACACACAATCAAACGTTTATTATCTAAAAAAAACGCCTTTATTAAAACAAAACTGAACCTCTTGTCCATAAAACCAGACGTTTTAGTATTACAAAATTAAGCGACATCTATAACACAAAATGATACGTTATTAAAAACACCATACCTTTAATAACACGAAACTAAACGGTAATTATAACACACAATTAATTATGACAATGGCGGCATCTTTAAAATCAGCTATTTTTTATACTGAATTTGCATTATTTTATGCGTCGTCAATCAAGGCGAAGCCCCTATTATTTCAGAACAAATATGTGAGCCTAAGTTTGATTCAATATGGGACCAGCGACGCATGCCTTGGCCCATTATTCAGTCAACCTTACTTAATGATCTGACACGAACATGAACACAGTTGTATTAATGTTCGTCCACCGTCTGCGACGGCGGTCCAACATTAAACCAACATTGTTGTGTTTACTGGTTGAAGATGCGTTACCAGCAAACACGAGAAATTCCTCTAATGTTGATTTGATGCTGGGCCAGCGTCTACGACGCTGGCCCAACATTAAATCAACATTTGGCAAACGTGTGATGTTTGCTGTGTATGCTGTTACATTTGGTTGTCTATCACGTTTTGTCGGAGGTACACGGACCTGCAGAATAATGCTCTTCCGTACATTAATCCCCCGACTTCCTGCTGCATCTCCGATGACACGATAATGATGGTGTAGGCGAGATACCCGCCCACAAGATGAGTCCATAATACTGCCTCTATCTCATCATCAAACTCACATTTAGATCTGTTTGTTGGTTGACGGCGTTGCAGGTGATTTTTTGCAGTCATTCCAACATGATGTAGCTACAATATATCATGCTCTTATTACTTATTTTATGGTGCCTTTTATCCGTTTTTTCTTGGCTCTATTTAATTTACTATATTTTACAGCAGCTTATAAATTTGTCCTGTGTATTGTTATTGAAGCTTTCTTCTCTTGTGGTCCACCGCTTTACTGTAAAATCAGGGGCGTATCCAGGGGTGTGCTCAGGGTGCTCGAGAACCTCCCTTAATTTCCAGAGTGGTAATTCTCCACCTCAATAATTTCCTATAAAATTAATCCACCAGTCTCCGGCATGCTGGTGCCAGCCCCCTCCACACCTAAATATATACCCCTTCCCATTTAAGGGCTGGTGTCTGGGATGCATCATTGGCGCCATCAGAGACTCAGAGTAGACAATGAACTGTTACGGGGTAGGCAAGTGCTAGCGACATCGCCCCATGTGGCGCAGAAGCAAACGCTTTGCAATGCAAATCTTTAAAATGGACAATTCAGAGCACCTAAAAGTAATAATTTGTTGCCACTGGTCTTCTTTTCCTGCCCACCCTCATTTTGAGATAGACACATTTTTCAAACATTCATTCATTTTTTTTTAAAAGAAACATAATCAAATATATCAACTTTGTGTTAGTCTTGAACAATATTTGAAACGTTGAGTCGGACTTGAAACAACGTTGTGCAAAAATAAATATTCTAAGATTGATGGTGATTATCATAGACTACCTTGAAACAACGTTGTTCCAAAGTAAATGTGCTAAGTTTGATAGTAGTTATCATAGATTACCCTACTATATGATAATTATAACGCACCACAAGCACAATTCACAGTAGGCAAGGATAAAAATTGAAAATGGGCACTAAGGTTGTTTTAACAATGTGGAAGAACAACCAATACTAACAAGAATATCTGATATAGGCCTGACTGATGATGGACTGGAAGATAATATTTGCATTAAAAATAGTCTGCCATAGGGGATGGTGGCAAAATAATAAAAGTGTAATAAAAATAAATTTCTCAAGAATTTTAAGTGATCATTAGTAAACGTTGTAAGCATTTTAATGGTCCACAACTTTTTTCAATGACATGTCTCACTTTTAATATATATGATTGTTGCATACTTACATTACATAAATCGACATTCCACAAAGAAGGTTGCATAATTATTATCACAATGAGAGTGACCCAACGTTTGTTTAAAACTAATGTTGGTCCACCGTCTGCGACGCTGGCCCAACATTAAAACAACTTTGGATCGACAGCTGTTTATGTTTATCTAACTCATTTAATATACGTCGTAGTTCGCGCTCGATATTAAATGAGCTAATGTTGCTCATGTTTATGGTTTTTCCATTGTGTGGTTGTGTTTGCTTAAATAGTTGGACTTAACTAGTCTAGGCTAGGTTGTAATACATCTGTCATTAAGTTCATTAAAAAACAGACATTTCAGTCAGTATCTGATATCTCCATTTTACAGCAAAGATACCACGAAATCGCACTATTTAATGTTTATCTTTTTAAAATTTTTCGAAAGGCATGCCCCACCCCCTCTATAGGCCCCTGCTGTTGAATGGTTTCTTGGAAATCTGAGCACACCCCTTATTTCTGGATACGCCACTGTTGTTTCTGGTGTTGTTTTCACCATAGTGTTGTTGCTGCTGAGTTGTTGGTTGTTGTCCTGCTGTGTCTCATCTTCTGCTGATGTTGTATGTTGCTATATGTTGTAACTATGCTGTTGTGCGTTGCCATCTTTTGCCGAATTAAAGGTGTGGTCAACTGTCAAAATTCGCGGGACAAGGGGCCCCCAGAAGGCAATAGTGCCCGTGGGTAGGCCAAGTCCCTATTCCATAATAATACTAAATATGCGTTTCATACCCAAAGCCTCATTAAGAGCAAGTTCTCAAATCACAGCAAGTTCATATATACTTGAGCGACATCTATGAGTTTATAATTCAAAGCTCTTGGCCCTTACCCCTACTTGGTCGCTGGCTTGCAAACAAACTGACTGTATTACTGCGCGGGGATGTTGAAACTGCTTGAAGCTTGTATTGACATGCAGGAGGACTTTCTCTCAAACATTGTACATTTATTCAATGTTGGTTCAATGTGGGGCCAGCGTCGCAGACGTTGGCCTAGCATTAAAACAGCATTGGATCAATGTCCCGTTTAAGTAGTATCTTGTAATCAGTCTATATCAGGGAATCGCCGAGTTCATAGCGACTGTGCTTGCATGGTCACATGGCTCGGAGCTACCTGTGTCGCAGATTGTCACTTTGATTGTACTTGCATGATATAATATTTGATTTTTAAAAATATCGTGTAATTTTTAACATTGTCCTAATACATTCTCAAATTACTGTAGCATAATTATGCACTTGTATATATTCTAGGTTTCTACGCTTTCCAGAGTGTCTTTTTTGCTACTATATATATAATTAGCATGTCATACATAGTAGCTATTTTATCTCTGGTTTTGGTGCGGGAAACAAAATGATAGACCTTATTTTACCCTGGCAATGCCTTTTAATCTTATTTAAAGTACATACCCAGTGTTTCTTATGGCAATGCCAGTTAACATGATTTTAGTTATGTATGTCATACTATGTATATTGTCATATGATTTTAACAAATTAACAATGTTGTATATACATGTACATATCTCTAGTTCTATGACAAATAAGTCTGGATTGACTTTCTTTCTGTCAATAAAATATCTGTCTGTCTGTGTAATCAGTTCAGTGGCTATATTAATGACGTCAATCTGTACTCAATAGGCTACTGTTGGCCTACACTTGACCGTCCCAGGCATGCGCGTTTTGCAGTTGAATCATTCATTAACCTCGGGGACCGTTTCTAGACGTCAGAATCAGATGTCCATAGACGTCAGATTCTGACACCTATTGACGGTCCCCTCACTGAAAGAAGTATTTATATTTATAATGGCCATAGACCCATAACATAGGTATTCAAATGAAGCGGAAAGAGCTAACTAAGACATTAATGATGATTTTAAATTTTGCATAAAAAATATTTCAGCTCTTTAAGCGTTAATCCCAACAAACACGCCACATGGAACCCATGTTGGACCAATGGTCCAACATGGGGTCCACGTGTCGTGTTTGCTGGGAACTCCTGTTGGCACTTGGCGCTGCTTCTTTTAGTAGCAATCTGTCTTGCAAAGTCAAACTGCAGTGACTGCTTACTTTTCTAGTAAGCAGTAGCTGCTGTTTTTCTAAGCTTCTGGCGTGATTGTTCCTGCCGCTTGTCGTCTTAGGTCATTGCTGAATCTTTATCTGGTCTTGGCATTGGTCCTCTCTCTCTGATTCTTCTGTAACTTGCAATACTTCTCCCAATGACTTTCGCTCCTGCTATTTGTTCTGATACTGCTGCTACTTCTCTTTCTGCAACAGCTGCTGCTGTTGCTACTAGTGCAGCTGCTGCTGCTGCACTTGGTGCTGCTGTTGCTCGAGATAAGCTTCCATTACAATTGCTGCTGCAACCATTTATTCATCTTATACTGCTCTCGCTGCTGTCGCCCACAGATGTCGCTGTTTTCTTGACAACCAAACGCGGGAGTCCACCTGATGGAGTGCTGTCTCCTACACGCTAGCAGGCACAACATTGGAGATCACGTACAACCTTGTTTACAAATAGACTACAATTACAAATAATTGGAATTAACTTCTAATGATCGTACTTTTTCATTCATAACTTGAAATATCTGTTGCCTGTATTGCAGCAAGGGAACGATAAATACTACCGGGTTGCTGAACACAGTCTCGTCTTCCACGATTTCTCCTTGATCCTGATAAATCCCAGGTTATACAGTTATGTCTTCATCAGCTTTGAGTGAGATTTCTCACTTGATACAAAACTACACCCAGGTGACACCAGCATCTACAGACTGGGTTAGCGGGACTATTACCAGTGACGACACGTGGAACCTGACCACCGAGGCTGCACAGAGGGAGATCCCGGAGCCACCACCTTACTTACTGGGGGTGGTCACCCTCATTTATGGACTTATTTTCGTGACGGGTGTGAGTGGGAATGCCCTGGTGATCTTCGTTCTCTGGTACCATAAGGATATGCGCAGTTACACCAACTGGCTGCTCGGGAACCTGAGTCTTGCAGACCTTCTGGTTATCTTGGTCTGCATGCCCACAGCGGTGCTAGATCTCTACGCACGGGAAGTATGGTACTTAGGTCTCTTCATGTGTAAGTATCTGAACCATCTTAATATCAGCATATTTCTTCTTAGTTTCCTTCATCTCGAAGTGTGAAATTCTGCCAAAAATCTCACCTCAAACTAAGTACCTCACTTCATCACCGCTTAGAATAAAAGCTGGACCTGGCTCGTTGATTGGCGAATGCTTAAAGTCTCCGCCTATCAGAGGGCTGAGAAAAAACAGGCGACAGCGTTTAACTACAAGGCCTATACCAGAGCCCTCACCATTTCTACATTTTTCATGTACGATACAGAATTGTTGCAACTTGAGAGTTTTGCAGCAACATATGACTATATATAAAGCCTCGGTTTCTAAGGTTCGTACGACTAGTAGATTCGTACGAATCTTGATTTCCTAATTGTTTTAGCGTTCGTACGGCGTCACATAAATTTTCAAAATCGTCTTACGAAATTGGTAAAGTTAGCGTTAGCTTACGACCTGGAGGCGTCGGTACGAGCGTCTTACGACTGTCTACATTTGTATGGCGTTCGTACAAGCACCAGAAGGGGCTCACAATAACAATTTAATGAAGCATTGCGGCATGCTTACGATCACTGTAGGAATAATGGTGCTATTATTGAGCTCTGTAGCACTATCCTGTAAAAACCTGGCCACAATGACCCGTACAAACGCCGTACAAACAATTTCCGGTGGATTTTTCGCGGCCTTCCCAAGGCGGTCGTAAGAAAAAGGTAATTCTTATCCCGTTCTTTTAAGCTCGTAGCTAGGTCTTGGACATTTCTAAGAACTCTACGAGCGCCACAAGAAAACTCCCCATTACGATCGCCTTAGAAAATCACTAAGAATTACATACGAGGCTAAGTTGTTTTTCCGCAGTTCTTACAGCGTTTGTGCGAGCGCCGTACAAATTTTCAATTCTTATACGTTCGTGCGGTATCCATACGAAAAACGTACGCTCTCTTCAGCGATTGTACGAAGAAAGTCACATGATATTCTCATGTGTGTCTTAAGCTTCTCCCACGAATTAAACGGTAACCTCACCAACTTCGTAATAGAAGTGTGAAAATGAAACTAATTATGTAAAAAAATCGACGAACATCGCACGATCGCCTTTGGAACACCCTGAAAACTACGTACGATTTTTATGTATCAAAGCCCAATAATGACTCATCAAGTTAAGCGTTCTGGGTAGTAGGCCTAAGTAAGGCGTTCGTAGAGCTCCTCGACATGTTCAAGACATTGCTACGAGCTTAAGAACGATATACGGCTTCCTTGAGAGTCCCAAAAGAAATTTTCCCAAAATCGTTCGTCCGGCGTTAGTCTTTCAAAACCTGGTGTATTTCGGATTATTGTACAATTTTTACAATCAAATTATTGTTACCTGACAGTACGTTTTTTAAACTACAACGAATATGATACTGATGAATATATGCTTTTATATTGCATAATATTATATTGTATTTTTTTATATGGATGGAGGGCCTTCTAAATGTCGTCTCGACCTGTTCCCGTCAACCAATATTGATAGGCCAAATATTGGTTGACGGGAACGGGTTTTCAATTGGAAAGTTAATTAAGTAAATATAATTAAATTATGATTCAAATATAGGGGAAAAAGGTCATTTTTTATCAATATTGTAAAGGTACGCCGTCAATACCAGCAGTTTTGTTTACCTGAGCATAATATAATGCCATCCATGTATAATTTCAAAAGTTTCAATGTGATGTTTGCTGTGTATGCTGTTACATTTGGTTGTCTATCACGTTTTGTCGGAGGTACACGGACCTGCAGAATAATGCTCTTCCGTACATTAATCCCCCGACTTCCTGCTGCATCTCCGATGACACGATAATGATGGTGTAGGCGAGATACCCGCCCACAAGATGAGTCCATAATACTGCCTCTATCTCATCATCAAACTCACATTTAGATCTGTTTGTTGGTTGACGGCGTTGCAGGTGATTTTTTTGCAGTCATTCCAACATGATGTAGCTACAATATATCATGCTCTTATTACTTATTGTATGGTGCCTTTTATTCGTTTTTCTTGGCTCTATTTAATTTACTATATTTTACAGCAGCTTTGTCCTGTGTATTGTTATTGAAGCTTTCTTCTCTTGTGGTCCACCGCGTTACTTTCAAATCAGGGGCGTATCCAGGGGTGTGCTCAAGGTGCTCGAGAACCTCCCTTAATTTCCAGAGTGGTAATTTTCCACCTCAATAATTTCCTATAAAATTAATCCACCAGTCTCCGGCATGTTGGTGCCAGCCCCCTCCACACCTAAATATATACCCCTTCCCATTTAAGGGCTGGTGTCTGGGATGCATCATTGGCGCCATTAGAGACTCAGAGTAGACAATGAACTGTTACGGGGTAGGCAAGTGCTAGACACATCGCCCCATGTGGCGCAGAAGCAAACGCTTTGCAATGCAAATCTTTAAAATGGACAATTCAGAGCACCTAAAAGTAGGAATTTGTTGCCACTGGTCTTCTTTTCCTGCCCACCCTCATTTTGAGATGGACACATTTTCAAACATTCATTCATTTTTTTTGAAAAAGAAACATAATCAAATATATCAACTTTGTGCTAGTCCTGAACAATAATTGAAACGTTGAGTCGGACTTGAAACAACGTTATGCAAAAATAAATATTCTAAGATTGATGGTAATTATCATAGACTACCTTGAAATAACGTTGTTCCAAAGTAAATGTGCTAAGTTTGATAGTAGTTATCATAGATTACCCTACTATATGATAATTATAACGCACCACAAGCACAATTCACAGTAGGCAAGGATAATAATTGAAAATGGGCAGTAAAGTTGTTTTAACAATGTGGAAGAACAACCAATACTAACAAGAATATCTGATATAGGCCTGACTGATGATGGACTGGAAGATAATATTTGCATTAAAAATATTCTGCCATAGGGGATGGTGGCAAAATAATAAAAGTGTAATAAAAATAAATTTCTCAAGAATTTTAGGTGATCATTAGTAAACGTTGTAAGCATTTTAATGGTCCACAACTTTTTTCAATGACATGTCTCACTTTTAATATATATATGATTGTTGCATACTTACATAATAATTATTACATAAATCGACATTCCACAAAGAAGGTTGCATAATTATTATCACAATGAGGGTGACCCAACGTTTGTTTAAAACTAATGTTGGTCCACCGTCTGCGACGCTGGCCCAACATTAAAACAACTCTGGATCGACAGCTGTTTATGTTTATCTAACTCATTTAATATACGTCGTAGTTCGCGCTCGATATTAAATGAGCTAATGTTGCTTATGAATGTTTATGGTTTTTTCCATTATGTGGTTGTGTTTGCTTAAATAGTTGGACTTAACTAGTCTAGGCTAGGTTGTAATACATCTGTCATTAAGTTCATTAAAAAACTGACATTTCAGTCAGTATCTGATATCTCCATTTTACAGCAAAGATACCACGAAATCGCACTATTTAATGTTTACCTTTTTTAAATTTTTCGAAGGGCATGCCCCACCCCCTCTATAGGCCCCTGCTGTTGAATGGTTTCTTGGAAATCTGAGCACACCCCTCATTTCTGGATACGCCACTGTTGTTTCTGGTGTTGTTTTCACCATAGTGTTGTTGCTGCTGAGTTGTTGGTTGTTGTCCTGCTGTGTCTCATCTCCTGCTGATGTTGTTTGTTGCTATATGTTGTAACTATGCTGTTGTGCGTTGCTATCTTTTGCCGAATTAAAGGTGTGGTCAACTGTCAAAATTCGCGGGACAAGGGTCCCCCAGAAGGCAATAGTGCCCGTGGGTAGGCCAAGTCCCTATTCCATAATAATACTAAATATGCGTTTCATACCCAAAGCCTCATTAAGAGCAAGTTCTCAAATCACAGCAAGTTCATATATACTCGAGCGACATCTATGAGTTTATAATTCAAAGCTCTTGGCCCTTACCCCTACTTGGTCGCTGGCTTGCAAACAAACTGACTGTATTACTGCCGGGATGTTGAAACTGCTTGAAACTTGTATTGACATGCAGGAGGACTTTCTCTCAAACATTGTACATTTATTCAATGTTGGTTCAATGTTGGGCCAGCGTCGCAGACGTTGGCCTAGCCTTAAAACAGCATTGGATCAATGTCCCGTTTAAGAAGTATCTTGTAATCAGTTCAGTGGCTATATTAATGCCGTCAATCTGTGCTCAATAGGCTACTGTTGGCCTACACTTGACCATCCCAGGCATGCGCGTTTTGCAGTTGAATCATTCATTAACCTTTCAGCTCAGGGACCGTTTCTAGACGTCAGAATCAGATGTCCATAGACGTCAGATTCTGACACCTATTGACGGTCCCCTCACTGAAAGAAGTATTTATATTTATAATGGCCGTAGACCCATAACATAGGTATTCAAATAAGGCGTAAAGAGCTAACTAAGACATTACTGATGATTTAAAATTTTGCATAAAAAATATTTCAGCGCTTTAAGAGTTAATATACTCCTGCTGGCACTTGGCGCTGCTTCTTTTAGTAGCAATCTGTCTTGCAAAGTCAAACTGCAGTGACTGCTTACTTTTCTAGTAAGCAGTTACTGCTGTTTTTCTCAGCTTCTGGCGTGATTGTTCCTGCCGCTTGTCGTCTTAGGTCATTGCTGAATCTTTATCTGGTCTCGGCATTGGTTCTCTCTGATTCTTCTGTAACTTGCAGTACTTCTCCCAATGACTTTCGCTCTTGCCATTTGTTCTGATACTGCTGCTACTTCTCTTTCTGCAACAGCTGCTGCTGTTGCTACTACTGCAGCTGCTGCTGCTGCACTTGGTGCTGCTGTTGCTCGAGATAAGCTTCCATTACAATTGCTGCTGCAACCATTTATTCATCTTATATTGCTCTCGCTGCTGTCGCCCACAGATGTCGCTGTTTTCTTGACAACCAAACGCGGGAGTCCACCTGACGGAGTGCTGTCTCCTACACGCTAGCAGGCACAACATTGGAGATCACGTACAACCTTGTTTACAAAGAGACTACAATTACAAATAATTGGAATTAAATTCTAATGATCGCACTTTTTCTTTCATAACTTGAAATATCTGTTGCCTGTATTGCAGCAAGGGAACGATAAATACTACCGGGTTGCTGAACACAGTGTTCCGGGTCTCGTCTTCCACGATTTCTCCTTGATCCTGATAAATCCCAGGTTATACAGTTATGTCTTCATCAGCTTTGAGTGAGATTTCTCACTTGATACAAAACTACACCCAGGTGACACCAGCATCTACAGACTGGGCTAACGGGACTTTTACCAGTGACGACACGTGGAACCTGACCACCGAGGCTGCACAGAGGGAGATCCCGGAGCCACCACCTTACCTACTGGGGGTGGTCACCCTCATTTATGGACTTATTTTCGTGACGGGTGTGAGTGGGAATGCCCTGGTGATCTTCGTTCTCTGGTACCATAAGGATATGCGCAGTTACACCAACTGGCTGCTCGGGAACCTGAGTCTTGCAGATCTTCTGGTTATCTTGGTCTGCATGCCCACAGCGGTGCTAGATCTCTACGCACGGGAAGTATGGTACTTAGGTCTCTTCATGTGTAAGTATCTAAACCATCTTCATATCAGCATATTTTTTCTTAGTTTCCTTCATCTCGAAGTGTAAAATTCTGCCAAAAATCTCACCTCAAACTAAGTACCGTACTTCATCACTGCTTAGAATAAAAGTTGGACCAGGCTCGTTGATTGGCGAATGCTTAAAGTCTCCGCCTATCAGAGGGCTGAGAAAAAACAGGCGACAGCGTTTAACTACAAGGCCTTTACCAGAGCCCCCACCATTTCTACATTTTGCATGTACGATACAGAATTGTTGCAACTTGAGAGTTTTGCAGCAACACCTGACTATATATAAAGCCTCGGTTTCTAAGGTTCGCACGACTAGCAGATTCGTACGAATCTTGATTTTCTAATTGTTTTAGCGCTCGTACGGCGTCACATAAATTTCCAAAATCGTCTTACGTAATTGGTATTGGTTAGCGTTAGCTTACGACCTGGAGGCGTCGGTACGAGCGTCTTACGACTGTCTACATTTGTACGGCGTTCGTACAAGCACCAGAAGGGGCTCACAATAACAATTTGATGAAGCATTGCGGCATGCTTACGATCACTGTAGGAATAATGGTGCTATTATTGAGCTCTGTAGCTCTATCCTGTAAAAACCTGGCCACAATGACCCGTACAAACGCCGTACAAACAATTTCGGGTGAATTTTTCGCGGCCTTCTCAAGGCGGTCGTAAGAAAAAGGTAAATCTTATCCCGTTCTTTTAAGCTCGTAGCTAGGTGTTGGACATTTTTAAGAACTCTACGAGCGCCACAAGAAAACTCCCCATTACGATCGCCTTAGAAAATCCCTAAGAATTACATACGAGGCTAAGTTGTTTTTCCGCAGTTCTTACAGCGTTTGCGCGACCGCCGTACAAATTTTCACTTCTTATACATTCGTGCGGTATCCATACGAAAAGCGTACGCTCTCTTCAGCGATTGTACATAGAAAGTCACATGATATTCTCATGTGTGTCTTGAGCTTCTCCCACGAATTAACCGGTAACCTCACCAACTTCGTAATAGAAGTGTGAAAATGAAACTAATTATGTGAAAAAAATCGACGAACATCGCACGATCGCCTTTGGAACACCCTGAAAACCACGTACGATTTGTATGTGTCAAAGCCCAATAATGACTCATCAAGTTAAACGTTCTGGGTAGTAGGCCTAAGTGGGGCGTTCGTAGAGCTCCTCGACATGTTCAAGACATTGCTACGAGCTTAAGAACGATATATTAATGTTTTTACGGCTTCCTTGAGAGTCCCACAAGAAATTTTCCCAAAATCGTTCGTCCGGCGTTAGTGTTTCAAAACCTGGTGTATTTCGGATTCTTGTACAATTTTTACAATCAAATTATTGTTACCTGACAGTACGTTTTTTAAACTACAACGAATATGATACTGATGAATATATGCTTTTATATTGCATAATATTATATTGTATTTTTTTATATGGATGGAGGGCCTTCTAAAGGTCGTCTCGACCTGTTCCCGTCAACCAATATTGATAGGCCAAATATTGGTTGACGGGAACGGGTTTTCAATTGGAAAGTTAATTAAGTAAATATAATTAAATTATGATTCAAATATAGGGGAAAAAGGTCATTTTTTATCAATATTGTAAAGGTACGCCGTCAATACCAGCAGTTTTGTTTACCTGAGCATATGTAATGCCATCCATGTATGATTTCAAAAGTTTCAATTTTGCAATTAATGATTGCGTCGACTATTTCTTGCTTTATATCAGACGGATAGGTTTTGCTGCTACTTTTTATGTGTTGGTTCATTTATTTTTTAATTCGGAGATAAAAAACAGTGACGATTTGTGAGTGAGAGTACAGTGGTATATAGGAGTACAGGAACATGGTACCAGTAGAGTTCATTTTAAGTAGTGATATTAATTTATTGAAACGACATGTTTTTTTAATACTGTTCAATTCTTAGCATCCATTTATTTTTATATTTATACGAGTTGCAGTCATCGATCATGAATAGGCGGGTGGATTATATAGCCGTCTATAGTGTTTTGTTTATATTTTCGCTTTGACGCAGTAATCAAGAAAATTTTGCGAGTTGGTTCGTTAGGGGAGGATGTGATGTGACAAACAAACTTTTTTTCCAAGACATGTTTAATTCCATAAATTATATGGCAGGTATTATTTATCATGCTCATTCCAGTGTGCGGGTATAATACCTTTTTGCATTATCTCGTAAGTCGTCGGGGAGGGAAGTCCGCGGGTTTTGGCGGCGTGATAAGAACTAGTACACAAGGGAAATTTTCTATGCCTACATGCTCTTTATCGGCCATAAACGGAAATCGGAAGACACAATCAGAATAGACGAATGAAAAATAAATCCGGACAGCTACAGGGGCGGGGTGGATGGTTGATAGCCAGCCAGCACTTGGGAGAAAGTGGTCATAATCGACAAATCACAAACCCATCCAGCATTGGTCAAACATCGGGACAACGTATCGTGTTTGCTGGGCATGCAGTTATTTGAGAGTTTTGTCACTAGCCAGGACGTCCTCATCCATCAAGAGACCGCTTCAGGTGGTAACTGTTCTTGGGTATTCTGGTTGTCGACTGATCCAGGAACTGATGGATCAGCATCTAGGCTTATGCATTGGCACTCCAAACAAAATAGTTTTTTTAAAAAGTACCTTTCATTACCATTACCATGCAACCCCAGGAAAACCCCGCAAGGGTTCTTCTGGGGTTGCATGGTAATAGTACTCAAGGGTCCCTTCTAAAGAACCTATGTTGTTTAGAGATGTGTGATAGTCCTTCACCTCCATCAGACTCATCACTGTGATTATGACTGTGATTGAAGTCAGTCTGATGCCATCACAACCTCTTTTTTGTAGAACTATAGTTTCAATGGAACTGTATTAACACGTATGATTACCTTCCCTACCTTTTTTATAAACTTTCCTCTGGCTTTGGATCTTCTGATAATCTTGATTTTTTTTGCACCTAATTATATACAGCAATTATTAAAACTTGTGGATCGGGGTAAGAAATGCGGTTGATTTTTACATAATAATTTATTATGCTTTTCTTCACCCCGAGCCGACTGGTAGATGTTGAATATTCATTGTGTCAGGTGTGGCTTTCACTCGTTCTATATTCGGTGTGTGTTCAGTGATATACTCGATTGATTGAACTGGGATAATGTTAATATGCTATGTTCCCACGAAAGCCAACTAGGCTCACGATGTAGCCTGACTGGTAATAAAAAAAAGATGTTTTGGTAGCGCTTGGTGGCCACGACATGAGTGCGTGAGACCCACGAGAAATCACATTAAGCCTACATGATGTCCTGAAGAAGTATTATATATAATTGCAGAAATTCCTCAAATATTCGGCGATGCATAGGCGAAGATTCGGTCATAAGTTGGCTATATAGTGTAAATAAATAGTTGACGCTGTATATCCGCGGGTGCATATTTATTCGACCTCACCAAGTGTCGTGATGTGATGGTTAGCATCGTGTCAACGCCAGAGATAATTTTATCTTAGTGGAAATCTCTTGTTCTCTACTTTGTTTGGAAATGATTTGTTATGTGATATTTATTATTATAATGTACAAAACAAATTAATGATTCCGAGTCTTAGTATGTTTGTTATAAATAAATTCCTGTGATACACTCATCCTTCATATTCTCCAAGATCGGTGATTTAAAATATAGCATTAAAAAATAATGTATACTGGATGGAAATTATATTTTATATATTGTTGAGAACCAGAATTCCCCATGTACGAATACGACACATTAGATGCAACCTTGACTTCTTAATCTAATTTCTAGAAATGATAATTAAACCAAGCCCTGAATACAAAAGACCAATCAGCCTCTGTAGAGTTGCATTTTTATTATTTCGTAAAAAGAAAATGGAAATGTCTTAGATGTTGAGTGTATGAATCAATGCATATCACGTAAAATATGTTTTCAATTTAAATATATGAATAAGGGTGAGCAGTGCTTTCAAATGTAAAATAATATTTTACCTTGGATTAGGTTTAATTAATTAAATCGAGTAGATTCTCCTCATACATATTAACTATACTGATTAATAACTGCACATTGTGTATACGTGCTCTACTATAAGCAGCTGACGTGATCCCCCTTTAATGTGGTACGTAGAGATCGAAGTCCTCATACATTTGCCTCTTCGCCGAGGGTACTTATATCACCAGAAAGGTCTAGATGAGGGTAGAGGAAATTGTCGAATTGTCGATTTCTGTCTCTGTTTTATTCTATCAGAATAAATGATGTAGACCCCTTGTTTTCATTTTTTTTGCTTGGATTATCATTGGTCCGGCCCATACTGATCACTGCTCCTCTTGCATCACTTTTATAATATTTAGATATGTCGTACATTACTGCTGTGACTGTTTACTTTTCAAGTACGCAATTACTGTTGTTTATCTTTGTTGTTACTGTCACTGCCGCTTGCCATTAAAGGTATTTCTCACTGCCGTTTGCCTTCAAAGGTATTTCTCACTGCCGTTTGCCTTCAAAGGTATTTCTCACTGCCGTTTGCCTTCAAAGGTATTTCTCAGTCTTGTTTGCCTTCAAAGGTATTTCTCACTGCTGTTTGCCTTCAAATGCATTTCTCAGTGTTGTTTGCCTTCATAGGTATTTCTCACTGTTGTTTGCCTTCGAAGGTATTTCTCACTGTCACTTGCCTGCAAATACACTTCTCACTGCCGTTTTACTGTAGAGGTATTTCTCACTGTCATTTGCCTTCAAAGGCATTTCTCATTCTTGTTTGCCTTCAAAGGTATTTTCACTGCTGTTTGCCTTCAAAGGTATTTCTCACTGCCGTTTGCCTTCAAAGGTATTTCTCACTGCCGTTTGCCTTCAAATGCATTTCTCAGTCTTGTTTGCCTTCAAAGGTATTTTTCACTGCTGTTTTCCTTCAAATGCATTTCTCAGTCTTGTTTGCCTTCAAAGGTATTTCTCACTGCTGTTTGCCTTCAAATGCATTTCTCACTGTTGTTTGCCTTCGAAGGTATTTCTCACTGCCACTTGCCTGCAAATACACTTCTCATTGCCGTTTTACTGTAGAGGTATTTCCCACTGTCATTTGCCTTGAAAGGCATTTCTCACTGCCGTTTGCCTGTAAAGGCATTTCTCACTGGTCTTTACAAGCAAAAGTATTCCTCACTGCCGTTTGCCTTCAAAGGTATTTCTCACTGCCGTTTGCCTTCAAAGGCATTTCTCACTGCCGTTTGCCTGTAAAGGCATTTCTCACTGCCGTTTGCCTTCAAAGGTATTTCTCATTGCCGTTTGCCTGTAAAGGTATTTCTCACTGCCGTTTGCCTGTAAAGGTATTCGCTGTTTGCCTTCAAAGGTATTTCTCACTGCCGTTTGCCTGCAGAGGTATTTCTCACTGTTCTTTACAAGCAAAAGTATTCCTCACTGCCGTTTGCCTTCAAAGGTATTTCTCACTGCCGTTTGCCTTCAAAGGCATTTCTCACTGCCGTTTGCCTGTAAAGGCATTTCTCACTGCCGTTTGCCTTCAAAGGTATTTCCCACTGCCGTTTGCCTTCAAAGGTATTCCTCACTGCCGTTTGCCTGTAAAGGCATTTCTCACTGCCGTTTGCCTGTAAAGGCATTTCTCACTGCTTTTTGCCTGTAAAGGTATTTCTCACTGCCGTTTGCCTTCAAAGGTATTTCTCACTGCCGTTTGCCTGTAAAGGTATTTCTCACTGCCGTTTGCCTGTAAAGGTATTTCTCACTGCCGTTTGCCTGCAGAGGTATTTTTCAATGGTCTTTACAAGCTAAAGTATTTCTCACTACCGTTTGCCTTCAAAGGTATTTCTCACTGTCATTTGCCTTCAAAGGCATTTCTCATTGCTGTTTGCCTGTAAAGGTATTTCTCACAGTCATTTGCCTTCAAAGGTATTTCTCACTGTCATTATTTGCCTTCAAAGGTATTTCTCACTGTCATTTGCCTGTAAAGGCATTTCTCACTGCCGTTTGCCTGTAAAGGCATTTCTCACTGCCGTTTGCCTTCAAATGTATTTCTCACTGTCTTTTGCCTGCAAAGGCTTTTGTCACTGTTGTTTGCCAGCAAAGGCATTCCTCACAGACGCTTGCCTGCAAAGGTATTTCTCACTGTGAGTTTCCAGGATGATGTAGGTAGGGACAGCGTAATACGATATGTCCCATAGCGCCCGTCACACAAAAGGTAATTAGCTGACCGCATCCAACCTCGTCATATGATATTGATATCACCGAGAAAAGAAGCTGCCTTGTTTTGTTATTGGCAGCACATTTGACAGCGATCATAGCGAGCATTGACATTATCATTAATGATTTATGAAAAAAAATTCATCTCAGTTGAGATTATTAATTTTTGCTATTTTTTTTATTCACGACTGATAGTTTACTAATAAGTTGCAGTAAGACAGATAGATTTGATCGTTTGTAAATGACAAATCTATGTGGTTTAGGTAAAGCTATAATGATATATTTCGCAGGACTTTGTTCTGTTTATAGGCATATTGAATTGGTAAGCATTTTTAAGATCCGATGTGTTTAAATATATAAGCCTATGAGTGACTGAATGAATGAATGAATGAATGAATGAATGAATGAATGAATGAATGAATGAATGAATAAATAAATAAATATTTTAAATAAATAAATAAATAAATAAATAAATAAATAAATAAATAAATAAATAAATAAATAAATAAATAAATAAATAAATAAATAAATAAATAAATAAATAAATAAATAAATAAATAAATAAATAAATAAATAAATAAATAAATAAATTAATTAATTAATTAATTAATTAATTAATTAATTATTTAATTAATTAATTAATTAATTAATTAGTTAATTAATTAATTAATTAATTAATAAATTAATTAATTAATTAAACAATTAATAAATAAATGGAAGAAAGAATGAAAAATGAATTGATGAATGAATAAAAAATAAATGAATAAATGAATGAATGAATAAATGAATGAATTAATAAATGAATGAATGAATGAATGAATGAATGAATGAATGAATGAATGAATGAGTGAATGAATGAATGAATGAATGAATGAATGAATGAATATATGGGGCTTTATGCACATACGGGGACCAGGACCTCGTGGGGATATTGAAATGAATCAAATGAAACTGCTCACAAAAATCCTGATACAGGATTGGAAATTCAAGCCTCGGTTGTCTGAGACGGAGCCAGCTACCTTCCGGTCAGAGAGGTTTTCTTCAATAATACTGAAGCATTACGAGTGTGCAGGTACGAGACAGTCTGTTTCTTTCAAGCCCGAATATCAGAGCGGGGGACAAATCCCCCAACCTCACGTACGTGACGGGATAAGCCTATGGCCAGTCGGATAAATTTAAAGAGAACATGCTATTTTTCCATGCTATAAACTACACATGAGGCCCATGCAGCCAAAGAAAAGTAGACATAATAGACCAGTCATGAAAAAATTAGCGGCGTTCCGCTTAGTTCTTACTTAGTCCATGTCTATGTAATTTAACAGACAAAAAGTAATTGTTCATAGGAAAGGAAATTGGAAAAGCAGGAAAAGCAGTAGTGCAGCTTCCGCAATTGAGAAGACATTTTTTGCCGCATGTTCCCCGGCATAAGCTGCTCGACACAGCAACCCAATTTTGATTTAATGTTGCTCCAGCAGCGAACATGGTGGACCATTAAACGAATGGGTTGTTGTTCCGAGCCACAGTAGTCTAGCAAACTACACGAAAGACCTCGGCTCGGCGTTGTTTCAACGTCGCATCGGCCGAATGTCTTTTTCTCACTGAAGCCCAAGTCTCGTGCACGACGTCATGTGACCCAGTTCCTGTCATGTGATATGTGAAGGTCGAGGGACAGGAGCGATAGTTCAGGGGATGTAGCAGACACAATGGCGACTATGCTAATACCATTACCGTACGGTAGTATAGAATATGCAATGTCAATCTCTCCCCTTAGGGACAACATTAGTTCAACACTCAGCACTTCGCTCTTAAGCTGTCTTCAAGGCACAGGTCCGTACACAGGTATCACTAAACAACACTCAGCACTTCGCTCTTAAGCTGTCTTCAAGGCACAGGTCCGTACACAGGTATCACTAAATAATGTGAAGAAAACAATTCCAATGAATGACCCAAATATACAGGCAAACAAAAAGTGTGTCCATTGCAAAATAATGTGGACGTTTGGATAATGTTGGAATGGTAAAGGTATTTTAACCCTTTGACCGCCAAAATATTCTATTTGAATTTTCACCCACTTGAAATTGGGTCTCGCTGACGCGATCCACAACTTCAAGTGAGTGAAAATTATTCAGATTTGACAAAATGGGGGTCAACTGTTTTCAAATTTTGCTGATTGATGTTATATGTTATCTTTAACATGTTTAAAAGGAGGTACGTAATGTGCTAGTAATAAATGAAAACCCGAATATATGCGACACCGGCGGTTAAAGGGTTAACCCTTTCATTCGGACGTCTAAGTTGATCCCCAACTAAAAAAAGTAAAAAAATATTTAAAATGACCGTATACCTACAGTATAACATAGGTATTCAAATGAAGCAGGAAGAGCTGAGCTAAATAAGCAATTTATGATGATTTCAAATTCAAACCCTTGGTCTCTTGATGTTTCAGCGCTTAGGACCTAAGGTTATTATAAGCTATTGGCAGCAGGTCTTGTCAACTAGCTAAAATAATGGTTATTACAGAACTAATCGGACGACTATCACATGACAAAGTGACCAATCACAGACTGTTTTGTAAATGAAATATAGTGTCAATGAATTACATGTCATTATTGAACTTATATATTTAATCGGCATTTTCATTGTAAAAACTGCTGCCATACAATCGAACTGACACCTTTAATTTTTAGCACTAACTATTTATTGACAGGATTACCTTGTTCTAATAAAAAAGGGGTGATTTTTTTATTGATTGGATGATTATGTCTGTAAAAAAGAGAAAATCAAATAAAAGCTAAAAGCAAATCTATCCGCTTACAGGGCGTGTTGTGTCAAGAGCCATGACAAGAGTCAGCACCAAGTACAACAATGACATGAACCCTATACTCAACAAATGTCGTGATATATCATGTTTTATTGGCGCAATCGGCCTTTTTTAATTAACCCTTTAAGCCCTCACGATGCATTAAAGCATCATTTTACATCCCTGAAAAAAGAATTAATTTTCCTACAACCAAGGGTTTTAGAACGAAACTTTCCATGAAACTGGTTTACCAATACATGGCAATTTTCTTTAATTTTTAAACCACATCAAATCATCTTTATCCACTACAAGTCGAGAATTGCGACAGCAATTCGCGGCTTGTAGTGGATGAAGATGACTATGATAAATTCAGGCCTGAAAGGGTTAAAGGGTTTGATGTTGATGTATGTGATGTATGTGTTACACTGATATAGTGGTAAGATGGATTGTAAGTGTTACCAAGTAGCGTTGACGATATTATAGAATTTTAGAGCGCTCTTTGATTTATTTTGTGAAGTACTCATTATCAAAATAAATCACATGTTTTACTGACGACTGAAATCGAATTAATTAATTTCGAAGCGTAAACATCTGTCAACACCACTCGGGAGCCACTGTTGCCTATAGGAGAGAATCCACATCCTTGTAATAGTTTAGAGGGACAGTAGACACAACGCCCATTTTCTCGTTGTGTATTTCAAATGGGCGATTTATAATACGCAGATAAACATTGTTTGAAATCAAATTCTATTTAATGTATGGCAATGACATATGCAAATAGAAAAAAAATAATGTATTATTGTACCTTTAAATTAATCATTCGCGCAACTACATATTGAACGGTAACCTCTGTATTCATGATGACCAAAAAAACCCCATAGGGCCTATTTTATAACATTATAAAAAGAGAGAGCCATATCATGTATAAACTGACCTAGGCCTACGTGGGGACCGCATTCAGATATTACCACAAACCGGTATTACAATGATAAATGTTGTTCCCTCGACAGATTCCCGGAATATTATAATATAAAAAGAGGCCAGGGTCAAACCATAATCAGCTGAATTAATACAGCAAATGAGAACAGGCAGTGGTGCAAATTGACCTTATTATGGTTTCTTTTTCTCCGGTGAAGAAAGCAATCGTGGCTCCGTCATTTAGACGGACAAAACTCAACGTCTGACCTAATGGACAGTATTTGGTCAATGTCTATCCGGTACTGACCATCAGTAATATACATTGACCTAATACTGTTTTAATGCTTCATTTTTCATAAAATAGGTGTTTTACATTCACCTCGCAAAATTCCCTTGTTGTCAAAAAATATCAGCTATTGCTGATGTAATACACGCTATTTTTATTTAGAGAATAATGAAAATATTTTTTAATAAGAAATAATTGTGTTCACCTTAGCGCGGCAATTGGTTTGGATACTTTCTTTCTCCTACAACAAATCTTGGTATTGCCACTGGATTAGATCGGGTCAGCTCTGCAGTCCAACGTGAATAGCTGCTGGTGAGAATATGTGACAGTTGAGTCTCTTCGTGCTATTATCGCACTCGGTAATTGCAGATGCAATTTCCAGCCATAAATAAGTGGAAATCAACCCTAGGTCGAAAAACTAATTTTATTTAGTATTTAGAACTAATCCATGACTTACATGGCTCTACAATAAAGCGTTTTTTTGTAAAAAAAAATAGTTAAAAAGCGTTGCGCAAACGTATTAGTTAGTGATAATATTACATTGACAGTGTAAGCATTCCAATTTTTCAGCCAATGGCACAGTTTGCAGTCAAGTGGGACCCCAGCTGCTTTAATCCATGCTGTGGTATATCCTGGGGCAATTCACGCCTTAATAAGAACACAGGACAATGAACCTTGACCTCTGAAGTGACGTCAATGCCATTATTTATACGCGCCTCTCCACATCCTGAATCTGCTACATTTTAAGGCTCGTTGGTCCAACAAACACAAGACGTTTGTATATCATTTTTACGACGTTGGTCCAACTTTGTACAAATGTTATACAAATGTTTTGTGTTTGCTGGGGGTGACAGGGATCTCTTTATTTGAACATTTTTCTGAGACAATTCTGTGCAACTCAATAGTCTTGACCTCCAATGTTTCCACCGAGCTAGCTAATAAAAAAGTATGGGGGCATGATGGAGGGGGTCCTAAATACCATTATTTTCCCCGAGTAGCCATTCAAAAAGGTTTCCGGTGGCGTCACTGCGTTTCACAGGATAGTTTCCTCACAGCTGTTGGTTACAAAGAGAAGACTGAGTTCCACTTATATAATATTTGCAGTAGTTTTGATCACCAATATAACGCCAGCGTATGCATGGAGGGAAATGTATTAATTTGAAGCCCTCCGTGGGACATTTGAGTCTTACCATAGTCATTTGATCCCGAGGCCCAGATACGGCTCAAATCGTACAAGAAATGACTGAAAGTAACATATGTTCCGACCAAACGCGTTTGAAACATTAAACACCAACGTACACTGATTTAACTAAATTAAGAAGGATCAGCAGCAGGGTGTAAATAAGTGTTGGATTCATGTTGGACCACCATGCGACGCTGGTCCAGCAAAAAAACCATAATAAATACCATGTGGGCTATACACTCATGAAAATAAAACAGGGAGTTTCATACTAGTATAGGCTACAGCTACGAGAGCCAGACGGGGACTTAATCCAATAACGCGAGTAATACAGGGCCTTCCATATACAATCATGAGAGTGAATCAAGTATTCCATAGAATTATGAGTCATCGAGTGGCATCATTGGTAGGCATAGGCCACCCAGTAAACGCAAAGCATTTGTATAACATTTATACAATGTTGGACCAACGTCGAAGACGTTGGGCCGAGGTTGTATAAATGTTATACAAAATTATGTTTTGTTTTTGCTGGGTATTCTGTTGGAGGATTGAGTCGGCTTTCACTCTTCCACCACCACATTGACAATAGGTCTTCTAATATTCATTGGTCAGATCCATATCGTATTGTTTTATAACCAGACGATGATCAGATATAGGCATGGCTACGTGGATAATATAAACGTAAAGAGAAGATATAGATTAGGCTATCGACTCTTTTGATGGCATGCTTATACGACGATCCCGAGGCTGCATAAACCGCCTCATAACGAGGATATCCGAGAGTGAGTTTCAAAAATCCCAAGTTCCGACGTTCCTGGGACGTCAAGTTCCCAGGTTCGATGCTCCTGGAACCTGGAGTTCCAAGCTTGCCCCTCGAATCCTGCCCAGATCCCTATGTTAACCAGTTAACAGCATTATCAACTGGAAATACAATGCAGATAGGCGATACCGGTACCGTTGTAACACCACATATTTTACCCCTCTTGAAACTATACCCTGGGATGTCACAGTAGATTTTAGATTATACCCTGGGGTATATTCTGAGGGCTCCCAGAATCTATACCTCCCTTCCATGATCTACCCCCCTCCTTTCGTGATTTTGTGAGGTGTCTTAGATAAAGTTGCACTCTCATGCATGTGGAATTCTACAAGGTGCCGTACTGGGATCACTGCTTTTCACCTCAAATGCTAAGGAATCTCTGGAGAATAAGCAATATAATAATTTCACATGCCTAATTCTGGTTCCAGACACACATCCATGTGCATCAGCCAAAGACCTTGGCGTAGTATTTGACAGTAGCTTGAATTTCCGAAAACACATATCCCAAAGATGTAGATTAAGCTTCTATCAAATCCATGACCTGTGTCGACTTTGTCGAATTCGGCTCTTGTCAAGCAAATTGAAGTGACACTGGTCAATAGAAAGTTAGATTCACAACATTCCGGAGAAGGACATCCAAGGCCCCACGTTTTAGTCGTTCTACCTATTCATATACTAAAACAATTACATTGGCTTCCTGTCAAATTTCGCATTTAGTTTAAAATATGCAATATGACTTTCCAAGCCCTAAAATACAACCAAACTACATACCTCGCTAACTTACTAATTTTGGAAACTATGAAAATATTTATGCTCCACAAATTTAAAAAGAGGTTTTGCTTCTCTGTATAAAACGTTATGTTTGCGTTGATTCAGAGAAAGGGCTCCACAATATATTTGACAGAGGCGTCACTCGGAGTGTGGAATACCCCTTAAAATACAATGAAACAATTGTTTCTCGATGCGAACAAAGTGATGGTTTATATAACTATTGCATAAGGGTAATGGTATTATTTCAGCGCTCATGAATACAATAATCGAGGTCTTGGAATGGCAACGTTATCTTCATTTTCATAAAAAAATTGTAAAACCAGTGAAATACATACAGTATCAGCTCAGACAAAGACAAATATAAGAATCAAACACATCCAAGTTTATCCATTATGAAATTCTAGGCATGTGTTTTCATTGAAAGTAAAAACTCGAAATGCTTATACTTCTTGTGACACATTTATGTGCTTCCGCTGTCTCGATGACATTGACCACCAGACAGTTAAAAATGAAATTTATTTATGCCAAAAATAGCTACATGTTCTCATAATCTATGATGTAACATTAGCTGTGAGTGACGTATTAGTTTGTCAGATGAAATCTGAAATATGATACAAAAAAGTAATCTATGAATGTTTTTGTAAAATAAACTCGTGATTTTATGAGACTATCGTAATATACGAGCTTATAAATGCTTCATATATTTTTTCATTATGTACATGTACGACCGCCAAAATATTAATGTATCTTTCTGAATTCATCTCAACACGAACATAACAGCAAAACACATCGAGACAGATCGGGAATAATTTTGTAAAATTCTAGTTTTCAGAATGCGATTGATATATTTGTGTGTGGAATGTTTGAAATTATATATTTTATAGTAAGACTGGGTTACGTGACAAACACGGTTCATCGTTTGCGACGCTGGCGCAACATTAAGCCAACATTGGCTGAACGTATCACGTTTGCTGGGTAGCTACTCGTAATTACCTGCATGAGATGTTGTGACGTTCTATTCTGTGGTGATAGGAGTGGATCCAGAGGGTCTTCCATGGTAGAATGGAAGGTGTCTGAAGAGTGAAACTCAATCGGGATTCCTTCATTTACCTCTTCTTATTTTGATTAGAAAACGGGAGCCCTGGTGTAGTGGTTGAAAATGTCTGCTTGGAAAGTAAGGAGATCGCGGGTTCGAGCCCCACTCTGGCATTCAAGTTTCAAAGAACAAAATGCTTCTTCCCCGCTCATTCGTAAATATTTAATATTGTGGGGAGGCTCCGTGACCGATGGGGAGCGTACTCGGCCTCAGATCGACAGGGCTCGAATTTCAAATCCTGTATCTGGAGGGCAGTTTCATCTCACTCATTCATATAACCATCCTCATGAGGTTCTCTCGGCCCAGTCTAGCCTATAGGTGGCCTAAATCCCATTCATTCATTTATTTTGATTAGAGCTTTCTCTACTTCGTGCATTTGAATTTTAGCATTGAGCATTTCATTACTAAACTTTAAATACGTGTTCACTTAGTTGATATAACATGATAAGGTCTACTTGTTAAACCGACTTTTAATAATTGTTGTATCAGTATGCCTGATTTATCCTATCCTAGCTAACCTGCCGTCTGTAAACTGTCAGTCATATCATTCATCCACACCAATCCTCACATAGACAATCAATAATGATTAAATTTACGTAAATATCCTCGTATGTATTTATTAATTAATTAGTTACAAATGAATTGTATTAAATTTTGCTATCAATAAAAAAATATTTAAAAACAATGATGTCACTACTTGATTGAAGACACAGAATTCCTGAAAATACACGTTATTGTATGAGAGCAGTAGATAATAGTGTGAGACATCAATGGGAAACAGATCTATGGGAAACAGATCTGTTTACCATTTATATCACCCAAGCCATATAATAATTATTTTACACTTTTAGTGCGGGGATCGACTTTAGACGTCAGTATTCTGATGTCTAACGTCGTTCCCCGCCCTGATAGGGTAAACCATCGTCCTGCCAACACCTTAAAAGGCTATATACAAATTCTATCACGAATTCTAGTACTTAAAGTGTTATGATATGAGTGTCACTAATTAGGCCTATTATTATTTGTTCATTGTTTGAAAACCTTCTTTAATTCTTTAATGACTGTGTTTTTGATTAATTGGAAGCTGCAAAGTACGTCACCATTCAATTTAATGAAAAAATCTGAAGACTATCAGATAGATAGACGGATGTGCGGCATGCGTGCGTGCGTGCGCGCCGTGAACGGACCGACGGACAGACAGACAATACAGAATAAAATCTCCTGTTAGGTTCGAAAGGATCTACCATAATCTCATTACTTGATAGTTTCATTTTTTAAATGGTTGATCAATCGATATTTACGTGCATTCTAGCATAAAAATGTATGCATTCGATCAAATTAACGTTGCTGATTTTATTCAATTACGGTGTGTAATTAGATGGATCGCACCAAGGCTTCCATAAATAAATCACAATTGTATTTTTAAAAAGACATACATCGTGTTGTGAGAACAATTAAAAGTTGATAGAAAAAGCCAGCATTCAATTGAAGTTCGATATTTCGATAGACTGGTGGATTCATCCTGATGGCTTTTAAAGTCCGTTGTCCTTCAGACTGAATAACACCGGATTTTTAACTCCAATTATATCTGATCGCCGCAGAATTATCAGGATGTGATGGCGAACGTTTAGGCATCAGCCATCTCATCTATACTCTGCAAATATCGAAGCTCCAAGCACTCTCCAAGCTCAAAACATTGCTCCCAGAGGGAAGGTGTTGGCGATAAACGGAGTACCTGACTTAAAAATACATTAAGTGATTGGCGACAGGGGAAGAGATAATGTTTGATCTTTATTCCTGAGTCAAAGTCTGGCAATTATTTAAGTGAATAAATGTAACACCACAAGTCCTTAATGGACAAACAAGTGCAAAAGATTAAAGAAAAGTAATCATTGAAATGGCATTCTTCCTGTTTTGTTTTATCAAAGCATGATCATGATCAAAGGGCATCGTAGACGTTGTCCTAATGCTGCTACGAAACTTGGTCATCGCCAATTACACTGGTCTAACATTTTTAGTTGACTGTTCTGCAATGTTATTGGAAGCAACACACGACATTGTCCGATTAGGAGACTAGGCCCATGTGATTGAAAAAGATACAAGATACGATGATTGATCACAAGTTCACATCAACTGAACCCTAAATAAATACTTATTGACAAAGACGTAAATCAGAATAATAGACAAAAGATCTAATAACTTATGTGTGTTTTTTATCTGAATTATTTACTTTAAAACAATGTACTATCAAATGTACTGTTAATGATTTTAAGATTTAATGTTTTTCAAGAGACTGTGAGATTACAAAAATTCACGTTTTAATTGTATTTTATTTATTTAATGCAAACGGTTTCTACTGTTTGTATTTCATTTATTTAATAAAGCTGTCTCTACTGTTTGTTTTTGAAGTGGTATTGGACAAATATTGAGCTTTCTATGTCTTTATTGTCGGGAGATTTACAAAAGCGAAAAATTCGTAAATTCATGAAATTTCCGAATAGCTCATCATCTACGTCACTTCATTTGACTTTGTGAGGTCAGTCTTCTATCATGGATCTGATAAACCGGATGGTCGTCCCTTTGTGACAGTTACATCCAAGGACACACCCAGTGATCCCTCAATTATAGCCGCAAATCCAAATGGCAGTAACTGCTCACTTGAAAAGTAAGCAGTTACTGCCCTTTGGCTTTGCCTAGCAGATTATTAACTACCATTACCCAGTCTGTGTGATCCAGTGTCCCACTCCATCATCAAACATGTCACGTCAAATTCCTGTGCATTTGATTCTTTTGAAAATCAGTTGATTGAATGTCAGGTTCAATTAGGATAGTTTGGACGACTCTTGATCGAGGCATTTGATGTGAGCTCGCGAATTCCGCTCTTAACATGGATTCATATAACAGTGGAAATTGCACAAAAAATATCTATATAATATTGGGAAAACATTTGCCTGCGGGACAAGCCTCCAGACCCCGTATACAAGGAGAGAAAGCAAATATCAATCCAGAGCACTATCTCGGTTCACTTTCTGGCTACGCCACTGTTGCCATGTGCCCTATTTATGATAACGTATTTTCTATTCTGAAAGAAAACGACCTTGTTTTATCTGTAGAACTATAATTTAAAAATTTAAAAGTGCATATCTTTTGTTGAAAAGCATATAATTGTGTGCAAGTGATATAAGACCAGCCCTCCATTTGAGGAGAACATATTCATTAGTTTAATACTATGTTGTAATCCTCGTTAAATAAATATGTTTAAATCAAGACCAGCCCTTTTATAAACAATAATCAAATTGCATGACTATGCTGAACCAAACTTAGTAACATTTTAACTATTAATAGAGAATGACTTCCTATGTTTGACCTAAACTCGATTGTAGTCCCACCAAAAACAACAGGGGGTTTACTGTTTTTTGCACTGATATATGGAGCCATACGTACTGAACAACCCGGTCGAATACTGATGACATGGAGTATTGTTTGCGAGTAGCTTATTATGATCTTATAATAAATAAATTATTTACTTACTACTATAATCTAATAATATTATTTACGAGTGGTCTCAAAAATAACGTCTTAGACCCCGTGGTTTGTAGCACTTGAGACCACGCGAGAACAACAGATTTACTGACTGCAAAAACAAACAGTATAATTTCAGTAAGCAGCATTAACTGTTTACTTTAGCAGTTAATGCTGATTTCCTTCGCACAACTGACACGACATCATGTTTGCGACGTCAAGGCTCCTGCAGACTAAGCAAGTGGAATCAAGCCGAGTCATCCCGAATTAAAACAAATGTGAACAATCGAGTCACATCCGGGCTGGATTGCAAATTCTTTTTATTTCCTTATAGCTTGAAAAAACAAAATGCGAAGTCGATGCTCAAACATTATACAAAAATGAAATTTATTTTGAAAACGAAAAAACCAAGCCCTGTATTTTCCAACCAATACTGGCTTGATATTGGTCCATCGTCTACGACGCTGGCCCAACATCGAGCCAGCATTGGATCAGAGCCCTGTGTTGCTGGGAAGCTCTTATGAGCTCAGTTTGGCTGCACGTCGGATTAGTGATTCGTGTATGCTGCAGGTGGACTTCATTAATAGGTGATCACCTTCGTTGCTCTACAGGAAAAGACATTAGTTCAATGACCGACCACCGGGTTATAATGTCACCATCTCCTACCTAGGACCACCTGCCTCCGGAATATCACGTAAGCCCCTAATATCCAGCAGACATCCGTAGACGGTGGACCAGCGTTTAACCAACATTGATTCAACTTCTTGTGTGTGCTGGAATACTGTGGGTTTACTTGCAACCATGCATAACGTCATATCACTATTAGCATCATACTTTTCAGCATGTTAATATAAGAAATACGCAGAGGGTCTTAATTCAACATATATACATAATTTTAGTTTTTTCCTCAACACAATTTACTATAACTAAATAATAATTTTTACCCTTATAGCTTCACCCACAGCACACACAGAGTCAATAAGAGCTTCCGTGTCGCGCTGCAGCGTGTTTCTTCTTAATTATAATCTAACGATCAGAAGCCCTGGTTGGACATGAAAGCACCTGGTGAGATGTGGTAATTAGATGATTCATTAGAGGGTTACGACATCAGCTCCCCAGCAAGCACAAGGCGTTGGCCCAATGTTGGGCTGATGTTGGGCCACCGTCAAGGACGATGGGCCTCCTGTCGATGGAGTCTTTCCATGAGACTATGCGCCCTGAGGGACATGGCGCAATGGTTAGAGCGTGGCGCTCTGCCGATGTCGCTGCCTGCCGTGCGGTTTCGAATCCCGCTTGGTGCAGGATTTTCAGAGAAATATCATGTTTCTCCCCTCTCAATCTTGGGACATTGTTAAGATGGTGTGTACTTGGGCAAGACACTTCACCCTCAAATGCTTCACTTGACTCAGGTGAAAATGAGTACCTGGTAGGACAGAGATGGCAATGTGTACGATAAGTTCAATGCGCCGAAACGGCTGCAGGACTGTATGCTCCCCGGAGAGTTGAAATGGCACATGAATGAACAGGTCCAGTGACATAGTAAGATGTAAAGTCCGATGATAGGTCTTCAGACTTGATATCAGACTATAAAAAAAACTGCACCTTTACCTTTACCTTTACCCTGTGTTGTGCTAATGCTGGGGCCAGCGTTGCAATGAGAAGGGGACGTGACCCAATGGCTAGAACGCCTTACTGCCTCGCCAGTCATGCCATCTTCCTGGCAGCAAGTCTTGACACAGCGAGGCCGTCAGGCCAAGACCTCAGGAGTAGCCAGCCTTGCGGAGGAAGGTGCAGTCATGCATGCGTCCCGGTTTCGAACCCCGCTGTTTCCGTGTGAGTTTTTTTTAGAGAAGCAGCATTGTTTCTCCCTTCTCAATGTGACTAGGCGATCACGTTAATGGCGGCCTCGTCGAGTTAAAGTTGAGACCAGTGTATCGACGTTAATTTCGCGCGGGGCCCCGCACTGCGCGCTCCTCACCAATTTAAATTTTTAACCACTTGAAGTTGTGTATCGCTACCGCGATCCACAACTTCAAGTGGTTAAAAATTACAGCGTCGCAGACGCTGGCTCGAAATCTTAACTCTTAATACACGACTAATCGAGATTATAATCATTTTGAATCCCTTTCAAAAACCGATCAAATCACTGTTATCAGAAATGGAAAGAGTGTTTAAACATATTTGCAAATGTTCACCCACTTGAAGTTGTGTCTTCCTACCACGATGCACAACCTCAAGTCGTTGAAAATAGATTACTCTTCTTTGTTTAATTTGAGATCAAACATTTGCAATTCACGATGTTTAACCCTTTAGCCGCCAATTTATTCAATTTGAATTTTCACCCACTCAAAGTTGTGTCTCGCTGACGCGACCCACAACTTCAAGTGAGTGAAAATTATTCAGAACTGACAAAATGGAGGTCAACTGTTTTCAAATCTTGCTGGTTCAATGTCACATTTTACCTTTAACAGCTTTAAAATGTGGTACATAATGTGCTAATAAAAAATGAAAACCCGAATATATGCGGCACCTGCGGTTAAAGGGTTAAACACTCATTTTGTTAGCAATAACAGTGATTTAATCGAGTAATAAAACATATTTAAAACGACTATGGTCGTTCTGGCGGTATGGGAATAAACAATGATCTAGAAATGAATAACAGACCCATACCATGGCAATTTTCCAGGATGAACATATTAGAAGATGTGACCGGACAACCTATTAACGATTTACAATTCTCAGATTACACATATAAACTGGACAATGATCATTTACATCTTACGCAAGGAAGTTGGTGTGCTTGATCGAATTGCCATTAATGCTGCTTAGAAATAATCCGCCCATGATGCATCTTGGGCATTATAGATCAGAGAGGCGTGAAATCGCAGGTGGCGACACTCGCATGGATTAATTGTAATGAAGTCCATTATAATCTGATAATTCATGCGAGTGGCATAGGCTGTGGTGGAATTTGCGCTGCAGCCCTGCATGTTTGTGTACATGCGTTCACCTGTCCTTCTGTAGAACATATCGGTAAACCCACGTAAGGCTGTCTGTCTACAGCGTAAATTCAACGCCACTGTTGAATATGCGGAGCAACAGGCAGGTCCAACTTCAACCTACTGGCATATAACTTCAATAGGTACTGGAACCCGCAGAGCTTACGTTTCAGGCTGAATTTAATAAATAAGCAATTTATTCATGAAATATTTCAAAATGTAAGACTCTTTTAACATTTGTGTGTTTTATACATCTTCAGATATTTATTTTATTGCTTTATGTACAATGACTGGAAGTATCAAACCTGCCAACCTTGTTTATCATTAATTTTGTGCGCATTGGTTTTCTATATCTCATCAAATTTGTGAGGCACAAAATAGCCGACCCCTTGCCACAATGTAGTACCCTATCCCATTATATATTTTTACAATGATTCTGACAGCAAATACTTTAACATGATTTGTCAGTCCTAGAATACATCGCCTGGTTGCGATAGTTATATGCTGTTACTGTGAAGGAATCACCCAATAACAGTCATTATATGAAATATAGCGAATAATGTAATTATAAGGGGTGGAAATACCGAAATTAAAATACGTATTCCACTCTGGATGATAATACATTATTATATTCAAGATGTCCAACTTATATAACTTTAATTTTTACTCAATTTAAGTTGTGAATCGCTACCGCAACCCACAACATCAAGCGAGTAAAAACGACTTGTATGTGTTAAATAAATTTGAAACCTTGCTAATTTACGAAATATTTGCCTTCAAAATCATTGTCGCGATCGGTTCTCAAAGGGTTAAAACAAAATCGTGATCGGTTCTCAAAGGGTTAAGACATAGTCGTGATCAGTTCTCAAAGGGTTGAAACATATTCATGATCGTTTCTCAAAGGCTAAATCATAACCATGATTGGTTCTGAAAGTATTAAAACATAGTCGTGATCGGTTCTCAAAGGATTAAAGCATAGTCATGATCGGTCCTCAAAGGGCTAAAACATAGTCATGATCGGTTCATAAAGGTTAAATCATAACCATGATCGGTCCTTAAAGGAGTAAAACATAGTAGTGATCGGTCCTCAAAAGTTAAATCATAGTCGTGATCGGTTCTCAAAGGTTGAATCATAGTCATGATCGGTTCTCAAAGTGTTTAAACATAGTCGTGATCGGTTCTTAAAGTGTTTAAACATAGTCGTGATCGGTTCTCAAAGGGTTAAAACATAGTCGTGATCGGTTCTCAAAGGATTAAGACATAGTCATGATCGGTTCTCAAAGGTTAAATCATAGTCATGATCGGTTCTCAAAGGGTTAAAACATAGTCGTGATCGGTTCTTAAAGGATTAAAACATAGTCGTGATCATTTCCCAAAGGGTTAAAACATAGTCGTGATCGGTTCTCAAAGGGTTAAAACATAAACGTGATCGGTTTTCAAAGGGTTAACACATAGTCGTGATCGGTTCTCAAAGGATTAAAACATAGTCATGATCGGTTCTCAAAGGATTAAAACATAGTCGTGATCAGTTCTCAAAGGGTTAAAACATAGTCGTGATCGGTTCCCAAAGGGTTAAAACATAAACGTGATCGGTTCTCAAAGGGTTAAAACATAGTCGTCATCAGTTCTCAAAGGATTAAAACATAGTCGTGATCGGTTCTCAAATGGTTAAAACATAAACATGATCGGTTCTCAAAGGGTTAAAACATAGTCGTGATCGGTTCTTAAAGGATTAAAACATAGTCGTTATCAGTTCCCAAAGGGTTAAAACATAGTCGTGATCGGTTCTCAAAGGGTTAAAACATAAACGTGATCGGTTTTCAAAGGGTTAAAACATAGTCGTGATCGGTTCTCAAAGGATTAAAACATAGTCATGATCGGTTCTCAAAGCATTAAAACATAGTCGTGATCAGTTCTCAAAGGGTTAAAACATAAACGTGATCGGTTCTCAAAGGGTTAAAACATAGTCGTGATCGGTTCTCAAAGGGTTAAAACATATTCGTGATCGGTTCTCAAAGGGTTAAGACATAAACATAATCGGTTCTCAAAGGGTTAAAACATAGTCGTCATCACTTGTCAAAGGATTAAAACATAGTCGTGATCGGTTCTCAAAGGATTAAAGCATAGTCATGATCGGTTCTCAAAGGGCTAAAACTTAGTCATGATCGGTTCTCAAAGGGTTGAAACTTCGTCGTGATCGGTCTTTAAAGGTTAAATAATAGTCATGATAGGTTCTCAAAGGTTAAATCATAGTCATGATCGGTTCTCAAAGGGCTAAAACTTAGTCATGATCGGTTCCCAAAGGTTAAATCATAGTCATGATCGGTCCTCAAAGGGTTAAAACATAGTCGTGATCGGTTCTCAAAGGGCTAAAACATAGTCGTGATCGGTTCTCAAAGGGCTACAACATAGTCGTGATCGGTTCTCAAAGGGTTAAAACTTCGTCGTGATCGGTCTTTAATGGTTAAATAATAGTCATGATAGGTTCTCAAAGGTTAAATCATAGTCATGATCGGTTCTCAAAGGGCTAAAACTTCGTCGTGATCGGTCTTTAAAGGTTAAATAATAGTCATGATAGGTTCTCAAAGGTTAAATCATAGTCATGATCGGTTCTCAAAGGGCTAAAACTTAGTCATGATCGGTTCCCAAAGGTTAAATCATAGTCATGATCGGTCCTTAAAGGGTTAAAACATAGTCGTGATCGGTTCTCAAAGGTTAAATCATAGTCATGATCGGTTCTGAAAGGATTAAAACATAGTCGTGATCGGTTCTGAAAGGATTAAAACATAGTCATGATCGGTTCTGAAAGGATTGAAACATAGTCGTGATCGGTTCTCAAAGGGTTAAAACATAGTCGTAATCGGTCCTCAAAGGGTTAAAACATAGATGTGATCAGTTCTCAAAGGGTTAAGACATAGTCGTGATCGGTTCTCAAAGGGTTAAATCATAGTCGTGATCGGTTCTCAAAGGGTTAAAACATAGTCGTGATTGGTTCCCAAAGGTTAAATCATAGTCATGATCGATTCTCAAAGGGTTAAAACATAATCGTGATCGGACATCAAAGGATTAAGACATAGTCGTGATCGGTTCTCAAAGGGTTAAAACATAGTCATGATCGGTTTTCAAAAGTTAAATCATAGTCGAGATCAGTTCTCAAAGGATTAAAACATAAACGTGATTGGTTTTCAAAGGATTATAACTTTAGCATTTCTTTCATGAAATCGCCAAGTCGTCTGAAATCCTGCTGATTTATTCTGATTGTATTGTCTAAATGCTGATTGCATTTGATATCACTTTGTCCTCAGTACGACGGTTAGAGCCTACTCTATTTACAGATTTACGTGATAACACAAGCAATCTCCTGAGATAAAAAGTACTTTGTCCTAATGTCACCAACTCCCCTGTGCAATGGCAATCAGCAGTGACAATTTAGAACGTACAATCTTCCCTCTGCCTAGAAAGGCCTGATTAATTGTGAAGTGTTGTGCTGGATACACGAGGCAGCTGTTCTAGAAAAATGTATCGCTCCGTTTCATCAGTCGGAAGTCCGGACGCCTATTTTATAAATGCATCATGATCTAGCTGTGGTTGTAACTAATTCCTTTCTGGATTCCCCCTTGAATGTGAAAGGTTGTATCTGCCGCTTTGCAAGTGGCAGATACACCCTTTCATATCTAAGGGGACGAATTAATAATATGTGTTTTGTCTATAAGAATAAATTGCAATCTACAGACGAATTGTGACTCTTTTGCTAATGTTTGCTATATCATGAAATGGATATTTCCTGGTAGACGTCATGTACAGTAGAAGCTAGTCCGAGCTTGACGTGAACAGCATGGTTCAACGTCGGAGATGGATAGAATAGCATAACGTGGTTTTCTATGTTGGTGGTCAGTGTACACTGAAACCAAAAAAATTATGAAAAATGTGAGGGTAGCCCGATTTATTCACCTTTTAAGACAGGGTTTTAAATCCCCACTTGAAGGCATTATTCGAATCAGATGTAAATCTGTCATTATAAAATAATAATATAATTGATCAAACAGTGACGCAGTAATCCATTGCGCAATCGATCGTCCGCGCACGGGATTTTGGAGCACAGCTGTACGAATGACAATGATTACAGACACTGTATGGCACACAGTCTGTCATTACGGACTAAGTAGAACATGGCCAAGCGGATAATCTGCGGGTTCTTCTAAAGTGGTTCCACAGTGTTTCTGACTCTGAAAAAAGTTGGAATCAGACAATATGAAGATTCTGAACCCAAACCAGGTGTTGGAGTCAGCACGCAGACGCGGCTTCCGGCGAGAGGCTGCAGAAGGCAATCGCATTTTCAGGGGCTCCGGGGGCATGCCCCACAGGGATTTTTTTTGTTTCGGAGAAGGCTTTAGGTGTCTTTTAGTGATATCTAAAGGTACATTTCAAGCTTTGAAAAAAAATATTTTTCCTTATTTTTTTTCTTGATATAATAACATTGTCGTCAGAATGGAATGATTTTTCGTCAGAGGGGGTAGTTTGTCGTCAATTCTGACGACATGACGACAGATCAGAAACACTGTTCCATCAACGAAATCTTCCCCAAGTGAAAGTAATGTTTACTGTAATATAATATCTATCAGTTGAAAAAATATCCTCCTTTTACAAAGACCATTTTCGACCGAAATTCATCGAAGCTGTGAGGCCGTGCAAAAACCAACGACAATTGTAAATAAATTATTATAACTGGAATAGGCTAGTAAACGTGGGACAATTTCATTAATTTGTAGCTGGTGATAATATAATTGCGTCAGCAAATCCAGCTTCAATTTACGAGATGATAAATTACGAGATGAGAATTTATACTAAACCTTGCTAAATTCAAATTAATAATTTAAATTTTCAGCCACTTGAAGTTGTGTCTCGCTACCGCGACCCACAGCTTCAAGTGGCTGAAAATTACTGATTTTTGTTTAATTTCACACGAAACATTTGCAAATCTTAATGTTTTAGCACTCATTTCATTCCCAATCACTGTGATTTAATCTGCTAAAAAAAACAGATTAAAAACGACAATAGTCGTTATCAGCAGGCAAAGGGTTAATTCATATGCAGTCAACGTTTGACCATTATTTTAACCTTTATTCCTATTTCACCAATCTCACAAAATGAGTACTGTAATTTTTGTTTGTGACATTTTTCCCCTGTGGGCCTAATGAAGGGATTGATGTCCGGTCACGACATCGTTTGATACTTACATTAGCAGCACCCCCACGTCCAGGATTCGATCAATCAGGATCAGGGATGTCCGTATCGCCGCACGAATATCCAAATGGTATCCGACAAAGACACACAACTCTACATAGTGATGGATGACGGCTCTGGTCGGTGTTATTGATGAATCTACATGTAGCTGAGGTTTACAGTTGCTCCCAACTGGATGTTAGATAGAAAGATTCCCTGCAGACTGCAGACAAAAACAATCAAAAGCAATATTCCCCCTTTTTATATTTGTCCACGCCATCCATCTATCATTTTCATAATTTGTATAGAAATGTGATTTTTTATTCGTTTTCCGTTATTTTTTCAGAAAATTTGATGGCTGTACACAAAATAAAACCCATAAAGCACTGCAGTTAAAAAAATGTTCACCCACGTGAAGTTGTGTCTCGCTACCGCGTCCCACAACTTCAAGTGGGTGAAAATAGTCATTTTTTTAATTTGAAACCAAACATCATAAATTTCAACAAATAAAGCTAGGAACAAGTGTAATAACACATTTTCATGTAATTTTGACTGGACAATCCATTTCTGAAATTATTTTGTTTATTCAAAGTGATTTTCAAGGACAAACGAATTATCTTGATGTTCAACACACATTTCGTTTCAAATAACAGCGATTTGGTCGGGTAATAAAGTGGACTAAAAACGACAATTGCGCGCTTAGCGGGTTGGTTAAAGGTCCCCACATTGCTAACATCATTTTTTAACATTCAAGCTAGAATATAAGTGTCAATCATTACCAATAGTTAGCAGCTCCTAAAACGTGATTTTGGTGCTTAATAAAGATTATAGAGCACTTTATTTATACATAGTGTAAACAAACTATTAGCATAAAACACCACAGGTCCAGCCCATACGTTTAATCTGACATCCAATAGAATGATCGTGCATCATACTAATCAGAGCTGCATGATTAATTCACTATGTTTAATATAAACAAATGATATAAGCTTATACTGCTCCAATATATGTAACTTTTACATGTGTTAATAATAAATAAAATGACCTAATCGATCTAAATGGAAAGGCATTATTTAACAATGCGATACATTATCAAAGCTGTGAACAGACCTGTGGGCGCGCCAGAACATTTTATTTCTGCTATAGTCTACTGTAAATACTGTTCTTTTGAACGCATTTTATCATACTATATTTCTTGCTTATCTGAGCTTTTGAGAATACCCTGTCACTAATATATCAACAGAATGACAAACACAGAAGTATCAGATACTAATAGTAGTTAGGTTATATTGAGAAATGTCTTGAGGTGTCAAGTGAATTGAAATGGACAATGTTTTCTTTTTGTAAAAATCGCAATAAGTCTCAGGAGTGAATATAATGGGTTGAGACCAGTATACAATTTGCCAATGTCTGTGGGATTGGTGAATACGGCGTAGTTAGTGTTCACACATGCCGGCACCCTGATCACTGGGACGTTTTAAACACTGCAGATTCTAAATAGTTTAAATTGTAATATATAGCTTTGCCTATTTTTATAGAGAATAAAGGCCTAATCGTTTTTATACTGTCCCATATGAGAAGCTAAAATCAACCTTACATTATGTTTTTTATCGGGTTATCATTGAAAAAAGTATTCTCAGTATATCAAATTATTATTGAAAATGATGTGTACATGTGAGCTGGTACTCTAAATGTTACTATAAATGAACGTTTGTGTAAATATAATGTGACGAAATCTGTGACGTTCGTCACAGAAACGCTTATATTTACACAATTGTTATGCACATTTAGCGAGAAATAGAAATATGTCATATAAAAAATTGAGTTTAAACATGTTTAAAACTAAAAAAATCAAATTTAGACTGTTCTAATATGTAGAGTAACACAAATAAACATATTATTTTTTCAATGTAGGTACCTTTAAGCACTGCTTTCAGGCATTAATACTAATGTCTGTTTGATCCTCGGCTTACTGATACATGAGATAATGCGGAAGGATTTACTAATTAAGTGATTGATTAGGGCATTACGCTGTCAGCCCTGTATCCCCTTGTACTGCTGACCAATGACAAACAGCAGTAACGACACAGTTTGGAAAGTAAGCAGCTACTGCTGTTTGTCCTGATTGGTCAAGGTAGTGATGCCACGAACCACCGTCGATGGATGGACCAACGTCTCAAACTGTGGCCCATCACTGAGCCAGCGTTTGGTCCATGTTTTAAGTATATTGTCATATGTTAACCCTTTAACCCTTGAAGCGCTGATTTTTTTATAAAAGCCATGGAAACCAAAGGGGTTTTTTCAATTTGAAATCATAATAAGTGTCTTAGTTAGCTCTTCCTGATTCATTGGAATACCTATGTTATAAGTCTATGGCATAATGAATATTTTTACTCTTACAGTGCGGGGATCGACTTTAGTCGTCAGAATCTGACGTCTACAGACGTCAGATTCTGACGACTAAAGTCGGTCCTTGTGCTGTAAGTGTTAAGAGCCCATCCAATGACGCATAATGTAATTCGTATTTTGAATAAAAGTAATTCATTACAGAAAATCATACAGCCCACATAGAAAGGAAATATTGTTTTGACCTTTTTTTATTCGTTCCTTTTCTATTTCTACCCTCGTTTCACAATCAGATATGTATTTTTTTACTTTGAGGTCAGAATTATTGCAGCAATCCACAGCTCAAAGTGGAGGAACATTGAAGACGGTCCCCGCGCTGAAAGGGTTAACGTTTAATTAAATATCAATATCATATCATTCGACAAAACTTCGATTTCAAATACAATACAATATTGAAGATAAATTAGATTCTCTACTGTCCCTTTAAAACGAGCATATAATGCTACATAAATAAAAAGCTATTGCTATTTAAACATGTGAAATCGGTAGCAACCGGGAAACGTTTTCAACCCAGCCAGATAACGGATGACCTCTTTTTGGCCCAGATTAAAATTACTGGGCTCCTCTTTCTCACTATACTAATAAATGATCGATGCTTCTAAAGCATCTAAGGGTGCATGGTGATGCTATAAATTTCCTTGTAGCAAATTATGTTCCGTAGCTACACTAATAGTAATGCAAGCGAACACGAGACGTTGACCCAATGTTGGCTTGATGTTGGTCCAGCGTCGGAGACGCCGAACCAATATCAAACCCAAATTGGGTGTAGTTTTTCCCGGGATAACTGTCTCTGAGGTGTTGTAATCCAATATGAGGAGTAGGCTAATATCCGTGTGCCCTACATGTATAGGTCCCCCTGGTCACATATTGCATCATAATCTCGTTGATCACACGGCCGAGCGGGACTCTTAATTAAATGCTACGCTACTCTCTTTTTTCTCCCGGGAACAAAACGGATATTTTATCTGCCCATATATACCTGCTCACTAACTAATATGTCCTTCCTGTATTTCAGCATCAGAACAATGATGTTAGGAGGAATAATTGAGATTAAAATATGTATATTATCAAGAAGGAGATAACAATAACAGAATTTAGCGCTCAGCTTTTTAGTGTCCCACCATCATTTTCTGACATCCGTAGGGCTGCATGCTGTTGGCGGGCGGACAGTTACCCAGTAAACATTTGCATAACATTTGTACAATGTTGGACCAACGTCGAAGACGTTGGGCTGACGTTGTACAAATGTCATGCAAATGCTTTGGGTTGCTGGGTATAGACATTGACCAAGGACCGCTAAAACAGTTTATCGCCCGATCTAAATCATGTTTGCTTTTTTGATGGTACTGGTACTTAAAACATTTTTTCGGCATGGTCGGGCAAGATGAGTTTTGTAAGATGCACAGATTAAGACTACTGTATACTGAGAACATTTCACTATAGGTGAAGACATTGAACCTTTTGGACCTTTCAACACAAATAAAAAAAATCCTTAGCTCTGCGACTTGCTCTGCTGCCAGGTCTACCAAGAACTTTATATAAAGTTCTTGGGTGTACAAAGCATGTCGATATGTGAGGAGCGCTGCGCGATATTAACGTCGATACACTGGTCTCAACCTTAACTCGACGAGGCCGCGATTAACGTGATCGCCTAGTCACATTGACAAGGGAGAAACAATGCTGCTTCTCTGAAAACCCCACACGGGGACAGCGGGGTTCGAAACCGGGACGCATGGATGACTGGCGAGGCGGTCAGGGGTTTTAGCCATTGCGCCACGTCCTCTTCTCTGGGCATGTCGATAGACATATCTATCTCCCTATGTATTGCTTTGTAAAGCATGCAAAGCCTGGCTGTTCTACGGCGGTCTTACCAAGGGGAATATAATCAGATTTTCTATTTTACTTAGTCTTACAGACGGTCCAAACCCAGCTAGTCAGCGGGTTGTATTGAGCCGAGCTAAGCCCATTCATTGTCCCTCTTGTAATTATACGATACACATCGGGCTGCTCTGTATCGTGTTTTTTTCTGGGCAATACAATGTATTTCCCTCTACAGGAAAGGGTCCCGGACAACAGACGCATACTCCAAGCCTGATTTTACCGATGTCAGGTATGTTAGGCGTGCTGGCGAGCCCTTCAGGTAGCGTTGTATGAGTCCAAGTATTCGACTGGCATGTTGCTCACATGAGCGTTAAACAAGTGAGATGGTCAGAAATAAAAATGAAAAGAATGTTTTTCTCGGCCACCTTTGTGCACATAATATGCTCTGGTCGGAAATGCTGACGCCCAGAGTTGATCCTTGCATTATTCATTACATGACGTTATAAGATCAGTCTGTATCATGGATCTGATAAACCGGATGGTCGTCCCTTTGTCACAGTTACATCCAAGGACACACCCAGTGATCCCTCAATTATAGTAGCAAAGCCAAAAGGCAGTAACTGCTTACTTGAAAAGTAAGAAGTTACTGCCTAGGTGGATTTGTTCTGACATATTCCAAGATATGGTCATTCAGCATGCATAGGAAGGATCCCCCTTCTCGGTGGAGATTATGTAACACTTTTTGGCATTCCATTTCATACCCCACTCTTTTGCCCAACTTTCAAGTAGTTCAATATCCTTGTTGAGCTCTAAGGAATCATCCAAGCATTCAATTCCATTGTACAAAATTTGCTGGTCAATGATGAAAACCAGGAAAAGTATTGGGCCCAAGGCCGACCCCTGAGGCACACCCGAAATACTTTTCTTCATTTGAAGCTGGGAATTGGATTAGGTTAATAATAAAAGAACGTGGAGGGCAGATTCCTGATTGCTTAAACTTACGTCAATGAGAAGCCAAAAATATGTGCATACTATAGTATATATAGCTAGAGTGAGTGAGGAATAGTACGTATGTGCACACATTTCTGTACAGACAACAGTTGTACATTTATCCGGGAAAGTCCAGGGGCGGATCCAAGGTGGGAAAAGGGCAGGATCATCGAAAGATAGAAAGGGGACCGACATATAAAATAGAAAAATAGAAGGCGACCGCCGGAGGCACGAGGAATTTTTTTGGTAATAAAATACCATATACACGATTTCTATGTATCTAAGGAATAAAAAATAGGAAAATAATACGCATTAGCATCTAATCTAATTATTATCTACAGATTTTTTGTTTTCTAGATTTCGAAAGAGGCATTTAAAAATTACGGGGGGTCACGTGACCCCTGCGACCCCCCCCCCCTGGATCCGCTCCTTCAGTCACCAGTGTTTGGCGGTACAACAAAGCACATTAAATACACCATGTTTTGCCAACGTTGACACAATGAGAGATTAACGCCTCAAGCGATTGTATAAAATTAGCCAGCGCCAGAATCGTATGTCACCTTTGATTGAAAGCTAACGCGATGAGATGGAATTATTCCTGAAGTCTAGCGATATGATACATTCCCCGACTAATTTCCGGTTTTGCAGCACGCATGAATAAGGTATAAAGACAGTTCACTCCTATGTCATCATTTGCCTGGCGAGCCCGGCCAATTTCATTTATTGCCGGGTATAGACCAAGGTCCTTAGTCACGTGTCCTTCATTCCTGTGCTATTGAGGCCGGTGAATAATTTTCTAGGTCAAGTCATAGGAAATGCGTCAGAGGTGAAATACAATACTGTGAACAACTCTTCATCCGGGGAAGTGACCTTTCAAAAATGCCTGAATTCGGGGATTACCCTATTTTCATCTAATAATAGCAACAAGTCACAAACATTCGCCACTGGGGCATACCAGAGGCTACATGAAGCTCGGCCACGCCGCGTAGTGTGGGTCTGGGAACCAGAGTATGTCATTATACGATACAAAAGCGATGAAACAACATGGGTATTTATTTGGGACCGGCCGGTACTATTAAGTTTATTTTGCCTGAGTTTGTGTCCTATTTAGGGGAAAGATAGGTGCTGTATGTGGGACACGGTTGAAATTTCTGTACACCAGTCCTTATAAACATGTCCAATATAACGTTTCAGGTCCTTAGGTTAAGTACTTTTAATTTATTTTTAACAAGTGTTCAGAAATAATAATATTCACGATTATATTTGTGGGTAAGTCTATAATAAGAGCCTGAAGGGTTTTGGTTGGAATAATGTTGGCCCAGCGTCGCAGACGGTGGCCCAGATTATTTCACATTTGGGCCAATGTATCTGGGTAGTGGCCTTTCTGACCAAGGGGGGTGAGATTGTCACCCCTATAGCAATTCCCGCAAAGTAACCTATGTATACAGAATTCTGGGTTGTTGTTGGGCCATCGTCGGATACGTTGGATCAACATAAAAGCTACAGTGGATTGAACGGCATTGAACCAACAATGGGCTGTGACTCTGGTCCACCATTGAACAGAAATTGGGTGGCTAGGTCTACATCGTGTGTATCGTAGAGACAAATGAAATGAAATGAATCGGGCTTTAGGCCACCTTTGTGCACATATAGGCTAAACTGGGCCAGGAGAACCTCCTGAGGATGGTGAGATGATTGAGATAACACTGTCCTCCAGACACAGGATTCGAAATTCGAGCCCTGGCGGTCTGAGGCCGAGCACGCTACCTCCCGGTCACGGAGGCTCCCCACAATACTGACTTTCACACGTGGATGGGGAAGAAACATTTTTGTTTCTTTCAAACCGCCGAGACCGGGAACCGAACCCCGAACTCTGGCGTGAAAGGCAGCGGTGCTAACCACTACCCTAGAGCCCCCCGCCCGTATCGTAGAGACACGCGCAGCACGATTCACTGGCAAGTATCGAATGTATGTTGCCCAGAACCGGCGATGGTGGTGGAATGAATAAACGTTAAAGATATATATTTTAACTTCTCTCCTTGGTCCCTTCCTTAATTATATTCTAGACATTTAGGATTCTTGCCCATAAGGATGATCAATACAGTTATCTCTACAAAAGATATAAGCCGATTTTTTGTCTATAGCATTATTACAGCCTAAAGCCGGGCCTCGGAGCTCGGGAACTCATTTTTTTAGTTTGAGTATAATTTTAAACATTGTTCAGTGCAAATTTATAGCGCCCTCAAGTTAAACTCAGATACCTTCCAAATCCATTAATCGATAATATGTTTTTGAAAATTGTTTTTACAAAAATCGCGTTCTTCTGTCACAGGGTCACACGTTTAACAATCTTGTTTGAGTCACTTATCGAAAATTACAATTAGTCTACCGGGGACTTTCGTAATTATTTGCTGTTTTTTTAATTTAACTTAGCTGTTTAGGCAATTTTAAATCATAATATTAAATCAATGCCAGTGCACTCTACTACAATAAATGACCAGGCCTGCTTTATTGACTCAGCCACAAGGACCGAAATGTTGAATTTTATTAAAAGGATATAATGAGTTTTTAATCGTTTTTTTAAGAACAACATATAAACTGAACTAGTAATGATCGGGGCTTTGACACTGACATGAATCGGTATATGCGACTTCAACAGATTGAATTTGATATGAGGTACAACCATCGAAGGTTTCAGTGCAGCAGTAAAAGAGCGAACAAAGAATTTTCTTGTCGAACAAATTTTACTGTTGTGATATTTTTTGTGATCAACATGTTTGTGATTGTAAGCGAAAGCTTTACACAGAAATAAGGTATAAAGAGAGTCTGAGTTCGTACAAGTTTCGTGCATAATGTAATATGCTTGATATATGTCTTTACCGATAGGTGTCCGAAATTGATTTACAATTTTTTGAAATCTTGTTAATAACCTATAATTTCGTTTTTGCAAGTCATGACAGCTCACTGTATTTCTAAAATGTCTTTGCCTAATTATTGAATAAAGCATGTATAAAAAAGTTCACTGAATCATCAGTTATTTAATGGTAACTCGTGATCGACTTTTATAATTAAATTGTGTTTACCGTTAACAAGAGCCCATAAGGCCTGTTCTTTCTACAAGTATTCACCAAGTATTCACATAAATTCACGCATGTAGTCAACCATATTTTTCTGAAAATGAAGAGAATTTTGTTTATAAATAAAGATTACTTCAATATAAGTATAAAATAATAATAAATGTCTCAACAATAGGATGTATTTACAATACTGTATGTCTAATAACCCTGGTTGCAAAATAGAATAGTGCTTACATATGATTCCTGCTGTTAAAGCGTGGAAAATACGACAGGTGGAACTCAATATACAATATACACACGTCTTGTTCAATGGTTTTTGTATGTAAAAAATAGTGTGCCTTTACCGTTATAATGATTTGTCTTCACCATTATAACGATAAATACAAATGCTACTTTAAAACGAATGTTGACTGTTTATTCAATGTGCCTTTGGTCATGATGTGTGAAAATCCGTGAACAATTACAGAGAAAATTAGGGCCCCTATACAAAAGCTTAAATCATCTAGTTATTTAACAAAATGATTTATTTGTCGCTACAATTATTTTTACCGTTGCAAAAACGTATTTACCGTTCTCCGTCATTTATTCCCTGCTATACAATGCCTACCATTTTGACAATACCGGTAAAAAACAAAACATGATTTTTGTTATGATCTCTAAAATTGAGACTAAATAATATACTGGTCGGCCATCGCACACTCATGCTTCTCATAATAGCCTATAGGCATATATAACATTTTCGAAATGACTTCACAGTTATTGCTCAAAAAAATTGCAATGACCAATAGCCTATATATATCACCTTCAGCTATCTAGCTGTCTGCTGCTGACAGATTCCTTGAGATCACGCATATGTGATATGAATACACGACCCCCCCCCCCCCCCTCCTCCTTGGCCAACTCATACAACCCGTCGAGATGACCTGAGTGTGACCAAGGAATCTCAATAAGGCTATTGAGATTTCTTGGTGTGACCTTTCACACTGCAGTCAGTGAACAGGTGACGCCATAATTAATATTCATGTTGTTCGCACCCCTCTGTATACGGCTTCAATCCACACCTGTTGTCAAGGTCAGACCAGTGGTCTGTCTGTCGGACCTGATGCGGCAAGATGATATATATAGGGGTTTCATTCATTTGAAGATGGCAGTAGAAAAAAATAATTGAGTAGGTCTAGTGCACCTGGTAACCTTACAAGTAGCTCGGTGGCTGGCTGAATTTACCATTGTCATCTTCATCCCCCACAAGCCGCGAATTGCATCCGCAATTATCGACTTGTAGTGGATGAAGATTACTTAAGTGGGTGGCAAATAAAAAAAGATATTGTTATTATTAAACAGTTCCATGAAAATTTTCGTTCGACAATCCCTAGGTTTTAAGTCATTCTTTAAAAACTCATTTTTCAGAGATGCAACATGATGCTTTGATGCATCGTGGGGGCTTAACCCTTTAACCGCCAAATTATTCAATTTGAATTTCCACCCACTTGAAGTTGTGTCTCGCTGACGCGATCCACAACTTCAAGTGACTGAAAATTATTCAGATTTGACAAAATGGAGGTCAACTCTTTTCAAATCTTGCTGGTTGATGTCACATTTTATCTTTAACATATTTTAAATGTGGTACTTAATGTGCTAATTAAAAATAAAAACCCGAATATATGCGGCACCGGCGGTTAAAGGGTTAAAGGCTTGAGGGTCGTATCAACCACAAAAGTGATTGCTACGACCTTTCAGTCAAACATACAGCAGACCAGCATTGGACCAGCGTCCTGTGTTTGTTGTGTTACTGGGAATAGTGCTAATAAAGTGTTGTTTTGTGTGTTTTAGGTAAGCTGGTTTCCTTCCTTGAGAACAGCGTGGCCATCAGTTCAGTCCTCACTATACTCAGCATCAGCTTTGAGCGTTATAACGCCATCTGCAACCCGCTACAAGCTCACGCCAAGTGCTCCACGTCTCGCATGATCCGCATCATCACTGCCATATGGATCACCTCTCTGGTCACCTGCTCCCCCTTCGTGGTCATAACGGTTCAAAAAGACTCCTTCTTCTTGGATGGAACTCCCATCAAAGTGTGTCGCACTTACATCGGCACAGGCTGGCAGCGCATCTATGTATTCTGTCTGAGTGGCATTTTCTTCTTTCTGGCCCTGATACTCCTCCTGGCGCTTTACGGACTCATTGTGCGTCGTTTGTTGTGTTCAGATAACATTAGCAAGTGTGATGGTGACTCAACCGGTTCTTCATCGGCATCAGGTCAGAGGTTAACATCCGGGCCTGGTCATACACGTGACCGCGCCAGGCGGCAGGGCGCCATCATGATTTTTGCAGTGATCGTTTTATTTTTCGTCTGCTTGCTGCCAATGCAGGTGGTGCGCCTCCTATTGGTAATAAACCCACAAAAAGTTCTAGCGCTAGGATTTGAAGGATACCTTCACATTATTTACTTTGTTCGCGTGATGTTCTACCTGAACAGCATGGTTAATCCACTGTGTTACAATATATTGTCCAGTCGTTTCCGCCTGGCTTTTCTCAGAGCTTGCCGCTGTGGACGAGCTCGTCATCAATCACCAAGGAGATCTCCCACACACGTGACGTCATATCTCACCAGGAAGGACATGGATCACAGCACACAAATAGACAGGAAAATGGTCGTCTTATCAAACCGTGTGAGCCAAGATAATCGGTGTCCTTCGTCTAATGTCTAAACAGATAGGGCCTAGCCGCCCAGTCCGGTGTCCAATAATCTGCCCTTTTTATCGGACCTCTCACTGAACGAAACCGCTCTGTCCACCAACTAGAAGATCACGATCTGGATCTACGCCAAACATTCGTTGGTGATATCAGCCCCGGTCATTACTTCCGATCCTTAAAAAAACTGTTAAGCCCGTTAAGCGCCAATGACGACAACACTAATAAAGGTAAAGCATGTAATGGTGAGCATGTCATGTTTAGGATCTGATCCAGCAAACACAAAGCATTTGTATAACATTTGTACAATATTGGACCAACGTCTAAGACGTTGGGCCGGCGTTGTATAAATGTTATACAAATGCTTTGTGTATGCCGGGATGACATCACGTCTGAAGCTTTATCATCCGACTGTATATTTTAGCCCACTGGTCACTGGACCTTTATTCATGTGCCATCTCAACTCCCCGGGGAGCATAGAGCCCAGCTACCATTTCCGTGCTTGCAACTTTTCGTAAAGATTGCCATCTCTGTCCTACCAGGTACTCTACACCTGAATGTATTTAAGAACTGAGTGTGAAATGCATTGCCCAGCATCGAACCAATGTCTCAACGTTGAGAGGAGAAAAAACATTATATTTATCTGAACACTAGGTCCTGCACCAAGAGGGGATTGAATCCCCATTACAGGCAGCGGCTATCAGAAAATTATGATTGCAACTCATTTCTTTTATCGATTACGACTACTTGACATGAACAATGATCGATTACCATTGCGAGTACGATTACACATGTTACATGTCATGGAAAATTCTTGATTACGATTACGATCCCTTCCTTTTAATTTTTTGGATTACGATTAGGTTCATTATATTTCGTTATTACAGTCACGATAACAAGTTATAATTAATATTTTATTGTGGGATTTTTTTCTTCTATACTAGTTAGAATTAGTTATAATGTGCTATGAATGATAAAAACCGCAAGTGACTATTAATCTTGATCGATTCATTATTATATTCACGAAAGTCAATTGGAAACGTATTAAAAATTAGCAGCAATTTACCTGACATATAGGCCTATCTAAATCTAAAAAAATTGTAGATAATCAAGATTTTAGTTTGGCATCCTGTCATCGCTTTAGAAAATAATGACTGGGTGAAGTGGATGAGAGACGCCAATAGGACTGGCAATATTAGGCCTAATATATCACGCCTGTGCAAACAGTTAAACATCGATAAACTTGAATTTCTGCATGACATGACATACATGTACATACCAAACCTTAATTTCTGGTACTCTCTACAACTCTTGTAAAACTTTTGAATGCGATATTCTAATTGAAATAGCAAGACATTCGATCTATTTAATTCACATGTTCTTAGCATACAGTTAGTAGGCTATCATATATTGTTTATTTCTATATAACCCACACTGATATGTACATGAATTGATATTTTAGCACTAATCATCAGAATGTGACAGCTATCAAACAGTCGTCTACATCTGAAGCTGTCTTTGTAGCTATGTATTTTAGCTATGATCATACATTTTAATATTTATCAAGAATGATGTTATCTAAAATTAAAACAAATGATTAAGGCCTATGTTCTTGATCCAAGAGCTTTAAATTCTTTAAAAGGATCAACAATTAACAGGTGAAATTGTTCCAGTAATGTGACGTGAAAGATTAATCCAAGTGACTCAAGGCAATGAGAATGAACTGTTTGTGTTTGCTTAACCTTTACAACGCCGATATATCTTTTGTATAAACAATGGAGACCAAAGGCTGTTTTTTGAATTTGAAATCATCATAAATGTCTTAGTTATAGCTCTCTTTTGAATACCTATGTTACGATCATTATATTTTGTTTGATTCTTTCAGTGCGGGGACCGTCTTTAGACGTCAGAATCTGACGTCTAAGGACGGTTCCCGCGCTGAAAAGAATAATAAAACAAGATGATTTCCACACCTGGGTGTGAGGAAAAAGATATTAAATAAAGGTTCTGGGATACTATACCATACTGTTACGTGTATAAATGGCATCTTGGCGCATCAGGTCTGACAGTTAGACCACTGGTATGACCGTGACAACAGGTGTGGGTGAAAGCTGTAGGAACAGGAGGATTGCGAGCAACATGAATATTCATTATGACGTCCGGTTTATTGTCTGCAGTACGGAAGGTCAACTTGTCTGTGTTGTCTGAGTTGGCCAGGGAGGATTAGGGCCGTATTCACAAAAGAGGTTTTACTAAACCCAAGCTTAGCATTTAGACGAGTGTAACTAAACAGACGTTTAAATAATTTATAAACCGTATTCACAAAAGCAGTTTTGCTCCAGGTTAACAAAACTTCTGAATCCCGTTTAAACCGGCAGGTTTTACAGTTTGATCCAACGTTCATGCACACAAATGATGGTTACCCACATGCAAAATGCATACAATTTGTGTACATATCATACGCAATTGAATACTCTGGTTGAAAGCGCATTCCAGATCGCACGATAGGTCAGCACAATGTTGGTTTATAGTTGAGCCCTTTCACAGACAGCGGTACATCATTAAACCAACAGTGAGCTAAGGGCTATCGTTTAATAGATCGAAGAAACAGATAATTTACTCTTTTATAAAGCCTCTAATTAAATATCATATAGGAGCTAATTATTCTGATATCGTTTTAATGCAGTATCAGGCCCCTAAATACATCTCTTTGTGTCACGTTTTATTATACATATTACTCAGAATTCAAATATCAGTTGGATAAAATTTTAAACTTAACTTTCTTATTATCCTTTCTGATCCGATAGGGAGGGGGTTCAGTGGTTAAAGCTGACTAATTTGAAAGTCGGGGGTCACGGGTTCAAGTTTCAAAGAAACAATATGTTTCTTCCCCGCTCACTCTTAAATTGGATTCAATATCCATGGGAGCCTCCGTAACCAAGAGATAGCGTACTCCGCCTCAGACCGCCAGGGCTCGAATTTCGAATCCTGTGTCTAGAGGGAAATGTCATCTCATTCATCTCATCCTTAGGAGGTTCTGCTGACCCAGTTTAGCCTCTATCTGCACAAAGGGTGGCCTAAACCCCAGCCCCATTCATTCATTCATTTGTTGATCCTATTAATAGTAATTGTTAACCCGTCAAATACAGCCCACGTATGATATACTCCATCCTAGTGCTAAATGCTTACCAATCAACGAAATAAAAATTCATTGATATTAAGTAATCAGTCTGTGTTTTTTTTATCCCATTTTCTTCTTTTTCATATATTTGCGCTCATTATCATTATAATGCTCATTACACTCCATCTTAAACCAATGTTTAAATTACCCCCTGAGCAAGCTTAACTTTCGGTCGATAAACTGCCCGGTTTAAACCAGTGTTCGTCCTAAACACTTTTTGTGCATACGGTTTAACGCTAAACTCGTGTTTACTCCAGTAGTTTTGTTAAACCAGTCTTAAACCACGACTCCACATACGCGTGATGCGTGAAGCGTGATGCGTGAAGTGTGATGCGTGTTCACCGAAATCATTGAAAATAGAAAGAGCGATTCCACATGCACGTCATGCGTGATGCGTGATGCGTATTCGTTTTGTGCTCGCGTATTCACCGCTCTGGGAGCGGTCAACACGCATAACGCGAGCCTACGATGACGGCATTTTATGGATTATTCCGGGTAACCCCCTCCCCCCCCCCCCCAAGATCCTTGCATGTGATCCAGGGACAACCACCTCAAACATAGGCCCTACAGCGAAACGTTGCCTTGGCATTTATCGCCTGTCTTGGCTCAAACTGAAACAAGATATCTCCGAAGTGTTCCCTGGTCATTCGAAAATATTGGTGGAAATTTTCTGAATCCAATTTCAATTCTTGCACTATAGGATAATAAACCCGATATATTTTTATTTGTTTGATTATCTCATGGATCCATCACATGTGCGCTCAACGTTTTCTTTTCATGTATAGGTAGGCCATGCACACAGTCTGTGAAGTTTAATCGTCATCCTAAATTTCGCTCATCAAACGTTTATATATAGATAAATAAGGTGCCATTCCAGTGTGTGTAAAAAAAACACAGGAGATCCGCACTGGCTGGCTCCTTCAGCAAAAATAACTTTGACGCATCACGCATCACATTTTGACGTACATGTGGAGTCGTGCAGTACGCATCACGCATCACGCTTCACGTATCACGCTTCAAGCATCACGCGTATTGGGAGTCGTAGCTTTAAACTTGCTTTGTGAATACGGCCGTTAGTGTAAGCTTACGCAATTGGAGTCATGTTTATTCAAGGTGACCTCTAGGTGGAGGCGCGATGGAAGTTGTGGTGGTGGTGGTGGTGTGGAGGGGGGTGTTATTACTGGATACTCAAAGTGCGCGTGGTTATCATTTCTCCTTTGTAGATATGCAACATTATAATGATGTGTGCTAATCTGCCGGCGATATAATTATACCCAGTACAATAGATGAGATTGATTGTGATAGATGCAATATTTGTTTGGATTACGATTATAATCATGATCACAGCGCCGTTAAAATTTCATTCCAACAAAAAGTTCATTGTTTTGTATAATGTATTATATTTTGAGCAATTCTGTTAAATGCCCGATGAGCTGATTTCGCACAGATGAGTCACATATTTTTTTTTGCATAATAATATTGACCACATATCCACATGTGTACTTAGTTTTTATTGGAATTATAATTCGATTGTACATTACTATGCTGTGTATGATATAAATCATCCTTTGTAAGGATAGATGGATGTGTAATAATTATAATAAATTAGAATTTTACTCTTGGTGACTTGTTTTATGCATCCAGTACACAACGTTTAATCAATCAATCAATCAATCAATCAATCAATCAATCAATCAATCAATCAATCAATCAATCAATCAATCAATCAATCAATCAATCAATCAATCAATCAATCAATCAATCAATCAATCAATCAATCAATCAATCAATCAATCAATCAATCAATCAATCAATCAATCAATCAATCAATCAATCAATCAATCAATCAATCAATCAATCAATCAATCAATCAATTAATCAATCAATCAATCAATCGATCGATCGATCGGTCGATCGATCGATCGATCAATCAATCAATCAATCAATCAATCAATCAATCAATCAATCAATCAATCAATCAATCAATCAATCAATCAATCAATCAAGCAAGCAAGCAAGCAAGCAAGCAAGCAAGCAAGCAAGCAAGCAAGCAGGCAAGCTGGCAAGCAGGCAAGCAAGAACGTCAATACAAAATTGTTACCATACCTCTTGAAAATTATCATTTTTTTGTATATATTTATTCTACATGAGATCAAATTACTATAATACAATTTTATAAACACATTAATGCGATTATTGTAAGATGACCAACGATACATATGATACAAATGATCATCTTCAAGAAAAAAAAAACCCCGTTGTTTCTATGGTCATAGATGGCAACGATTATTAACACATTTTAGAAGGAGATCAAACATATAATGGAAATGTAGGCCTGCTGTGTAATTTTATTATATGATGTGAAACGTGTAAACTCTATAGCCTGGTTCCGATTGTAACGGTTAATGATACAGTAATAATAAGTGCAGCAGCGGAGAGGCTTAGTTGAGGCGATCATTGGTGAGTTTACTCAGACTGCGTCTAGACCTAATTAGGGTTCACATATCCCAGTGTGCACGAACTGCTAGCTGTCATTACAAAGGGAACGGTCAATAGCATTTCCGTAACAAAGTCGCTCTCTCTAAAAGATGTTTTTTCTCACTGACATGACCAAAATCCACAGCACTCATTTGGGACTGCGTCAAAGAAAACATGTACAATTGCCCAATCCAACTGATCATGCTACCTTGATGTAATAAGAATGGACCGCCAATTTAATCAATTCTATACAATCATGTTCTTTTTTATACGCTAATCAGCATATATCCTGTGATATATTCGTCTGTGTATTTGTCAGCTGATACGTTTCCAGTCAGATGATTTGTATAATTGGGAAATATTTACCCAATTTAAACATTGGACCAGTGTCGTAGACATTGGACCAATAGTTAAACGACATTGGATTAATTTATGGTGTTTGATGGGTAGTGATAGTACTAAATTAAATTATTTGTTTTTTTTAAATATAATTGAATACTGTATTTTTTTAAATATCCTGGAGATCAGGCAAACCTTTTTTATGTATCTTCACTAGTGAGGATAAGCGCCACATGGTGAACAACTATAAACAAAGACAGACATTATCTATCTCTATAACCTGATAACCCGTGTTATGTGGGTATATCATTTATCACCTGATGGTACATATTAAGAATAAAACCTTAGACACAAAAAAAGACAATTTGCAGATGAGCGTGAAATTGTTCAGCTTTTCTTATTATCGGAATTATACCCACACATGTCGCCAATACACTACTAAAATATTATCCACTCTTTTTACTGATATTATTATAAAAATAACAATGGCATAAGCGCGACATTTTTCATTTATTTGCCTGGTGTTTTTCGCAATTAAAGAATGATTTTTATCAACACGTTTAACCCTTTAACCGCCGGTGCCGCATATATTCGGGTTTTCATTTTTTATTAGCACATTCAGTACCACCTTTTAAACATGTTAAAGATAAAATGTGACATCAACTAGCAATATTTGAGAACAGTTGACCTCCATTTTGTCAAATCTGATTAATTTTCACTCACTTGACGCGATCCACAACTTCAAGTGGGTGAAAATTTAAATTGAATAATTTGGCGGTAGCCCTATATGGAGCCGGGTATATTTATTGTGCTATAATAATCACCAGCGTCACTAAACATGTACATGTAATACAGTAAACAAGCTCTTACGGTAACGAACTTAATTTGTGTAGATGATCGGCAGTTAAATGTTGAAACGGTCGAAGCTGAAATGGGGAACTGCCTGAGTAACTTGAGAACATAATAGATTGTTTGAAAATTGTTATGAACTACATATAAGCAGATTAAAGTACCACGAATACGCAGTCGCGTTGCCCCAATAAACATTGAACTTAGGATATATTCCAACATGCCTGCCTCTGAAAGATTATGTAGTTTTTGTTCAGACATAATTTAGAATGAAAATAATGTTGTATTACTGTGTACAATGTATGCTGGTGTTAGAGAGTTATTATTTAAACATGCGTCATATATCAGTGATGATTTTATGTCATTGGATCATATGAATTAAATGGTCTAATTTTGCTAATATTGCTATGTACTCATAAAATGTACCACAGCCTGCTATCAGATTTTAGATTGTAGGAAAATGCATGTAACACATGTATAATGTAAATAACCCCAGTAGATGCGAAGCGCTGGTCCGGCTTTGGCCAAGTGTTGGATATGCGTTGTACACGCACCTCACGATTATCATGATTAACATGAACCTGATTATCATCATCATTATAAAAGCACTGAATTTATAAACTGCTTTGTAACACGCTGTATATTTTCAAAATAGAGTCTCTTGTAACTAAAATTGTATGAGGCTTAGGCCCTATTTTGTTATATTTATTGATTGATATTGGTAGCAGCAATGAATAGCATAGGTCTAGAATACTAAGCGGTCTTTTGTGCTAGTTTTAAAATTTGCTGAATATAGTGAGCTTGTCAGGAATATGCCCGCGATGTGCATCGACTACCTGCGGTCGGTGTTTTTTAGATTTAGAAATCAAGTGAATTTCTCTGCAGGTGAGAAGCACAATTTCTAAAAACACAACATATAGAGGCGGGACACCTTCATCCACACCCGCTCTCTAAGTAACCACTGATGATAATTGCTCTTATTCCACAAGTTCAGTGGCATGTGTGACTTTTTTGCTCTTATTTCACTGGTTCAGTGGCATGTGCGACTACCGTAATTTAAGTTGGATAAAAAACAGACATTAGAACAGATGTGTAAAATCCGACAGATGCTCATCCAACAGACGTCGCTCAATTTAATCTGAGCAAAAACATTGTTAATTTACCTAGTTGTGTCGGTTGCAGTGTGTCTTTTGTTCATCAGAGTCTTGAAATTAACTTAAACTAATTATCACTGTTTTCGACACTTTAACATTAAAAGCATTACATTAGATATTTCCAGGTCAGTGTGTAAAAAATACCCTTCAAAATAAATAGATGGCTCCCTTCAGCCATTTTAACCAACCACCAACCACCAACCAGTTTTTTTTTATATTACATAAGCATCTCCTCGGACTCTTTTGGCCGAGAAAATTGGAGTGTCGTCTGCTAAATAAATATAATGATTCCAAAGGAAATACGACACCTGTTTTCATGACTAATAAGATCTATGGTTATGCATTGTTGCAACGGCAGGCGAACGTGACTGAGGCAGGTCAGCCGCCGAAGCCATCTTACCAACGCTTCTCCATCGGCGTTAGAAAGATGCTGAAGCCGCCCACCACATGATCTAACAGACCTAGAAGATGACATAGACATCACTCTGACACAACATAAAAGAGAGGAGAAGCGGAGAAGTGTTAGGTGGGAGTCCACTGGGTCCTCAAATGGCTTCAACTTGACTCCTCTGGCTTTCACAAAAAATCTCAAGGCAAATCAATCTATATTAACCCTTTAACCGCCGGTGCCGCATATATTAGCACATTAATTACCACCTTTTAAACATGTTAAAGATAAAATGTGACATCAATCAGCAATATTTGAAAACAGTTGACCTTCATTTTGTCAGATCTGAATAATTTTCACTCACTTGAAGTTGTGGATCGCGTCAGCGAGACACAACTTCAAGTGGGTGAAAATTCCAATTGAATAATTTGACACGTTACATTATTTACAAGGGACGTAAATAATTCCTGGTCCGTTCTGTGGTAATGCAATGTTTTTATTCATCTTTTATATGGATGTCATCTGAAAGGCACAGTTCTATTAGGCATTTCTGGTGTTATGCATTATATCAATTTATTATATGTAATCAATAAAATTCCACTATTATAATGAAAAAAACCATGTGGCACCAACTCAAGAAAATACCACAGACTGAAACCATTTATTTTGCGTCGTGAACTCTAAATACTTAATTATTTATGCTAAATAAAATATAAAAACATATTAAAATAACAATTATTATCGTGATTAAGATCAGTTATATCATGAAACTTCAGCCAAGTTTAGATCCCCATAGCTCCATAAAAATTCACATAAAAACCACGACAGTACAGGCGATTTGTGATTTACTAATCCAGCAAACAGACTTTGAACCAATGTTGGTTTAATGTTGGCCCACGTTCTACGACGCTGGCCCAACATTAATCCAAGATTGGTTTGATGTCTCGTGTTTGCTGGGAAATAATGTGGTTCTGTGTATCAATTACACTGCGTGAAAAGTGACAGACGTTGCTTATCCCTCTCTCCTCCGAGAACTGCACCCACCAGTCGCAAGGTTAGTCTTGTTCAATGTAGGGCCAGAGTCACAGAAGATGGCCCTCCTGCATTAAGCTCCACAGGATCAAGGAAAATAGAATCAGAGGACAAACGTCTCGTGCCTGCCGAGATATCACGTCACGCCATCCAAGTATTAACTCCATTCAGACAGCCGGAAACATTAACGGGGTGGTACGGTGTATTGTTCCAATAGGGTAATTTGAAACATAATCTGTCACTTTTACCGCCAAAAGACAGTATCTGCTTATTTTACAGCACATAGGCTACTGCCTTTTGGATATGCACAGCAGCAAAGCCACATGTTGTCCCGAAAAAATATATGTTTTCGAGCAAAACGATTCTGATCAATAGACGTAGACTTGCACATTTTGCCACCATCTTGTCAGTTTTTTGTGGCATGAATCTCACGTAATGTAAATGTTTTTGTTGATATTCAGAACATTTAACCCTTAAAGCACTAAGTTATAGAATAAATAACTCTAATCGTGCTTAATAACCCTTAAAGCGCCGAATTAATTTGTAAAAAACATCGCAACTTGAAGTCATCATAAATGTCTTCGTTAGCACTTTCTGAATCATTTGAATACCTATGTTATGGGTCTACGGCCATTAGAAATATTTTTACTCTTACAGAGCGGGGATCGACTTTAGTCGTCAGAATCTGACGTTTACAGACGTCAGATTCTGTCGACTAAAGTCAATCCCCGCGCTGTAGGGGTTGAAGATGTAGGCCTTAAGATGTAAAGATGTAAAGTCGACTGATAGGTCTTCAGACTTGATATCAGACCAGACTATAAATCTGTACCTTTACGTTTTTACCTATAAAAATTTAAAAATGGAGTCATCTCGGAAGACACTAAATAATGATTTCATGAAAATTGTCGGTAAGATTTTGTACAATCAAATCTTGGTACGATTACTTCACCACCAATATTGTATAAAACAGGAAACAGCTAAAAGAGGAATGCAAGAATGAAAGAAATACGGAATGAATGATGCAAGGAAAAGATAAAGCAAAGAAAGAAAAGAATTGATAAAGAAATAAATTAAGAAATTAGGCGGTATAAAAGAGCGTAGAATAAATTAAAGATAACTGAAAGATAAATGAAAACTAAAGAACAAAGACGGGATAAAAAAGGTGGGATAAGATAAAAAGAAAGCAATAAAGAAATAAATGGATGAATAAAGACAGGAAGACAAGAAAATAGGAATAACAATTGGGTTGTTCTAAACTGTTTAAAACTGTAACAAGAAATAAGCTGGACAAATTAAACGTCCCCGTGAAATTATGCTACGTGAACGTGTATAGACACACACCATGTGAAATAATATACATGCTAGATATAGTGCTACTTTTATATAATAGTTACACGTCTACACAAAAGAGTGTACATGTACTTGTAATGTTTTTACCTTTTTCCTAGCTTTCTCTTCTCCTTTTCATCAAAATAATAATATTATTTGTTGTCTATCTCCTATCTCTCGCTGTTTAGCACGACCGTAAACAAATCTGTGGGCAATATTATGGGATTCATCATCAAAATATAACATTTAGACAATTATTTGTAAATTTTAAATGTTAAAATAAGTTGTGTAATATGTGACAACATATTAAAACACACGAAACTATTGCGGACAGCTGGCTGACAAAGCGACAGCAAATGCTTTTCACTCGAAAAAACAAATAATTTGTTATTCAGTTGGCGCATTCATCTGCCTCCGTGACGTAGAAATCAGCTTTTTTGAACGTCGTGTCGTCAGACTATCATTATTTATAAGTTTAATATTTGCATAGATCGTGGGTCGAGGGGGTCTTGGTCGAGAGGGGCGTGTGGGCCCAATGTGGTCACACATAATCCCCGAAGATGACCTAACGACAATGTACTCTAAAGCATCTGAAACTGTGAAACATTTATAATTTATGTGGTTACATTTTACGGTTCAGCTACATCATGCGGTTATCATTTTTTGTGCTTGCATTAGGTCATAGGTTATTACGTTGAGGCTGTGACCGCCTTTTTAACCAGACACCGTATGTTGCGAACGGCTAAATTATACGTGCACACTGTATAATGTAACCGTTAATATGTAGGCCTACAGATAGTTACATAACTCGCTTCGACAGCTTTCACGACCAGACATTTCATTGCTGAAATAAAGCTTCAGAGTGACGCAGGTATGAAGATATGGATCAGAAACAGCGACGTTAACGACACTATAAAAAGGAGTTCGAAATACAAGAACGAGATGTTGCTTATGGAAAAACATATCCATGCCGCATTACCAGCAAACACGACAAATCGATCCAGTGTTGCTTTAGTGTTGTTCCTGCGTTGAAGACGGTGGCTAATAATCAAACCCACACCGGGTCGTGTCTCGCGTTTGTAATTAGTACTCGCCATTACTTCCCCTCGCGTGCTGACGTCAAGGTTGAGATTGATATCCGACACAGCTTCGCCTTTGCCTTCTGACAATGCTTATTATAATAACCCTTTAGCCGCCAAATAATTCAATTTGAATTTTCACCCACTTGAAGTTGTGTCTCGCTGACGCGATCCACAACTTCAAATGAGTGAAAATTATGCAGATTTGACAAAATGGAGGTCAAAAAATTTCAAATCTTGCTGATTAATGTCACTTTTTATCTTTAAAAGGTTTAAAAGCTGATATGTAATGTGCTAACTATGAAATGTAAAAAACGAATATAGACGGCACCGGCGGTTAAAAGGTTAACCGCCGGTGCCGCATATATTCGTGTTTTCATTTTTTATTAGCACATTAAGTACCACATTTTAAACATGTTAAAGATAAAATATGACATCAATCAGCAATATTCGAAAACAGTTGACCGCCATTTTTTCAAATCTGAATAATTTTCACTCACTTGAAGTTGTGGATCGCGTCAGCGAGACACAACTTCAAGTGGGTGAAAATTCAGATTGAATAATTTGGCGGGTTAAAGGGTTAATCCTTGTGCTGCTCAATAATTGTTATGCCTCCGCTCGCCTGCAGCCGGAGGCATTATGTAGTCGGGTTGTCCGTCCGTCCGTCTGTCTGTCCGTACAGATTACATTTTTATCGAATGGGAGGGTAAGGCAGGCAGGGTGTGTACATGGGGGGGGGGACTAACAAATTTAAGATTTATTTTAAAGGTTTTTTTCTTTTAACGCAGTAACCTTTCTGGATTACATTTCTTTACGGGCGGGGAGGGTCAGGCCTGGGGACCACCTGAAAGTAACCTAAAAAATATGGTCTACAAAAATACCCAGGGGGGGGGGGGGGCGGAGGGTTTCGACTTTAAGCACATGGTCTACTAGCAAATCAATGTGTCAGCAGACTTCGCATCAATGCACACAATATGAGCTACATTATTTTCAATCGTATTTTTGCAGCGTGACAGTTATAGTCATTTACGGACTTTTTCAGTCAAACATTGATAATTTACTATTTTATTAGGTAATAAATGCAATAAGCAGTTTTCACTTAAGACAAGTAGCCTACTATTCAATGGTGATCGTGTTTGAGTGTGTAAAATGACGTTTGCAGTCCGCTGGTCGCATCCAATATGTACTTCCCATGAGCGAATTAAATTAAGTTTAGGCTTACTGTTTTATTCTTGTTAAATTTAGACGTTTATGTTTATACGGTCTTAGCGGTACAAGGGTTAACCCTTACAGTGCCGGGATCGACTTTAGTCGTCAGAATCTGACGTCTACAGCCGTCAGATTCTGACGACTAAAGTCGATCCCGGCACTGTAAGAGTAAAAATATGTCTAATGGCCGTAGACCTGTAACATAGGTATTCAAATGAATCGGAAAGATCTAACTAAGACAGTTATGATGATTTTAAATTGAAAATAACCCTTTGGCCTCCAAGGTTTTCATAAATTTTTTTAGCGCTTTAAGGGTTAATATAGGTCACAACCTTCTACTCTAGGGATTATACTGTGGTGAATGCTATCAGTTGAGATATGATTACACATAAAAACAATTAGCCCTGGCTTACCACTCACGGTAATGCTGTCCGCAAAAACAACAAAAACCCAGCTTATTTGTAGACACCCAGGCCATAAGATTTTGCCTCAGCCTGCTCAGTAGATCAGTATTTGGGACCTCAACGACCTCATGTAGTCCCCAGACAGACTTATTCTGCACAAAGTCATCCTTCTTTCTATTTTAGCCAACTAGTAAAATTCAAGATCAATAAAAATGTGAAGAAGACGATAATAAGACCAGCTTCCATTGTGCTTGGTATATCAGACTGATATACCTACCAATAATATATCTATCTACAAAGATTCAAACTGAACACAGCCAAAAACGAGCTAATATCTTGTCTGGGAGCTTCATACAAATTAACGGATGTCCTGATTTTAAATGTTCACATACTATATTACATATAAGTGTCGTGTGGCATACATAACAATCTGTGTTGGGCAAAATTCTTAAAGATAAAATTTGCTTCACACAAATTGCACAAGATAGAAATAACTTAATATTCTAAGACTGAGATAACGTTGTTAACATATTTAAAGAATCTGTTTAAATATAGTAAGCTCGTAGAAAGGTTTTTAAAATGTCTAATAAACATGCTACGAGCGCCACAAAAAAAACCCTCGTGTATAGTGCGTCATAGGGTTGACGTGAGATCGCCTTATGAACACCCTACGAACCACGTACGTAGGCCTACGATGTTTGCAGACAAATGGGCATGCTGAATGTGAAGGAGCCTATTATAACACAACTGATTGATTGATTGCTTTAATATACCGGTTCTGACGCTGGCCCAGTTTCAAACCAGGCGATTCATTGTGTTGGCTGGGTATTTGTTTGTGAGATGAATGTACAACTATGGCGGCCATTTTGGATTTGCTCAAACCACAAGGTTGCGGGCCGACAGAAATGTTTTTAGTATTTTTAAACCTTGCTCTGTACCAAGTTTGGCACTTTTATCCACCTGGAAAACATAATTATACCACCTTTAGAGGGGCTTACCCACTGAACTATTATTGTGATCATCAAGTGTGGCGCTTAGCTCATACAGCGCGGGAATTGACTTTAGTCGTCAGAATCTGACGTCTGTAGACGTCAGATTCTGACGACTAAAGTCGATCCCCGCACCGTAAAAGTAGAAATATTTATAATGGCCGTAGACCCCTAACATAGGTATTCAAATGAATCGGGAAGAGCTAACTAAGACACGATTTCAAGGTGAAAAAAAACTTTGGTCGCGATGTTTTTTTTTCCAAACAATTCAGCGCTGTAAGGGTTAATGGGTGTCAACTCGCTGTCGTTGGAGTAACCTTATATATTAATGACCTCAATGTCCCCAGAACTACTCACCACAAAGTAATTCTCAATTCTTTTTTAAATAAAGTTTTAATAGCGAAAGTACTCCATCGGTGCGCTTTACATCGAGTTCCCGAATTCAAAAGTGGGGGGCGGAGCTTTTTGTTGACGTCAGGACCGGGGTTTCTGACGTGAGGTGGGGGGGGGGGGTTATGTAAATTTCCCCACATCAGTTATAATTCACAATCTAATCTGCTAATAAGTAATTTGTTTAACCCTTCAACCCTTACAGCTTTAGTCGTCAGATTCTGACGTCTAAAGTCGATCCCCGCATTGAAAGAATTGAAATATTTATAATAGTCGTGGACCCATAACATAGGTATTCAAATGAATCGGAACGAACTGATTAAGACATTTATGGTAACTTCAGATTGAAAAAAACCCTTTAGTTTCCATGGTTTAAACAAACATAGTCCAGCGCTGTAAGGGTTCAGCCCTCACGATGCATCAAGGCATCATTTTGCATCTCAGAGGAATGAGATAATTTCCTACATCTACGTGATTTGAACGAAAATTTCCATGGAACTGTTTTAATAATAAAAATATTTTTATTCGTTTTCAACTCACGTCAAGTCATCTTCATGCACTAGGCCTATATATAATTCGGGAATCGCGAGCAATTCGCGGCTTGTAGTGGATGAAGATGACAATGGTAAAATTATTCTTGATAGGGTTTTCGTATTAATATTCTATTCTTTGGCATCAGTATTTAGACAAAACACTTGACTTTCCACATCTATCACGTAAAACCAGGTGTCCCATTAAACGTCTTGCTAAAAGCATTCATATTTCTTGTGGGCGTAATTTTAAATGGAATATCAAGAAAATTACAAGTGAAAACCCCATTTATCGACGTTTGTGAGAATCGACCATACACTTCAATATAAACGTACAACAAATTAACCCCCTTACTGTAAGATGGACACACTGATAAAGAGTATGATTATGTGACTGAGGAGGTTAATAATCTGAAATCGGTCTGTAGCGTCACCTGGTGAGTTCGTCGTCATTATCTATGATGCCATTGATAGCGGATATAAAGTACCCTCATTATATACATAACTAACCTATAGTGGGGATGCTATAGGTTATGTAACAGTGAGACTGAAATATTGACGATAATTGTAACCATATTATTTTTTTCAATGCTACGAAAATATTATGATATACTACACAAACTGGATGATTATAGTCTTTCTAATTGTAACGAAAATTAGATGTTGGTGTTAGAATAAACTTTGCGAAAGGTAAAATAAGTCTCTGTGATTATTCACAAAAGAACAAAAAATAGCCTTCACATTTTTAAAAATCTTGAAAATATAATAAAATTTAAAAACGAAAATAATCGTTACCGGCGGTTAAATGGTTAATGGATAATCAGCGAATCTTTAACTTACTTATTTATTTACCTGTTTTCGTTTTAAGTTGCATGTGTTATATACGGGAATCTTATGTGTTGAAAAATAAACATGATAGTTATTGGCAATGAATGGTAGGCCTAATTAATTTCCAGTGAGATAGGAAAAAAGCAACATATAAACAGTGATTGTTGAGGTCAAATCGAAACATAGACCTACACACAAAAAAATGTGATAGCGTTAGCCCTGTTATTACCAGTGTACACATTTTGTACATGGTTAAAGGAAATAACTTTTGAACCTGAAATGTGTCATTAACATAATAACTAAATAAATTATTTTTGTTTTCAAAATACCGTATAGTAGTTGTTTTTGTTCAAGTGAATACAATTGTTAGTAACCCATTAACCCGATTATCGTCAGGACTATAGGCTGATACTGTTGAAATTACGACTTGGAAAACTTGGGATTTTGTTGAGCAATTATCAAAGTATGTCCGATGCATGTCCGAAAAAAGAAATATCTCTATATCTCGTTTAACTGGTAAATGTGAAAAAGGAACATTAACTTCAAAAAATTACTTAATATAATTAACAATTTCACCCGCTGACTTTTATTGTTTAAATTATCATGATTGCTGAATTAAACATAATTATACTTGATCTGTTTGTTTGTTATAGATGTAATAGAGAAGTGTCTTACTCAATTTAGAATATTTTTTCTAAACAATGAATAATACATTAATTTTTAACCATCTCACACCCAGAAAAGAAACAAGTATTTTTTTATCTTTTGGTAATATTGGTTGGCTCTGAAAAGAGCCTTTTTTCAGAGCATCGTTGTATATTTTCTACTGCTCAATCTCTGCAGAGCTTCCCGTCTCGGCAGTCAGCTCCCTGGCCTTCCTGGCCAGCATGACCACCTGAGCCGCCTTGTGATGAGCGTAGTGAGCGTACACCCTCAGGGTCCCCTCCAGGATCACCAGCCTCATCTGCTGCTGGTACGAGAAGTTACTGATCCCCTCAGATCCTGAACGGCTGCAGCGGACCTTGAGGTAGTAGATCTCAGCTTCCAACAGGGACATTTGGCCACAGGCGTCGTCAAACCGACGTAATTTCCTGTTCATTTCAGCCGCGAAGATCTCCTTGGTTTTTCTCAGTTGTGCATTCTGGATATTCATGATGAAAATAAGTGTAAGACAGAATTGGTGTGAACGTGTCTATAGGCTAGCTACTCCTAGGTGCAATGAATGACTGAACTGGAAAAGCAGATGCTTATATGCACAATGGAAGAGGCCATCTCTGCAAACACACGCAAGACGTTGAACCAGTGCTGGTTCAATGTTGGTCCAGCGTCGTAGACGTTGGGCCAACATTGAACCAGCATTGGTTCTATGTCTTGTGTTTGTTGGGATAGATCTCATACGGCAAACAACAGTCCTTCGCCCAATGCTGGGTTAATGCTGGGTAGACGTCGCAAACGGCGGGCCAACTTTCACCCAGCATTGGGTCAGCTATTCTTGTTTACTGTTGTCCGAGTCTCTGCTTGGCCAGTGGTCACCACTTACCCTGGCTACTGTTCACACAGGTGACCCTCTTGGTACCGCAGGCGCTAAAATAACTTAATTTCACTGCATAGTTATGAATGAATATATCACATCTAATTCTATGCTAGAGAAATTAATCTTTCCAAATCTAACTTACTAATAGATAGATACATCATTTTATTAGTCGCGATTCAGCTCTTTATACGCATGAAAATGTTAGTTGTGAATCTAGCCTAATTCAGGATCTGGGACGCAGAAAGGTAACTGTCAGACAGTGCTAAATTATGGCTAACGGTTATATAGACTCACTGTAACTATGTACATACACAGATTTGAGGCTCCACATATGTGTATTTTTACGTTCTGTGTTCGTGCATAACATAACAATTTATAAAATTTAATCGGATTTATTTATTTTTGAAAATGTGAGGGTTGCTATTATTGTAGTATTATTTTACTGACTTTTTTCAATATCGCTGCGTTCATTTCGTATTTCATACCATGTTATTATTATTAGTAGTAGGCCCTAATAACAATTTTATTGACATAAAAAAGTCAGTAGATTCATATTATTTCAGATCATTGAAAAAATATATATGGGTCCAGACAGATAAAAGTATCTTTTTTTTTAAAGGAGAGAGATTTAATTACAATATGTAATTTAAAATGATGTATATTTTATATCAATTATTATTAATTAGGCCTATAAATAACTTATTATGTGGAAAATTTGTGAAATTATATTTAATTTTAATAACGGATTATTTGCGTGATGTCTCAATACTAAGAGTAGCACACAACAATAATATATCCACTGTTGTAAAAATTATTAAAGTTTAATTATCAGATAGCAAGTATGCACATTGGGATATTTTGTTATTGATCCTATTTAATATGTGATCCCAGGGAATAGTACGTGACAAATAAAAAATATTTTAGGCCTTAGAGGGTCAATTATAGTGGATGCGACTTCCAGCAAACATGAAATGTGGACCCAGTGCCGGCTTAATGCTGGGCCACCGTCTGCGTCGCTGACCCAACATTAAACCAACATTGGATCTGGGTCCCGTTAGTCTGCACAAAGACCAATTAAAGGTATTTCTGTACTACCTCCGCTTCCTTTTTATACTAGACATATAAACACCGTCATCACGCTGACCCCTTGAGCACTGATGTCGACCACAGTAGCTTCTCTCTGACTTTATTATTATTCTAAACAGTTGTTAAAAATATGTAAGAAACACTGATATGTTGGGAGTTGAATGTCACGTATCTGAGTAATTTTCAGTGACTGAGTTGTGGATCGCGGCAGCGAGACACAACTGAAAGTCCTGAAAGTTTAAATTTCATAGTTCACAGCTCTAAGGGTTAACCATTTACCTGCTAGTCATGCAAATAGACTTCATTTGGTATCCAATAAATTTGTTTCATTATTAAAACTTTTCTTGCAATTTAATATACTGCACTTTATTGTTTTAAACATCAAATCAGGTCATTCTAATTCACTGTGAGGTGGCAATTGCGACGACAGCTTACAGTGAATGAAAATGTGTTTACATTCCCCGGTATGTAAAGGGTTAAGCATTAAAATTCTGAGCCAGAGGGACTCCTACCCGGCACAACCGGAAAACTCACGTCGCGTTGCGATGTCACCAGGGTGGACTCCTGCCACGAGAAATGTTAAAATTCAGATTATATCAATTTTCTATGCTCCTAACTTTTCTCATTGTTGTTTTCATGCTTGGTCAACTCTGTCAATGCTAGCCAAGCATCAAACCAGTATTTGATCAATGTCTCCTGCTTGCTGGGAATTACCCATTACCCAATGTTGGTACATTGTTGGCACATCATCTACGACGCTGGCACCAAAATTGGGTGAACTTCTCATGTTTGCTAGGGGTCTACTTAGCATTCCAATTTTTCGTGTGATAGGATTGATCCAGCCCCAGCAAACACGAGGCGCTTAGCCAATGCTGGTTTAATGTTCGCCCACAATCTCCGACGTCGTGACAACATTAAAACAACAGTGGCTCAGCGCCTCGTGTTTGCTGTGCCTTATCTGGACGTCATAATAAATATTTACCAAATTAAAGTTGTATTTGTCTACATTTTTTTCTATATTCATATTGATTTGGGATAGCCTACATGAAACACGAAATAAAAACAACTATGTAACACAGATTTAAAATATAATAATATTCCCATAATATAATATAATAATATTGACCCTTTGTTTGTTTGATGTTGGCCCACGGCTTACGACACCAGCCCAACCTTAAATCGACGTGTACACTGTCCTCTAGCACTGCGTGGCATAAAGATAATCGTATCGTATGATTTAATGTGTCAATAACAATTTCATTCGCTTGGATTTTCCAGCGAACGAAAACAGCAGTGGTCGTGTTGTATTTTTTTTAAAACACATAATTATGAAAACATATTTAATTAAAGGCACTTCTCACAAACAAAAGTTGTTTTGTTCAATTGCCAGATGTAAATTGTATAATATAGCCACTGCTATCACCTTATTGTTGTGTGCCTATGTTTGCTTTTGCCTTAAACAGTCACTGTTTATATTGCGGTTTACAGTTATTGCGATCATTTTCGTGGCTCACCAGATTGCTATTATCATTGATTACCAACAACTATTATGTTGATTTTGTCAGAATATGTAAGCCTATGTAATATAACAAATGTAAATTGATGTCATAACAGGAAAAATGGTTAAGTAATAAATGTGCTAATTATAGAATTGTTCTTCACACTCATACATGGGACATCTTAAAAGTTTCCAAAAAAATTTATTAGTCCTTTTGGGCTGGAAGGGTGTTAGGCTATTATGTTAACCCAAAGCCAATTTACAGAGGTTATGTTGGGTATTTATTATTCTTTAAGAATAACCACATAACTTTACCTCCCGCAAATTGGATTTGAGTATAAAGGGATTGGTCATTTAAGGCTAATCGCCTACAGGCCTATGTCAAATTCTACATTCAGCCCGATAAAGGGACATTGGCCCAGTATTGTTTCCTGCACCACCATCTACGACGTTGCCCTATTGTAAAAACAACACTAGGCCGGGTGGACATCCAGTGCTTTGTGGGAGGGGTCTTTATCTTCATAGATTATTAGCAGCACACCCAGTACCAGGAGGGTCTGCAAAAGAGTGTAGTATACTCTATAATTTTCGTCATGGTGTTGCAAGCGATAACCGAAGATGGCGAGAATGAAATCCTGGAGATTCTGACCTTATCATTAATTTTGTCTTAGTTACAATAATCATGCTGTTTGTGTAGCCTTCCAGTAAACACAAAACATTTGAATAACATTTATACAATGTTGGACCAACGGTGTATAAGTGCTATACAAATGTTTTGTGTTTACTGAGCTGTGATCAAGCTTTTGCTACATTTTTAAAGACTTCCATTACAAAAGCTATCTTTCACTCTCCCTGCTACAAACCCTACCACATAATTTTACCATCTCGAAAATTGTATTTATTTCAGGTATGGTCGTTAATGCTACCGCGAGTACGGGGTTCGTCCTCTGCTCTAGGTATTTAGGTTTCAAGGACATAAAATGTTTGTTTTCCGTCCAATCATAAAGATCCAATATGTAGAGCCTTCTACATTCTGCATGGGCATACACACAAGTGGCCAGTAGGCCCTATTCATTTAGTCTGAGAGTAAAATATTTAAAGTGTCAGTTGAAACAATTCCTGGATAAAAAATACGCCTTTGTTTTGATCAAAGTTCGATTTGTATCAGTTACACATTTTGTGACTCTCGGCAAAGTGATATGCATCATTTTGAGCCGCTGCATTTTTGTTAACAAACGTTCTTAGTTCGTTTCAAAGTATTTATGTAAATTATCCCTACCACCGATTTAGAATTAGACAGCGGAAGACCCCTACCCGTTTTCAATCATAAACATAGACCTACTCACCAGGTGACCCTGTAGGGGGCCTACAGCGATTTCAGATTCCTGGCATAATATAGGAAGATTGCAGAGCTGGATTCGAAAATCAGAAAGCATTGCCAATTACAATTACAATAAGGCCTGTCAATAGATCTACCTAGTAAACACAAAATACTTGTTATACAAATGTTTTGTGTTTGCAGGGTAGTATATTGTTTGTTGGTTACTGTAGGTCTTTTAGATCTTACTGTAGAACTTTTCACAAAAATTAGAATTCGCAAGTTTCCCTCCTCGCGAAAATTAAAACCTCGCGAATATTATCAGATCTACAGTATTGCACGGTGATGTATGACAAGGGTCCAGCGACATTGGCATGCCACTCTGGGCGTAGCGTAAACTAAATACTTTCAATGGCAGAGTTTCAATGGAACAAATTTATTGAGATCACCCGGACAGAATGAGTGACTCAACTGATCACGAGTCAGATGATAACCGGATCTTCAACGTATAACAGGTTTTCAAATCAAACCTCTTTTGTCTACTTGAATATTATACACCTCTGCTCTATTTATTTATTTGCATGCACAATAATACTGTTACAATATGTTCAATAAAATGCACATAATATGTAACATAAAAAAAATAATGAAAATTACATAAAAGTATTTGTGTATATTAATTTTGCATGCTAGATAGTATATAGTGGGGTAAGCAGTATATGCCCAGTAATTCCACCCGTGAACCCATGTGCTGATGTCGTTCACATTAAAATTAGATTCTAAAATATCGTTAAAATAGATCAATTAGGAATGTGTTTGCATTTTAACGCTTCCGGGAAGCTTGTTCAACTATATACAATTTTTTAAAGTAAAATTTTCTGGATTGCTCATTTTTACATCTACCCTGATGACATCGCAATATGAGTAGCTTAGCTTAGCCGGGTATTTTACATCGTGGTATGTATTGAAAATTGTATGATTCAGGTAGTCTAGTATATCTCTGGTCATTTCTAAAATGTATACTGTCTGCAGGCGATGAGCAACGATCTTGAATAAATCTGTATAACTGGCACAAGTCTGAAATGTCTTGTCTGTGTGATAAATGAAGCCCCATCGCGTCTATCGGGGCGATCTGGGTAGGTAATTGGGGATTCATTATCAAACATAAATTTATTATAAGGTCTCTGAATTCGTTCCAATGTCTGTATCCGCGATTTCGAAAAGGAGTTCCATACTGGTGTAGCATATTCAAGTTGGGGCATAGCAATATAATTGTATTAGTGTAAAGTTACAGGTGCTGACTGACCTACAGTCCTTTTAGTTAAACCTGTTAACTTTCTAGCGTTTGCTGTGATGTATATATTGTGTTTATCCTACGATAATTTTTAATCAAGAAATATACCAAGGTCCTTAACTTCATTAACAGTACTACATTCGTAGTGTACTGTTTTTTTTAAATATTTCTGGCGAACCCAGCCGGGGTTTATTTTTCATTATATGCAGTGCAAGTGCTGTGCAGTCTGTATGAGGGTTGACACAGCAGGTCCGTCTTTGGTTTGGGACTACATCATCATGACAGGGCTGTGAGGACACTTCCTGTCATATTGTACGGTATATGTCAGTCTGACCAACCACAGAAACCTATTCCAGAGTTACCTGGGCCCGGCCATTACAAGCACCTGTGGGCCGATGGGTCATAGCTCCGAGACGCCCCCCCCCCCCCCCCCCCCAAAGTCGCATCCGTAGGCCTGAGTGGATGAATCTCGGTCAGTGGCTTGACCTACCCATTGAGCCTGTGCCGAACTCACCCTGGGTTGGGGCCGGTCGTCTTGGAGTTCTTGACAATTTTGTGCTTTGGTTATTTTACTAACACTTTCTGTAGTCAGCAAACAATGCTATCGTAGAAGGCTTCAATCTGATGAGTATGCCATTTATGTACAATATAAACAGTAGTGGGCCCAGAATTGAGCCCCGAGGCACTTCTAGCCATGAAAAACTTTTACCCCCCAGGACCACACATGCTATATGATCGTCAGGTATACATTTAGCCATTTTAACAGATTCCAATATTACGGTTTGCCAAAACTTTGTAATTTTTCAATCAGTAGATTACGAGGAGCTTGATCAATAAATGCCTTTTCAAAAACCCCCCAAAAACTTATAAACTTGTTCTCCTTTATTGACAGACTTTTGAATATCCTGACTGTATTGAGTTACTGTTGAGCGCTCTTTCATAAATCCATGCTGTAGAGTATATACTTCATCATGTAATAATGGATATATTCTGTTGAAGATATAACGCTCGGCTACTTTACTTGCCAAAGACTATAACGGACAAACTTGTACATATGGTGTGCCTGTACGCAGGCATCGTTGATTATGCCTCACCTGTGGAGCTGCAAACAACCTATTAAGATTTCACCAGATAAAAAAATGTGTGAGCAGTCCTGTGGCAATAGATCGAACGGACGATCCCATCACAAAAACTGTATCCTCCTAATAAATTCGCGCATCTCCACCGTTACGAAGTGGCAGATACACACTTTCTATTCCAAGGAGGCGATATGCAATAACAGGGGATCGCATAAACCCTTAAGATACAACGCTGATATATATGTTTATAAACAGCAAGAGATCAACGGATTTTTCTAATTTGAAATTATCACAAATGTCGTAGTTAGCTATTTCCGCTTTATTTGAGTACCTATGTTGTGGGTCTATGGCCATTATAATTGTTTTAATTCTTTCAGTGCGGGGACCGTCTTTATACGTCAGAATCTGACGTCTACAGACGTCAGATTCTGACGTCTAAAGACGGTCCCCGCACTGAAAGGGTTAAATCTCAGGGAGGGTTGTGATGAAAAAGGAATAGTATTGAATAATCCTTTTTCTTTTTCATACGCGAATGTAAAACAATAAATAACAAAAACAACGCTACCACGATTAATTTTTCAGCATTATGTTTCATTGTTGGTTAGAAACACTTTTAAATAATATATTCGTAATGAAGTGTGCATAATTCGTGATATCTTACATGTACTTCAGAAGTTTTAGTGATAATAATTTAAGGCGTATTTGACATTAACCTTGACAGTAGGTGATACTACATAGGCAAGACTCTAAAACATTAGCACCAATATTATTATACAGGTTTTCTCAACAGTGACCATAGTAGCATTCAGCTTGAAGTAAAACACATCTAAAACAAGTGGTTCTTCTTACCTATCACTTTTCAAAGCTGGCAATCTAATAATGCAATCTCATACTTAACTATCGATGAAAAGTAACTAATTTGATACATTAAACATCAATAATTCAAACAAAAACTATTAAAGCAGATGTATTATTGTTTAATGATTCATTACGAACTCTACTATTATACCACAATGATATTAGTCAATAATCCCTTTTAAAGAGAATTCAGAAATGTTTCTGGTTAGAATCTAACACCATGTCACTTTGTAAAACACTTTAAATCGCGCCGTAAACCTCAAATATTACGCTGGTATTTAAATACAAGTATGCATAAATAATAGTCTACCTAATTCAGCTAAAAAATCAAGCAAAGTTTCACACGTCGACTCTACCGAACACATTTTGATTATTTGTTCAACTACATTCATGCGTCACATAAATAATTATAAACTATTTCACTCATAAAGAAAACAATAATAAAAATATACAAAATAATAGCAGATGATCAAAGACAAAATAAGTAGCAGGTACAAAATATAGCTATTTCACCAGGGCTAGTTTGACCATTCTATTAGTGGATGGACATATTAGCGGGAAACGACGAGAAGGTGAATTTATGGACGTGTATTTTCAAATTTATTTTGACGCAAAAGTCTGGTAAACTACTGAAATTAAATATTATGACAAATTACCGTCTGCGACGCTGGCCCAACATTGAAACAGCATTGTGTCAACGTCTCGTGTTCGATGCGGAAAGGTGGTGATCATGTCAACAGACGCTTATATAATTTGTAATTAGCTTAAAGTACGAAACATATTACAATACAGTGCACACAATTTATGTGAGCCTATTGCATGGATACACAATATCTTTTCTGGTAAGCAAACTAGAGTGATGATATCAAAATGCATTTGAAAATACACATCAACAAATAACGCACGGCAGAATATTACTTAAATGACATCGTCATTTACTCAACACCACCGTCTATTATAAATCAGCAGTACACATAAAAAGTTCACTCTATGCCGGTCACTCTCTCCATGCTCTCCTGGGGAGTGTAACTGGCATAGAGTGAAATCAAAAGATATTTTAGCCCTGTTAACTATATAATTATAATCAGGGATGATACTGACGTACAAAAACAAAGGCACACACTATGGGACAATACCCAACACTGCAAACACGAGACGTTCAACCAATGTTGGCACATGTACCAACATTGGTTGAACGTCGTGTTTTCCAGGGAGGAATGCAGCATCATCACTAGCGCCGTCTTGTGACAAGCTTCTCATTGCGATGTGTGGATGCCGTGATGACCGTAAGAAGATATACATAAAGATGGCGGCTACACTTCTACAAGCTGCAGGTGACAATTTATTAAGCTGTGTGGTTATTTCTGTTTAGTCGTCAAAACGTGACCAGCACCATGTTAACAAACTTATAGTAAATCCTGGATTAACAGATTAGTGCATTTAGTTGTTGCCTAATTGTGTTTTTAAATTACGTTCGGCGATAGGGGCCTGGGGGAGTATATTTTACAAATTCGTATCTAAACAAAATTATAGGAAATGATGCTACAAAAAAGCCTTGGAGTATAATTCGTATATTTTAATGTAGAATTTGTAAATTTAAACTTAGATGATAGTAAATGACTGTTGACATTTAGTACTATTCTTGGAGAATAATTTTCTAATAAACACGGGGATATGGAAAAAGATTAGAAAGTAGAATAAACACGCGAAAAGGTAGCAATGGAATATTTTAAGTAATCCACATCAATTAGATATCACCCCATTGGAACAAAAGTGTTGTATCAGCCACTTAAAAGAGTGGCTGATACAACACTTCAGGTCACAGGGGACGATATTGACTGTCACAGGAATGTGTCTTGCTAAATACTTCTCAATAAATAAATAACGCTACTTGTGACTGACTACAAGTGAGGATCTATGCATTAATTATCAGAAAATTTCTTTAAAAGTTTTAAAATTCTCACGTACTAGTTGTGCTGAGGTGTTATAAGACTGAGATATCGTTAGAAATAAATAAGAAAAGTTGTGAAGTCCACGCCAAAACTTGACAACGAGTGTACATGCATTGCCTTATATAATCTGTAACACTGGGCTACATGTGTCTCGGATCTTCACTCACATAAGTGTCCCTATTACTAGTGAGACACTGTCAATATCAGCAGTTAATACAGGTAGTGGTGACTTACGATGTACCTACGATGTACCTGGGTTCATCAGCTGAATATTCAAATACGACATTTCATAAATAATCCTCTTAATCTTTTAAATTCCAAGCACGATTATAATCGTTTTTAAAATAGTTGCACCAACACTTAAAATTTTGAAGGTAGTCGATGGTGCTGGTCTAATGTTGATCCAGCGTCTGTAACGCTGGTCCCCATGTTTCCAATCCTGAAGATTAAACAAATATCCCCTCACTATTTATCCACTTTAAGTTGTGGGTCGCATAGAGACAACTTCCAGTGGGTGAAAGTTCTTATAAAATTAAAAGCCGACTGCTCATTGTTAATCAAATTGAAAATTGCCCAATTCTCATCTCAAGGTGAATGGAAATGATCATATTTAATTAAATACAGTTTTAATCCACTGCTATTATTCTCAGTGTCTCACTAGCGGTAAAGACAATGTCTATGAAGGATCAGCTACACTTTTTGATTCAACATATACTAGTTATACACTTTAATAAATGCTCATGTGTATATTTTTGTCAAGTCAGTATGGCAACATAAAATCAATTACATTAACCCTTAAGGTGCTACAGACCTTGTTATACCTATTCATTGCCATTCTAATTGAATTATGTATTCAATTAGCAGTGATGATCACTGTTATAACTCCCAGTAATTTTCACACAATTGAAGTGGGTGGATATAACATTATGTTACTGTAGCGCTTCAGGGGTTCAATGGCATTGCCTTTCAGGTGTAAATGAATCTACTAAACGGTATAAAATCCATACATACAGTGGATGAATATTTTGGCAGTGAGTGTACGTTGTTTGCGTAATGATTTATAAAATAAACGTCTTTGTGTGTTAGTTAGTAAGTCAGTTGAGAATAGTTCAGGTGGCCGCTGCAGTCAATCGATGGGACAGAACTGTCTGTGAGAGGAAGGAGCAGGGCCCTTCCCAGCAAACACAAAACATTTGTATAACATTTATACAATGTTGGTGCAGCGTCGAAGACGTTGGGCCGACGTTGTGTAAATGTTATACAAATGTTTTGTGTTCGCTGGGTTAACCCTTACAACGCTGAATTACATTTGTATGACCCGAAGAGACTAAAGGGTTTTTTTAAATTTCAAATATCATAAATGTCTTAGTTAGCTCTTTCCGATTCTTTTGAATACCTATGTTACGGGTCGACGGGCATTAGAAATATTTTAATTCTTTCAGTGCAGGGACGTCAGAATTTGACGTCTGCAAACGTCAGATTCTGACGTATAAAGACAGTCACCGCGCTGAAAGGGTTAACTCGACCCATTGAAATTAAAATGTCATATGAGCCACTGAGCTGAGTGGTACGTGGGACACTTTAACTACCAACAGGTGCAGACTAATGATTTGCCATACCACGACACATAAATTACAGTATTTTGTTAGGTTAAAAAGACTTCAAATCATTGGATTTATCACAGAAAAATATAGTCGAAAATTTTCACAAAGAACAGTCCTAATTCATTAATTTATAATAAAGTAAAATATTTTACAGCATTCTATATCTGCTTTTTCAAAAACACGACTGAGAGTTTGAAGATTTAACGTTGTAGTCCGCAATCTGCATTAGTGCTTCAGCAAAACGAACAAAATCCCGAGCTGAAGACATGCGTGGTTACTTAAGAAAACCACTGCTCCCAGATCTCACAATACAGATAAGGTGGTCCTGCAGCGGTCACCTGACATAAGTATGTGTGAGCCCTGACAGATGTCCTTCCCAGGCTGGACAGACAGTCTGTCCTGCGCAGCGTAATGGACAGACCCAGTCATCACGAAACGGTCAACCAATGTTAGCTCAATGTTGGTCCAACGTCCTAGACTTTAGACCAGCATCGGCCTTATCGTGCCAAGTTAATTTTATTAAATTTTCAACCACTTGAGATTGTGCATCGCGGTAAGTGTTTGAAAATTATTGGTTTTTGTTTAATTTGAGACCAAATATTGGTGTTTAAACAGACCTTTCGTTCCCAATAACTGTGATTTAATCGGCTAATAAAATGGATTAAAAACGACTATAGTCGTGTTCAGCAGGTAAAGGTTTACGCTAACATTGTCTGAGCGCCTCCTGCATACCCGGTAAATACAAACATTTGCATAACATTTATTCGACGTTGGCCCAACGTCTTCGACGTTGGTCCAGCATTGTATAAATGTTATACAAATGTTTTGTGTTTGCTGCGTAGTAGGGACTGCCCAGCCGTGGTCAGTTCTGGTCAGATCAGTTCTTCTTTTTGTGTTTGCTCAGGGTGGACGTCTGTTGCTGCATGGCCTGGGTGGCAGCCGCCTTACGCTTCTGGAACTGAGCGATCTCCTCCTCCAGCTGCCGCTTACGATCCTCTACCTTCTTCTTCTCGTCTCCGTGCTGCTTCTTCAGAGCCTCGAACTTACTGTGCAACTAAAATCACACAACAATAATCGTACTAATATATAATTATTCGGAATTGCCCTTTTTGAGTTATTTGTTCCGCCATTTGTTCAACAGAAATATCGCATAAACTACACATAATTTCTCAATGAAAATATAATAAACTTTGCATTTTTACATGTTTAAAAACAACTAAAAAATAATTTAGATCCAAAATGATTAACTATGTAAATACGTATAAATTATAAAGTTATAACTCAAATAAAAAATACTAAATATTAAAAGGCTTTAAAAATCTATTTACTACTCAATGTTATTAATAAAAACAGTCTTTATGAAACAACTACGAAGAACAGTTTGTGTATGTAGGCCTAATATTAAAGTAGACTAGGTAATGTGTTCATGCAGCAGGGTCAGTGATACTCATAAGGCCCTGGGTTGTTACCCAGGGCCTTATGAGTATCACTGGCCCTGGCAGATATATCATACCTCTTTCTCAGAGTCTTTCAGTTCAGATTCCTTCTCTTTGACACGAACCACAAACATTTGTCTCATCTCCTCTTCTTTCTTCTGCATCTCTGCCTGGTGCTCTGAGCGACGAAGCTCATATGTCTCCTGTAGACTGTAGAGGAAAACACATAATAGATACAAATTGGTGTAAAGGTAAATTGCTACATTGTCACCCTGGGACTAAAAGGTCTTCTGGCACTTATACCATTAGATCCCGAAGTGACGATATTGACATAGATGTCGATTTCAAGTTGGTGTATATTAAGCTGTTTGGCAAAGCGTTTTGAAGTGTGTTATTTCCAAATACGGATACAGAAAAAATACTTTTTAGCTTTGTCTATACTGTTGGACATAAGATTGATAGTGAACGCAACATCTCAGACAAAATGGCACGTTCACCCGATGTTGGGTTTATTAAACATTAGCTGAACATGCCTTAGTAGTGTAATTAACATAAAAGCCCCGAAATTCAAGAAATTGATTATCAACTCCCATCATATATTATGGTGGTTTGAAAACATTTTTTCACGATTTTCCTTGACACCACGCGTGAAATAATATCAGCAATAGATTAGTGGAACATTGATATCTAATACTAATACAAACTAATGATGACGATGGGTAACGGGTGAGTGATTGCCCTAGTTAAAGGTGATCTATCATATGGTATGAATAATTATGCCCTTGTGGCAACTTTGATTTATTTGTCACAAATTTATTCATACTATATACGGGGTGATATGTCACCTTTAACAAGATAAGTTGACCCAATCATCCCAATGTATGATTACTGTTGGGCAAGCGTCGCAGACGCTGGCCAACACCAATCAAACATTGGGTCAACTTATCTGGGACATGGAGACATCACACGAGTGTATGACACCCACCTCATGGACTCGTTGTCAGAGAAGCCCATCTCCTGTAGTTTACAGCGCCGGTACAGCTCGTAGTGACGCGCGTGTGTCGTCTCACGGAGATCTTCCATGTTGGTTCTCAGCAACATCTCACGTAACTTGACAAAGTCACAGTGATTCTCATTCTCAACTGGTAAAATACAACATTTACATCTCAATGAGAGTTCAACCCTACTATCCACGATTCACACATGAAGGTTAATGAAAATTACTCTTAAAAAAATATATATTATCAAACACAGAAGCTGCCCGTATTTTGCTAGATTATACCATGCAGAATTTTTAAAATAATTGTATGCAAAGAATCAATCTGATGCAAAATTCAACCTAGGTGCTGTATTATTTCACTGTTAATCACGACTGTAGTCGTTTTAAATCCATTGATCAGCTGATTAAATCACTTTTACTTGGAATGAAATATGTGTTTAAACATGAAAATTACTTGGTCTCATATGTTTGGTTGGTCTTAAATTAAACGAAAGAGTAATTTTCGCGCACTTAAATTGTGGGTCGCGGTAGCGAGACACAACTTCAAGTGGGTGAAATTTTAAATTAGATAACTTACCTTGCACAGTTCCCCACGGGTACTGACGAGCTTTAACCATCTTATTGCCAACTTTAACTTCGTCCATGCTGCCAACCACAGCGAAAGGCGCATGAGCCTGAATAATATAAAAGGTGGTTCAAGTATTACAGCACATACTCTCGGCGATCAGTGACTGCATCTGCCATTTTATAAGTGCCATTAATATCAAGTACACGAATATTATAAAATATATATCATCATAGATTGAAAATAACTTATTCATATATATCTTAAAGGGAATAAAATAAATATAGACATACGTAACCATTGGTTTTGACCTCTAAATTGATAGTCTCTACATTATTGCATTAACGCTTATAATTAGTAGTGGGAAGCAATTTAAAATTTTTGAAGGCCACTGAACTACTGCTCAACAGTGAAAGAAAATGTTGATTAAGCAAGATTTTTGCTAATTATCATGACTATTATGAAAACGTTTTCATAATCATAACACACAAGTTTTCAGAGATAAGGCCTACATTCATTGTGGAATTGAAATCTGCCACGGATTCATCATCCACGGGGAAATGGTAGATCTGTACTCCATTCGTCACCAGCTCACTCATTATCTGAACACAAAACAATGCTGTTATATGACTGAAGTAAATAACAACGGAGATCATACCCGCTGTATAGTTTACTGCACAACAAAGATATTTCTGTGTACCACGTATCTGTGAATATGGAAGACAACAACCATTGTCATGCTGTGTTGTCAGCTATTAAATACATTTTTTTACTAATTTGAAGATAAAATTACAATGCAATTTTAGCTAATGCTTCAACTCACGAAAAATATTTCGATTGTACATTTTTCACAAATTTAATTATTTGACTACGCGAGCATCTACCATGATATATTGAATCATTTTATTAGCATTTTGTTAGGTTTGTATCAATGACAAAACTTTTACACTAATATTCAAGATTTTAGTGAAATATTGAAGGCATTATATAAGGAGCTAAACATGCTAAATGCGGCTTATTTATTTTGAATAACACACCTTAACTTTGAACTTTTGCAGTTCCGCCTTAGTGATGGTATCTGCTTTAGCCACCACGGGGATAATGTTAACCTTACTGTCCAACTTCTTCATTGTCACCAAGTCCAGTGACTTCAAACTGGAAACATAGCAAAAATGTCAGAACAATATACTGTATTAGTAGACCTAACAAGTAATTATTTTAAAATAAGTGTGATTGGTGTTTTATTTGGTGTTCTGTAATCTCATGCAATATTGAATAAACATACGCCCAGAAACCCTTAAAGCCCTTAAAGCGCTGAAATATTTTTTATATAAACCAAGCGAATAGCGGATTATTATCAATTTGAAATCATCATAATTGGCGTAGTTGGCTCTTTCTGCTGTATTTGAATACGGTACCTATGCTATGGGTCTACGGCCATTATAAGTAGTTTACTCTTTCACTGCGGGGATCGACTTTAGTCGTCAGAGTCCAAACGTCCATAGACTTCATAATCCGACGTCTAAAGTCGATCCCCGTACTGAAAGGGTTGAAGTTACTAAATTAAAGCCTTTGTTTGAAATCAAACTTGACAAATACATTTCCACACACTAGTAGAACTTGTGAATTGCTGCAAGACGAACTACTTCAATTAGATGAAAACGACACACCTGTATAATGTGATTTAAACAAAATTTTATCTCATTACCTGAATAAGATAAAGCTTAATTAAGCAATTTGGAAGTAGCCTACTGATTAAATAATAACTCACGAGTGGCCAGTAGGAGCTATGAAGTAGAGACACGAGTGTATACGTGTATCATGGTACTGGTGTAGGCTCCTCTTCACTTTAAGCTCCTCTTGCAGGTAAGCCTCGAACTGCTGATCTATGAAGTCCACGATCGGCTTGTAACTGTCAACATATCAAATTAGTGTTAATTCACGACATCTCTAGATGTATGATTTAGTAGAAAACTCAAAAGAAATTGTCAACGATTTGTCTAAAAACTAATCGTAAAACTTTGTACTATAATTCAAACTTATAATAGATGTGCACACCACGATGTCTATATCGTTCATTAACTCAGATAATATGTTCAATAACTACTAAATGTTAGATAGACATCAACAGCTCGGAGTACACTACAGTCTAGGTCCGAAATATAGTGTAAAATAGTGCAAACGTTATCAAATCAAAAAAATGCCCGACCACACATATCCACGTAATGTCCCCTGGCCCATATCCTAAATTCTATGAGTTAACTCATGTCCTACTAGGCCCATATATTTATGTTTTTAAAATGTTCCAAACCAAATGAACAAGTAGTAAGTCGAAATATTTCACAGATTTCGATCTACGTTATTGTTGGGGACATTTAAACAGCACTCTTCTACGTTACCTGTCAGACTTGTCAATCTGGTCACCAAATCCTACAGAGTCCACTACAGTCAGCTTCAGTCTCACATTGCTCTCTTGTAGGGCTGTAACCACAAGATTTACACTATGTTATATACAAGACATATTTTATTGCATAGAAGTAACTATTTATACAGTATAACACATCACGTCACAAATGTTACATGTAACTGGAATAACATTAAAGTAGACTCGCTCACCCGTTTTTTTCGCCTGGAAAACAAAGAATGGATGGGGCCCTTGGCTGCCTTTGTGTACTTACAATGGAACAAGAGAACATCCCATACGCTACCTCTTTGATGCAAAGGCTCCCGAATCGTTACGAGTGAGCAGGGAAGTTTCTTTAAACCTGACTGTGCTCCCCGACTTCACAGGTAGGCAGTTTCTTAAACACTGCACCAGGGACAACGCGGACAGAAAAAGAGACATGTTAATATTAACATCATGCATCTTAAATGTATCTTATACATTTCTAATATTACACAGCCGGTCTACATAAAAACGCGATGCCGAATTGACCGCTGTAAAAACTTTCAAAATTGCTAGTCAATTTCACGTTTTATAGAACAAAAAATCGCACTGCACACCCATTGTTTACTACTATATGCAATGCACCTTCATTGATTACTGCATGCATTTGTTAATCCAATACACAACAGATTTGATTATTATATCACGTCCCACAACTGTCAACGCGTGGTCTCTTGAAAGTACTTGAGGTCTGGAAGTGAAAAATATGTGGGAAATGCTAAGGCCGGGAGTGGTAAAACCTTGCGTGGTAAGATTGGAATAGCGTCATATCAGGTTGCTTGATGTAGTTTAAGAGAGGGGAAAATGTCATGTTTAAAATAGTAAATCCCGAATTATTTGTGAACAGCCTTGTATACACAATGATACATGGGACAAACCTAACGTGTTCTCGCAATTCACCACAGGCCGTATGTCCAGTAACAGGATTGTGGTCTAACCGCACTTCACAGAAAACTGTTAGCACCAAGTATTAACCCTTCCAACGCTATTAACCATTATAATCGTTTAATCATGTTATTAGAAGGTCTAATCACAGTTTTGGGAATCAAATGAGTGTTTAAACATCAATATTTGCAAATGTTTGGTCTTAAATTGAACACATAAGTAACTTTCACACACGTCAAGTGAGTGAACATTTAAATAGGATAACTTAGCGAGTAAAGGGTTAACCCAATTGCGGTTTAATGTTACGTCTGGCCAGCTTTGTAGACGCTACCCCAGCATTGAACCACCATCTGGTCAATACCTCGTGTTTACCGAGCCAGTGAAACAGTCGATTAACCGCAATTAGCGTGACTCCTCGTCATTTAAAAAACTAGACGTAGATGTTCTATCGACTTAGCCATTTACCTAGGACAGACAACACCTGAATTGGCAGCTTAGATTAAACAAAACAACAAAGTTACGTTGAAAAGTGTTCAGGCAAGATAAGGAACAGTTAATTAGGATAAATAAAAAACATTGCGGGTAGATTTAGAATTAGACATTTCAGTAGAGCATTCAACACTTGAATAGCCAAAGAGATCTCGATGAACGACATGAGCTGAAATAGAAGGTAAGTAGAATGAACAAGACTCGGAAGAATATTGGTCGAATAATGCAACCTGTTGAAAATGGCAAGAACTATCCACCAAGAAGATATACAAGAGCAAACAAAGATGTAAAATGCAGTCAGATTTGAAGGTACAACGCATTACACACATAAGACATCCCAGCAAACACCGATACATTAAACCATTAAAGCTTAATCATAATAATGTTCGTCTGCGACGCCGACCCAACATTAAGCCAGCATTGGCTCCATATACCGTGTTTTCTCGATACCGGATAAGTATTTCTGGACAAGAATGTTACAGATGTTGTTCTGGTCAATCATAGATAACATCTGGACTAATCCAGATATGTAGCAACAAGAGCGGCGTTCAATTTGCGGCAAAATTACTTTCTCAGGTGGGTGGGTGTTATTTGCCACGCAACATCGTCTCAACGTGGTTTCAATGCTGGGCCAACGTCTCTGACGTTGGACCAGCATTGAGACCACGTTGAGCCAGTGATATTGTTTGCTAGCCTGGGATCAGATAAGTACATTATTGAACATGTACCTGGGCGACGTCCACCGGATTCAGGCGGTGTATGTTTTTCGTGAGCAGATCTGGATCATCAAGGTAAATCTCCTTACCACCATTATTTACAGTAAAACCCACACGCTGATCAATGCTAGACAAACGAGTCACTTCAACCGCCATTGATTCAATAAATCGCCTTTGCTGAAATCTCATAAAAGGGACTAATACTTTTTTCACAACGCACATACGACGAAGTTTGAAAATAGGTTGAAATTATATCAAATGTGTTGAAATACTATTCATTTTAATAAAACACTGCGCTCGCAGTCGAGCTTAAAATTAAATCCCCTAATAATAGGCCTACTTATGATAATTTAAGAGTATAAAATAAAATAATACACAAAATAAACTTAACGCAGCAATTAATAACCAGCTAGAACTGCAGATTTAGCACTATCAGTTCATTGCTGCAGAGATTCATGTCTTGGATGCATACAAATTCAATCACACATATGGTTGTTATGTAGCTTGATCTCTTATCTATAGACATCCATGTGTATTTTTTATATGTCCGAAGAGAACACACAACAGGACAGGTTGTACATAGATCTCACCATATGCATCCTAAATGTGATAAGATCGGTTTGTCTATCTGTTCATTGGATAGCGAAACTAACGGTAATTTTTTAAATTCTTCACTTACTGGCGCCATCTACAGCTTTAATTACAACTGTCAAAAAGTGGCTTTGTGCTAAACAAAATAACACGGTTCTGGCATAAACCCTCATCCTGCTAAAATAAATAATTTATTTAAATTTTCAACCACTTGAGGTTGTGTCTCGCTTCCGCGATCTACAGCCTCAAGTGGTAGGAAATTACTCATTTGTTCAATTTGAGACAAACATTTACAAATCTTGATTATTAAACAGTCGATTCATTCCCAATAACAGTGGTTTAATCGGCTAATAAAACAGATTCAAAACGATTATAGTCGTGATCAGCAGGAAAAGGGTTAGTCATATTAATGATTACCCTGATGACATCGCAAGGCTCTGACACAGTGACCTCCATTTTTAAAATAGTGAGAATACGATCACAAGTTTACGCCTCCTGAAAATAGCCTAGTTTTCATAGGTACTTGAAAGATTCGTCTCAATTTCATGGCATCCGAGTGTCGTTTTTACACAGCTGGCTGTGGAAAAAAATGGCGGTCAGTGTGACCGTGACTTCGGCGAAGTCAATGAGTTAGGCAGCCCGGTTGCGCTGGGTAATTAATGATGATGTTCTTTGTAGTATTGTCTTTCGGTCAAATACGTAGGCTACACTATTTACTGATTCTTGTGTAGGAAACCATTATTACACAATTAATTACCCAGACATGGCAAAGAAAGATGATGATGTCATTTTTTTAAACTGTGCAATCAGATCTAACACCTAGAAATAGTATTGGCAATTCCAGCTGCATCTGACTGAATACAATACATTACATCGTAGCACATCAAGTGCTAACGGCGGTGACAAGCCTATTTAGAGTAGTGTACGGCCGAGAACAGACAAGTGTCACCACTGGTCACAGTAATGTGACAGACACCTGTGAATGACGACAAATGACACATCAACAACACCTGCCACATACACCTATAGTGTATCGGCAGATTTGACACATGTAGCAGCATGTGGACTCTGGACAGGTCATTATGTCAGTCAATGTATGTTTGGTAGACATACAATAACAACTATCTGCAGACTTAAAGGGTGGATTAAGCAATGTTTTAAGGTGGCACCATATGCGGAGGCCAGATGGTCACTCAGATGTCGCACACACCGCGATTGATAATATCAAGAGAAAAGTTTTCCTGAGTGTTATTCTTATCTAACATACATCCCAGTAAAAATGAATAGATCGGGCTTTAGGCTAAACTGGACAGGGGAACCACTTTAAAATGGTGAGTTAAATCACAGGACACTGCTATACAAACACAAGATTCGAAATAAGAGCCCTGGTGACCTCAGGCTAGTATTAGCTACCTCTCAGCCTGTCCGCAATGTTGAATAATTTTACGAGTAGACTGGGAAGGGTACATTTGTTTCTTTGAACCTGAATAACGTAAGCTCGGGACGAGCTGCCGCGCTACAGGCGGTAGTGTTAACCACCACAACGGGACCTTTCTGTAGTAAAAAATATTGATATTTTCTAATAGGCCAATTACCAAAACTAACGAAGTCCGCTTTACAACATTAGCTTCAATCTTGCTGCACCAGGATCTGCTTGCTATCGATTGCACGAGGTCCATGAGCTGGGATTTAATGCATTAATAAATACGAATTTTATGTCACAATAATGACAGATCGCATAGCTGATTGACAACAGCATTGCTCTAACAAGAGAAACTTAATAGCTATCAGGTTTGTGTGGCTGCAGCAATAAATTAAGCATCTGGTTTCCTCTAAATATGACCTCTTCCCACCAGGCAGTAAGTCCACTGAGTGCCAGCAAACAACGAGAAGTTGAGCTACAGTAAAGTTCGATTAAAGGGACTGGCCCAGGCTAAAATCATCAAAAAATCGGTGATTTTATTTCGGGTTCTTAATATGACCATATGATGTAAGCATGTACATAGACTAGAACTGCAAATTTTTATAATTTTTGTGCTGCGCATTCACCAGTTAGGCTAGATATAGAGACGAAATTCCTGATTTGTAATTATTGACAACCATGTCAAAAATAAGAAATGCGGGAATTTCGTCTCTATATCTAGTCTAACTGGTAAGTGCGCAGCACAAAAATTATAAAAATTTGCAGTTCTAGTCTATGTACATGTTTACATCATATGGTCATATTAAGAACCCGAAATAAAATCACCGATTTTTTTATGATTTTAGCCTGGGCCAGTCCCTTTAATGTTGGACCATTGTCGTAGACGATAGGCAAGCATTAAACCGACTATGGTTCAACGAAGTGTGTTCGCCACGGAAAGAAAACGTGACATTCAACCATGATAACATTTTCTGGTACCATGGTACCCAAATGTATTTGACATTATATGGACGTTCAGACCTGCACCACTTTTTCGTCCAGACGTCCACCCATGTCATTATTTTTATTTACTCAACAAGCGAATACTGCACAGCAAGCACGAAATGTTCAAAATGCTGGTAGTATGTTACAGCGTTGCATTTTCTCACAACTCTACATTTATGATTTTGTGAAGCTAATTCACGGAAGGGAATGAAAAATAATCTTCTTTATACGAAGTACATTGTGAACATGGAAACCAAGTGTATGACAGAAGGCATCAATGATGCCCGCACATTATATGATCAACATGGGAGAAGGCCTCAGCTTTCCGTTCATCTCTCTTTGTTATCAAAAGGCTAATAAAGCTATTGAGCACTGTCTTCACTTAATTATTTAGGCGACAGACATTGTCCATAGAATATAAGCGCGTACATGCTAGACAAAGTAACTCAAGGTAAACGTGTAATATAAAGATGTAAATGAATTCAGCATGGCAGATAATATGTTTCCAGATATATGCATCTATTCCGCAGCACAAAGGCAAAAAGAAGTGACTATTTACATCCTAAGTCAGCAGTTACTACTGTTTACAATTGCATTATAGAATTCACATTATTTACACGTAGTCCTTTGTGAAAGACTATATCCACCCCTAACAATAGAGCAGAATTTGCAATTGATGTAGTAGAATATGTCCCCTTTCATAAAAAAAGTATCTGCAACTATGCGAGGTGGAAACTACTTTCCCCTCGTCTAAAGATAAATCATTGTAAACACGATTATTTGAAACGACCACCTGCGGTGAGAGAGAGCCCACACCTACACTGTACCGCCCAGAAAAGAGGGTTATAGTGATTTTTATAATTCATTTAGATCAGGTTTCAAGCCAGTTTTAGCACTTCATTTTTCAGTCGCAATAATGCAAGCACGCCACTAATTCACAACCTCAAGAACTGTGGAGTCACTATCACTTTGGAAAACCATAAATCATCTGCGAGGCTTGCATGCCATTCATACACAGCAGAGTAGCAGGCTGACACAGCTGTTGGGACAAAGGGGCTACCGCCTTAGACACCAATGAGGAGGATGGCTCGAGGGTAATGGAGTACTCGCGAGAAGAGTGGAATACAGCAAACCTAGCCTACAGAAACACAAAATCAATCAGCCAAGAAAAGTGGCTGTAATTTGTTTTCGTTTGTTGCCCCGTTCAATACAAGTGCACCCGTAAATCTCGCTGTTCATCAACAAAAATACACGGCGCGAACTTTTCATAAATTTTACAACGAAGAGAGACTGTCACCAGGTCCCACATATTAAATATAACTCCCACTGACATTATAAAGAAGTAACAAGTATGCGACTCCAATTTATATCTCTATTTAAAACTCATAACAATTCCTGGGAAAATTTCACTCAAAATATTAGGATTTGAGTATGAAATAATTTCATTTTTTCGAACAAGCTACATGTATTCACAAACAAGTGCTTGTCTTGGTAAATCACTCTACAACCAACGACTGACTTTAATGAGTGACTGGCTGCAATCATGGTACTGCTGGGGTCGAAAAAACTCCAACAAGCGAGAACTTCATTGTCAGCATGATGTGAATTCCGATTGATGCAAAATGGCCCGAATCCCGCTTGTTGACATCACACGGGAGCCCAGCAGTCGGAGAAAATCAATTACTGAGTGAGGACCGCTTGAACTAATAACAGGACTTAGCTGCAAACACGAGAAGATAAACCCAATGCTGGTTAAATGTTGGGCCACCGTCGGCGACGGTGGCCCAACATTAAACCAGCATTGGGTGAACGCCTGGTGTTTATCCGCGGGACAGTTTTCTCTGGATCTATCGTCGTGGTCACACATATCGATCTCTGCTCCTGATTTAGCTGATTGCGGCGCGCCATGGCTGCCCTCGCTCAGTCTACTTGTAAGCCATTTTAAATGCCAGGCGTCCATACACATACAGCGACCAGCGATAATCAGAATAATCTGTCATGTCTAGTGTTACTCTGATACACCCTCTCAGACAAAAGATGTGTCAAATGTATTTTTGTGCAGAGGGAAATTCAGGGAAGGCGTCTACATAACTTTTAATGTTTGAAAGCAATCGTGATAATAGGTCCACTAGAGATGTGTGTAGACTGTAACTAAAAAAGGGCAAGTTTCAAAGTTGGTAGAGAATTAACATGATTAACGGGTGCTTCAATTTTACTGAGCGAATGGATCTCAGGAATTATAGCTGGCATAAGTTTACCATTTTAATTCTCCTCAAGATGAATGAAAATGGCCTAATTTTTTAGAAAAATAATCAAAAGCAATTAACCCTTTAACAGCCGGTGTCGCATATATTTGGGTTTTCATTTTTCATTAGCACATTAAGTACCACCTTTTAAACATGTGACAAAGATAAAATGTGACATCAATCAGCAATATTTAAAAACAGTTGACCTCCATATTGCCAAACCTGAATAATTTTCACTCACTTGAAGTTGTGGATCGCGTCAGCGAGACACAACTTCAAGTGGGTGAGAATTCAGATTGAATAATGTGGCGGTTAAAGGGCTAATATATAAATAGAAGTTCAGGACGTCCTTACATTGATGAATTACGCTCATTTATATTGAATAAAGTTTGATTCAAAATTTGCCATGTGCTGTATTTATGCGCCAAGTATGCTTGTTATAGGTACAGATTGGTGTGGTGACACGTGTACATAAGGATGGAGAACGTTCGTAATTAAGTATTAGCCAAGCCCAACCCAAATCACAATCACTGAAAACCCCACGACTTGGTGCCCTACGATATGTCGTAAATTGTACCATAATATGGATTCAGTCTTCAGATTTACCTGGAGTTAAAGCATATCGTGTCACTGCCCCATTCACTAAGTTTATTATCAGGCAGTTGTAGTTAATTCGTCGTAATTAAAAACTCATCAAATTCACAGTGTACTAACCGTATGTGTGTGCCTTCAGTTTAACTCCAGGTAGGTCGTGGCTGCTTGGTGTAGAGTCGAAATGAGTGTTGAACAACGTGTCCATTAAGGTGGATTTGCCGATACCCGTCTCCCCTGCAACAAAATAGACACATGTATGTGTTAGTAAATCAGTCAGTTATTGCAGCATGTAAAAAAAATCTTTCTTAACATTGCGAGTAACAAATTCCCAGTCTGACAAGCAAAGGCTAACTTGATAAACTAAATTGATAGTCAGACAACCAAGCAATATAATGTTCGGGAAGTAACATAAATAAAAGTATATTTTCAACTAATTTCAGTTAACAATTTCAGCTTGGCAATAGCCCTTTAAGCCCTTACGATACATTAATGCATCATTTCACATCTCTGAAAAATGGCTTCTTTTCCTGAAACCTGGTGGTTTTGGAAATAAAGATTTCCTGGGAGTGTTTTAAAAATAACAGTATTTTTTTCATTTGCCACCCACTTCAAGTCATTTTCATCCACTACAAGTCGAGAATTGCGACAGCAATTCGCGGCTTGTAGTGGATGAAGATGACAATGCAAACTCAGGCTTGAAAGGATAAGGACAGAACAATTTATTCAAAGTGAACGGCAAATCTGACATGTAAAGGAAAACAGCTGTAACTACTTGCTTGAAAAGTAAGCTGTTACTGTTGTTTCCTTTCCACGGAAAATTAATTTCACGTCCACTCCTTTGGAATTGGACGACGTGTACAAAACAGGTTGTGATAAGTTAACAACCAATAGTTTACATCTATTGTAGTACGTACACATTGGCAGATAAATGATTATCATGAATTAAAATGTAACTATATTTGAGAATACCACTGTTGGGAACATGCGGAAATTAACCTCACATACAAAAATTAACATGTTTTTTCTTATACAAATAAAGTCATCTTAGGGGAGTTGATTTTAATTGACTTATATCAGGCCGCGTGGGTTTATTTCGATTAAATAATATATCAGTTACACTGCTATATTAGATTTTCATCACCAATTATTTTACCAAGGGACATAAAACTAGATTACGCAGGGTGCACTCGGGTTAATGAGTCCACCTGCAAGTGGCATATTGATGGCATACGTTGTCATCACAAGGGCTAATCACTGTAGATACTTTGATATTGAGTTCGTCTTAGCCCTTTGAGCCCACGATGCATTAAAGCATCATTTTACATCCCTGAAAATAGACTTAATTTTCCTACAACCGATTGGTTTTAGAACGAAAATTTCCATGAAACTGCTTTACCAATAAATGGTCATTTTCTTTAATTTTTAAACCGCATCAAATCATCTTCATCCACTACAAGTCGAGAATTGCGACAGCAATTCGCGGCTTGTAGTGGATGAAGGTGACTAGGGTAAATTCTGGCTTGAGAGGGTTAATCACTATACTATTCTCCAATGTCGTGTGTTTGACATTACATTGTCAAATTAATCGATTTGCACACCAAAGAGAAACTCAGGTTTGTGTGCATCGAGTAATTTACAATTGATCTGAATATTCAATCCTTAAAGAATGATTCAACTGCAAGACGCGCATGCCTGGGACGGTCAAGTGTAGGCCAACAGTAGCCTATTGAGTACAGATTGACGGCATTAATATAGCCACTGAACTGATTACAAGATACTACTTAAACAGGACATGGATCCAATGCTGTTTTAATGCTAGGCCAACGTCTGCGACGCTGGCCCAACATTGAACCAACTTTGAATAAATGTACAATGTTTGAGAGAAAGTCCGCCTGCCCAGCAAACACAAGACATTTGTATAACATTTATACAACGTCGGTCCAACGTCTTCGACGTTGGTCCAACATTGCATAGTCATACAAATGTTTTGTGTTTACTGGGCATGTCAATACAAGCTTGGGTCAAGCAGTTTCAACATCCCCGCAGTAATACAGTCAGTTTGTTTGCAAGCAAGCGACCAAGTAGGGGTAAGGGCCAAGATCTTTGAATTATAAACTCATAGATGTCGCTCAAGTATATATGAACTTGCTGTGATTTGAGAACTTGCTCTTAATGAGGCTTTAGGTATGAAACGCATATTTAGTATTATTATGGAATAGGGACTTGGCCTACCCACGGGCACTATTGCCTTCTGGGGGACCCTTGTCCCGTGAATTTTAACAGTTGACTACACCTTTAAATAGCATACCATACTTCCACAGTACTACTTATAAACTTATTACCATGATTACATATTCTTATTTTTAAAACCTTCCGATTTTTTGGAACCGTACCCCCACCCCCCCCCTCAGCAAACAGTGAAAGAGTAGTAGTTTAATGTTGGGCCAGCATTATGAAAGGTGGCCTAACACTAAGCTAACATTGGGTCAACGTCTCGTGCTTATGCCAAAACCTCACACTCTACAGTTAATGCAACTTTCTTGATGCAACATTGAAGGTCAGTTTTTAAATTTATCTTGCAAACAGTTTGGAATGTATCAGCTATAATTGTAAAATTGAATAGGATGTCCAGACGACACACAGAGAAAAATAACTACAAAAGAAACCAACTGCTCCCGCATGTCCACTTTTCATGTATCATTCTGAATAACATCACTATAAAGAAGGCATAATACCCTGTGGGGTTCTAAGATTTTAATCTGTGGCGCAATGGTAACCGAGTGCGTGCGCAAAGAGGCTCCAAGGAGTGCCAGGAATTAGTTGTCTCTCAACTACAGCACGCCAGTGGGATGTCAACAGAGCTAATGCCCATCATTTCAAAGCAGATGACTTAGATCATAGGTATATGATCGGTGGAGATCGCGATCTCGACCAATCAATGCCAGGATTTAGTTCAACAGTTTTGAAAATACAAGCATAGACGCCCAGCAATGACGGCCTGCAATTCCACATGGGATTTTTGTTGGGACTGATTTTAGGACTCAACATCACGCTATTAAAATATAAAGTCACCAAGTCAATATTATAAAGGCTAGCACATAATATTCTACTTTTCTAAACAAAACTCCTCATTGTTCAGATACAACAAGTACAACGTTCTACGACTTTGACATACGAAATCATTACTTTGAGCAAGATCATAGGGCTACCACCCAGTTTCTCCCTACGAACTGAAATTTTATTATCTTTATTCTGTTAAAACTGCACCCGATATTACACAAACCAACTGGATATTGCTATGTAATCAGTGTACTAAGTAAGAGAGATACGGGAAATGGCTGTACAGAAGTATTTTTTGTCAATCATTCCAGAAACAAGAGCACACTCGATAATAGCCCGCCGCCGAATTATGATAAAGAAAGTAAAGACGAATGTCATCACGTAAATAACAACCCAAGATATAAATGGTATGTTAAATAAGATAGATACATGTATAATATGATATACTATATAATACTTGCATAGACTACAAGCAGATCTATAAAAAAACAGCCGCTTTTCAAGTTATCGCGCCCACAAGGTCAAATTATGGACGTAAAATAAATGTGAAAAATCGCAATAAGTCGACCATTTTGATTTTTTTACCGGCCATTATTGAGCTTGTCCAAGAACTGCTTATTAGTAACATGCATAACAAACTTGAAGAGGATACTTGTGAAAATGTTGAAGTTATCGCTCCTACAAGGTCAAATTATTGACGTAAAATGAGAAAAATCGCAATAAATCGGCCATTTTGAATTTTTTTTCAGCCATTATTGAACTTGTCCAAGAACTACTTATTAGTAACATGCAAAACAAATTTGAAGAGGATATGTGAAAAACTTTTCAAGTTATCGTGCCCACAAGGTCAAATTATTGACGTAAAATGAGAAAAATCGCAATAAATCGGCCATTTTGAATTTTTTTTCAGCCATTATTGAACTTGTCCAAGAACTACTTATTAGTAACATGCATAACAAATTTGAAGGGAATATGTGAAAAACTTTTCAAGTTATCGCGCCCACAGGGTCAAATTATTGACGTAAAATGAGAAAAAATTTGCAATAAATAGGCCATTTTTTTTTTTTCGGCTATTATTGAACTTCTCCAAGAACTACTTATTAGTAATATGCATAACCAATTTGAAGAGGATATGTGAAAAACTTTTCAAGTTTTCGCGCCCACAAGGTCAAATTATTGACGTAAAATGTGAAAAATCGCAATAAATCGGCCATTTTTTTTTTTTTTGGCCATTATTGAACTTGTCCAAGAACTACTTATTAGTAACATGCATAACCAATTTGAAGAGGATATGTGAAAAACTTTTCAACTTATCGCACCCACAAGGTCAAATTATTGACGTGAAATGTGAAAAATCGCAATAAATCGGCCATTTTTTTTTTTTTTCGGCCATTATTGAACTTGTCCGAGAACTGGTCATTAGTAACATGCATAACAAATTTGAAAAGGATATGTGAAAAACTTTACAAGTTATCGCGCCCACAAGGTCAAATTATTGACGTAAAATGTGAAAAATCGCAATAAATCGGCCATTTTTTTTTTTCCCGACCATTATTGAACTTGTCCGAGAACTGGTCATTAGTAACATGCATAACAAATTTGAAAAGGATACGTGAAAAACTTTTCAAGTTATCGCGCCCACAAGGTCAAATTATTGACGTAAAAGGTGAAAAATCGCAATAAGTCGGCCATTTTGAATTTTTTTTCAGCCATTATTGAACTTGTCCGAGAAGTGGTCATTAGTAACATGCAAAACAAATTTGGGAAGGAAACATGAAAAAAACTTTTCAAGTTATCGCGCCCACAAATAAATGTTAACGCCGACGCCGATGCCGACGCCGACGACGCCGAACTTCAATTGCAATAGCCCACCTTTTTTAATTAAAATTAAAAGGCGGGCTAAAAAATCACTAAAAAAAAGCTGGGTCAAAGCGTGTAAGTAATGTTTTCAGAACAATATGTGGGAATTTCCCTATGTCAGTTCCAAGTTCGACCCCTGTTAAGATACCACTGAATCCAAATTGGATGTTCTGGAGAACAGCCTCATTATGGTACATAGGTGATCCATCTTGGTCATGAACGGCTACTAACTAGACTTTGTGTGTACCACAATTAGCAGGAGCGACTGCCGTTTGTTTTATAAAACAACACCAGATCAGACTGTGGGTAAATTACATAATGCGTACCACACAAATCAAATGACAAAACATCTTAGTGATTTCCGTTTTCATAAAGCCGCAAATCGCTACCCAGCAAGTATTAGACATTGTACCAATGCTGACTTAATGTTGGGCCACCGTCTGCGACGCTGGCCCAACATTAAGTCAGCATTGGTACAATGTCTCGTGTTTGCTGGGCACAGGGCTTCGCGGCTTTGAGAACGGATATTTCAATCGGAGGGATCTGGAGCAATCCTAGTCTCCATCAGTGTCTCCACACTGACGCTATCTCGGATTATGTCAGATCAAACCCAATTTGTGCCGCTACACATCAGCTGAGGTCACAGGGCAATCTTTCAAACGATTCCTGTGTAATGTTAGTCCGCCACTTTCTTACTCAATCTATAGAATTAAACTCGTCAAGAAAATTCGATGAATATATACAGTATCATACAATTCAAGGAACAAAATTCAGTAGAGGGGACCAGTGCAAGCCAGTTAACATTTTTTGGGGACTCTCCCATACTGACGTATACTGAAGCATATGATATATGATTGACAAAGTTATATAGCCTTTTGACTTGTACTTGTATTCTATTGAAATAAAGAACTACTGGCAGATTGCATTATTATAATTCCTTTATCTCTGTTTATAATTTGTTGAAGCCGAAGAGGGTGGCTGTAGTCTATAGTAAATTAAAAACATGTTGCTGTAAAACATGCTATATTCATGACCAACATTGACGAAAATCAGTACGGAATCCTCAATGAAAAAATACCACAATCCTCGGCGGTCGGGCACTACAGCAGGTTTTACAGTATGGGCTTAGAGATTGCCCAGTCAGATTTGGTGGTCTTTATGATGCCGGGCTAAAACAATGAGTCTGTCAGCACAGAGTGATCATTACGAGCCACAATCAGCGGATCCATTCAGCTGATACCAGCAAATTACACAGTGACCCCGGACCAATTCATTATAATGACATCTTCTGATGTTTGTCTAGTAAAAAGGCATTTATGCCTTTTACTAGGCATACATCAGAAGAGCCGCTCACACAAGTATTCTGTAATGGTGTCAATCCTGTTGGCCTACCTAGATCCAACGACACTTGAATCAAGTATATCTTATGTATTGTCCTGGAGCCAACAAAAAAAGCTTTATTCCATTTTCTTTCATATCAGACTTATTCCATCTAAGAGTTGTGAGCAGCTCATAATCATGATAATGTTCAAGAAGTTTAATCTATTTTTAAAAAAGACAAGTAGAGACTGGTAAACAAACAAAGTGGTCTAGGCTCGATCCAGATGGAGCATACATGCAGCATTAATTTGTAAAACTAGGTAATGAATGTATTTAGGGACATAGTTAGAGCGGTTATGTTGGGGTACTTAAAAAAGTTTCAAAGTTATACAAAGAAAAAAACAAAGTGCGTAGACGTTACCACAGTGTTTTACAGAATTTAGGTCATAACTCAGACAGTACCAGAGAAAAGACAAGTGAGATAAAGAGATATTACAATATTGTTAATTCCAAAACGAAATGTTTTACTAGCAGACTAAATCACAGTTATTGGGAATGAAATGAGTGTTTGCACATAAAGATTTAAAAATGTTTGGTCTTAAATCAAACAAGCTATTTTTACCCACTTGGAGTTGTGGGTCGCGGTAGCTACCGCGACCCACAACTTCAAGTAGATGAAAATATATAAGATAACCCTGCTGGTGAAGGGTAAACCTTGTTTGCATACATGTATTTCTTTTCACTTTCATTGTTGCGGCGATTCCAATCTCAAATAAATGAAAATGACAGGTTTCAATGAATAAGCACCCAAGAATACATGTAATGTCTCACATGAAATTTAGAATGTTTTTATTGTGATGGTTTACACTATAGTATATCATGTCTCACATGAAATTTAGAATGTTTTTATTGTGATGGTTTACACTATAGTATATCATGTCTCACATGAAATTTAGAATGTTTTTATTGTGATGGTTTACACTATAGTATATCATGTCTCACATGAAATTTAGAATGTTTTTATTGTGATGGTTTACACTATAGTATACCATTTTATGTTTAGTTATTTTTTTCAAAATGTTCGATGTGATACGCAAATGCGAGTGGTAAAAGCTAATGAATCGATTCAAACTATCCACATGTCACTGGTAAACATGTACTGTGATGATGATTGATATAATAAGAGTGTGTGGTACTGAGCAATTGCATACACATACATGTACAAATGTGTACTTTTCTCTACACAACATTTGTATAATTTGAACGGTATACATTATCCTATTACAGGCACAATTGAAGGCATAGTAAAAGCACGGGACACTTCTCTAGAAAGTGGAGAAAACGAAAAAGACTACTCACAGCAATTTGTTATGTTGATTTTTTATAAAAAAATACAGCAATAACCACCAGTACAATACACAGAGAAATAATATAATCTACAAATGAGTCAGACTTGAGGAAACGTTGTCAAGTGAACATTGAATTTCAATCAGTTTGTAGCTATCATTCAACACGTCTATGTTAGGATAAGACCGAGTGAAATGCTAACTGTCGCCTCAAACAATTACTGTACAAATGGAAACTTTGAAATCTAACAGAACTATCAATGTTTTTTTTTTATATTCCGTGATGGCAATACTCAGTGCCCTTGTATGGAATCAAAATAAACTATAAAATGTTTCTAATAATATTTTGCTATGATTCTTTAATTTTCTAAATCAGATTATAAATGTTTCCGAGGCTGGCTTCGTGTTTTAACATGTTTACCGATGCAGAGCTTTCATACAAGAAAATACAGAATGTTACGTTACCACGTAACCTTTACAGTGCTTAGTGTGGTATACAAAGGGTGGGAGCGACCTTGACGAGAAAGTCAAGGCAAATGCCAATTACACGCATATACAATTGAGTGAATTGGGCTGAACTCGCAGAGTTACCAGGTGGTCCACATTGCCGAGGTCAATTATCCTAAATATTATGTCCTACTGGATCGAGCAAAATCTAAAAATACAAATCAACGAAGAGTTGGCGAACACCACTCAAGGAGTCAACAGGGTTAGTACCGCGTGGCCTGATTCAAATCTATATAGATCTGGGTATTATAACAAATGAAACCATCTGATTCCCTGTGGACGGAATTGTCGATATTTTTTTTATGAATATCTACTAATGAACTTTTTTTGTCACTGAATAATCAGCTGGTACAGTCCCAGCAAACACGACACATTAAAACAATGTTGGTTTAATGATGGCCCATCGTCTTCGACGCTGGCCCAACATTAAACCAACATTGTTTCAATGCGTCGAGTTTGCTGGGGTGATCCCATCAAACACACAACTTCGACCCGATGCTGGTTTAATGCTGGTCCACAGTCTGTGACGCGGGTACAACATTAAACCAACAATCAGTCCCGTGGTTGCTAGGATCTCTTTACATCATCACAATGCAATTTGATGTACCGGTGAAATATGCTTAATAACGATAACAGTCGTGTTTGGCGTATTTGAAGGATTGTTTTGTGTCTTAGTGTACGGTCAATGGGGCACTGTCATACGTTGATCTTGGGGATCTCACGATGTTCATCCGTTAGCTTAATATAACCTACACTTACATCACGATGTGTGCACACTCAAAAAACAAAAGACGTTGACTCAGTCGGCAGTGTTGGTATGATGTTGGCCCACCGTCTGCGACGCTGGACCAACATCATACCAACACTAGGGCAGCGTTTTGTGTTTGCTGGGCATAACTCATCGTTAGCACACGGGCATAATCATTATGTGAGGGCATAGTGTCAATGGGATGCGTCAACAAATGATGTATTATTTAGATAATGTCATGTATGTGTTTGTCTATTAATCACCTGATAATGTACGTGAGGTGAATCAAAGCTCACCGAGTTCAGGTGTTCTCAACCCTTCCGCTGCTGGGACTGCTGGGACTCGTTTTCAAGTATGTTTCAAGCCAAATAAAATACCACTAAAATAATTGGTAAAATATTCCGGGGCACATGTAGATCTATGCGTCATCAATCAAATAATTATATTTCGGATGTGTCTATTTTCATAAATATATATTTCCTCATTTTGAAGCTGAGAATAAAAATACAAACAAAAATTCAGCAAGAAAATGGTTGATAACATTAGCTAACTGCTTTTGTTCTGGGATTATGATTCAAAGTGACTATGTGCACGTGAGGTACTAGTTAGTAATATCACGACAAGGCCGCCATTAACGTGATCGTCTGACAATATACACTGTCAACCACCAATGTGCAGTGGCAGAGCAGGATTTAACATAAGCCCTGTATCTCTCGCGTGGGTGGCAAGAAATCCCCGTCAAAACGGCAAAATAGGCAATACTATAAATACATTTACCACTCAGTTATTACTTATTTCTGATCATATTCAAGACTTCATAAAAGTATTATGTGAAAAAAAACCGCATTATGAACTTACAAAAAAGGACATATGGCAATGAGCCCATGGTACTTGTAGCTGGCAACCGATTTTATTATAGTTACTTTATTTTCACATGTTATTTGTGACTAAATGAAACTGTAACTAAAACCCAAACAATACAATAATGGGCCATTTGAGTTATTACCACTGGCTATAAAAGCCCTATGATAATCATGCTGGTATCTAAGTCGTAAAGGCGTTGAATAGCTGTGGGGATAATGCTTCAAACATTGATCCACAATTGAAACAACAGTTTTTCTTATTCACCGACTGGGTAACGTATCTGCTTGCCTGCTCTAGCTATTACTTGTAACTACAACCAGTGAATGGCAAATAGATTAGTTTTTTGTGTAAGCATGCAGGATCCTGTCATGTTGTGGCCTTGCTGCTAATTCTGATGTCACTCCGTGCAAGTTCTATAGATGCACATACACACATTTTCAAAGGGAATTTTTCGCCGACATCAAAGGACAAGTATTGCAACTCATGCGAGCACAGATAAAAAAGATGATAATTTGACCAATTAAAATATAGGACCTACACATATTGTTGCTGGTGAAATATCCTCTCATTTTGTCTAAAGTGAATGAACATACGTTTCAAAATGCGATACAACAGCGCTAACACAAAACGTTGACACTGTATTTGATCCAAGGGTCAACATCAACCCTTCAAGTCCTCACGCTGCATTAAAGCATCATTTCGCATCCCTGAAGAATGATTTAATTTCCTAAAATGTAGAGGTTTTAGATCAAAAATTGTCATGGAACTGTTTTAAAAATAACATTTACCACCCACTTTAATGTCATCTTCATCCACTACAAGTCGTGAATTGCGACAGCAATTCGCGACTTGTAGTGGATGAAGATGCAAATGGTAAATCAAGAATTGAAAGGGTTAACCCGGCACAGGGTAGAAATCTCGTGTTTGCCAGTGATGTGCGAAACACTAAATTTACGTGTAGTACTCAGTGCCAAGAAGATTGGATGATAACACAATCCTGCTACTTTCCGATACTAGGTCGACGCATACATGTTCTGCTTGGATTAAAACTGCTGCACTGCCATTTTTTTCAAACGTTACACAGTTTATAGGTAGGCTCTCCTATTTCGACACTTTTACAGTACAGTACATGGTGACAGTTATAAATAGAAACCACACGATTTGTAGTGAACATGTTTTAACAGGCAAGCCGCGATAAACAGGATTCAAACAGAAAACAAAAATAGAACACAAGTGCAGGTGACAGTGATTACATGCTAACAGTTCATGGTATAAATATCATCATCATCAAATTTGAATTACAATTGACGTACCTGCAAATAGTCCTATATAAACTGGCATATACATATTTTTAAACCTACTAAGAATGATACTAAATAAACTTGTCACGGATCAGACTTGGTTGTGCTGACCACGTACACTCTGCAAAGTGGTATTTACATATCTTTATTGTGAATTAAAAGACAATGTCATGATGACAAATAAAGGTGTTTACACGATCACCGATCAGACAGATAATATGTCCGATCTTGATTTCAGTTTTTTAAATCTATGTACAAAATCACGAAAAAACGATATAAAACCTATAGAAACATATCATAAAATAACGTAACGAAGTGTAATCACGATGCTGTGTAGGTATTTCCGTCAGCCCCAAATCGCCAGCATTTCAAACCCACTCACTATCAAAGTTCACTTTTGGAAGCTGAACGCCATATTAGTCAGCTTAAAAAACAGGGTTTTGGTGGCGAAAAGGTTAATGGATCGCTTAAATTTACTGGTTGATTCAGGCTTTGTGTACACTCATGCACGCTGATCCGCGAGCAGGTTAAACAAATCTACCTGTACTAAGACTCGTAAAATGAATATATCAGATTATCTGTCAGATTGCGCGCATGTGGGTTAGCGAGTGTCCATCCCCTTTAAATGTCAATAATTGAGGTTGATGGGTATCGCTCTCGGTGGGTGAGTGGCTCGTATCATTGTTTCACAGTGTGTGATTGTCATCTCAGGCCTAGGGCAGTGTACACTCTCACTCGGTTTGTTGGCTGACACAAGAATAATCTAGCTCTGGGTGATTCTGACGAGTTTCAATGCCATGTTATGCTTGATGACCTTTACTTAACCCTTTGAGGGCTCACGATGCATCGAAGCATCATTTTATATCCCTGAAAACAGTCTTAATTTTCCTACAACTAAGGGTTTTAGAATGAAAATTTCCATGAAACTGGTTTACCAATACATTGCAATTTTCTTTATTTTTTCACCAACCTCAAATCATCTTCATCCACTACAAGTCGAGAATTGCGACAGCAATTCGCGGCTTGTAGTGGATGAAGATGACAATGGTAAATTCAGGCTTAAAGGGTTAACCCAAGGCCTGCTGAATTGTCACTAATAGTTTTTATTCATTTCAAGCTGATAATGGCAATGGCGGGCCTTAAATGTCGAAACAGATTTTCATTTATGAAAATAATAAATTTACAAAATTGAATTTAAAACTGAACTATCGATATGTTTACTCTTATAGTGCGGGATCGACTTTAGACGTCAGAATCTGACGTCTACAGACGTCAGAATCTGACGTCTAAAATTGATCTCCGCGCTGTAAGGGTTAAAAATGTGAGGTCCAGCAGGAAAACAGCTAAGAAGCAAAAACAAACAGAAAACAAAAAAAACAAATATGGAAAATTGAAAATTGTATGGACCAAAGCAATTTGTATCATTCACTTGTACAGTATGTAAGTTACAGTATGAGTTTGATACATACGCCCCTGGCTTCATATTGACCCAACATATGGAGATGATTTCCCAAGGCACGTAGTCATTACTAGATTATACGTTACAGTCATGTGTGATAATTCATTGCTAAGCTATTCATTTAAGGCATAGAGTAAATGATTTGGATTGATCATTACAGAATTATTATACACTGAGTATGTTTACGTCATAACCCCGGCCTAAATGACGACGTGTGTGGCTACATATAATTATAGGATGACGATACAGAATTATTATAGTTCATATTCTTCATTTTTTCAGCTTTAAAATATCATTGTTGTATTTTTTATAATAATTGTTTGATAAAAATAAACTACCCGTCATAAAACTATGTTGTTTCAACTATATTGAACAATCATAGATTGCAGTTTATGTTTATTCATATCATGTGTGTATACATAACCGACAGAAGTCTTTACTTCTGTGTCCATAGCGTCCCCTAGCAGGCAAAGTGTTGTTTGTGCCACCTAAATGAGTGGCTCATGTATTTCAGCACTTCAGCTCCTAGCGGACAACATGTTTTTTCCTGCGTGATTGCTCAACTCATGTTATTGAGTCATGTGTATAAATATTATTTTCATATTACCATAAACAGTAGTTCTGGTTTTATTCAATTCTCATTTATGTGCTATACCTTGTTGATTTTCTGAATGTTATTTATACGGCATGTGGCCCATTTAAACGACGATGGTGCTTCAACCGTATAGTCGTTTTTAATATGTTTCATCAGCAGGTTAGATCACAGTATGATTTATTGGCAGTTAAATGAGTGTTTGAACACTAAAACTAAACAGATATGAGTAATTTTCACCCACTTGAAGTTGTACCGCGACACACAACTTCAAGTGGGTGAAAATTTAAATAAAATAACTTAGCGGTTAAAGGGTTAAACTATCACTATGCAGAATCAACCCTTTCATGACAAGAAAATAAATTAATGGTATTGTAGGCAAGTATATCAAGATACATACAGACCAGACCACTGTGTCGGATGATACACTTTTAGGATAATAGTCGTTTCCCAGGTGTCATTAAATCATGATTGTATTTATTTTTCTACAGATAAGTATTGTGCACATATATAATACTAACGGTATATCTGATCAGGACAAATAAATCTGTTGTCCATTGTGAATATATAGTGTACAAACGTGCATCATATGTAACTGTATATCGAATCATAATATGTAGACATAACGGTCCTCTGTTTGAATGTGATATTATGTGTGACACATATATGCCAGGGTTAATGAACATTTTTATCCTTGTATTTCAACCATGCTGATTTTTGTAACCATGCTTACACTAAAACTGTCTAATTATGAATTCAGCGCAAGCATTTGTGAAAGATACATTACCATACATTTGACCTTGCAATCAAATCTATGATCAATGTAGAACTATAAATAGTATTCCACAAGTACACCGACTAGACATGGTGCTGTAACGATGAAAAAAAACACAGTACAAAAACGATAAAGTCGTTAATTGAATAGTAAGATTGATCTGGGGAATGGAATGCTGATTAAAACTCAACCTGTATCATAAAATACTCACAGCAGGCACGATACATTGAGCCAATGTTGGTTAAAGGCTGGGCCACCGTCTACGACGCTGGCCCAACCTTTAACCAACATCGGTTCAACGTCTCGTGCCTCCCGGGCTGCTACTTGCCTATACACATGATGTTGAACACGTAACACTCGCGCTGGCATTGTTTCCTGAGTAATCTCTCGTCAAACAGTCTGGGTTTTTCACAATCCGGATCAGAGATGTTGTGAAATCCTGGCGGAGAACACCGATCCAGGTCAATCTCTTTACACGACATGCCCATATCCAGAAAGTATTCCTACCAGTCAATTAGTATCAGCTTGACACCGCAGTTATCATGTCTGTCTGTCTGACTGGGCTGACTTGACACTGTGTGGCTATCTGATACTGCGTGCAGTGCAGGACGTGACGGAGTGGAGTGTGTGGGTTAGTCCCCTCGGTGACGGACAGATAATGATAGCGGCACGTCAGTCATAGCCTCCTCAGATATAGATCACCACCGGGGTGACGAGTAGACACCACATCTGTGACATCCCCAGAGCTAGCACAAACAACTCATGAGATCAATCATTATATACACAGTCCAGGCCAGCCAGGCTCATGTGCTGTTCTGCTCCAGGGAGTTTTGCGCGTGGTGATATCACTATGTAAATGTGACCTCACCCGCGGTACATCTTACATAGAGATATCACCTGATCTAATGACACAAAAGAGCCTAACTGCAGTACTCCTTGCATCGATGTCAATTCTTAAAGTGTATCTCCTTCAGACAGTGATATCATTCATATCTCCACATGAAATGTAACGGAGGTGATTAATCACCTCCGTTACATTACATATATAGATATCACGGCTGGTTAGCGCAAAAAACCTCCCTCGAGCAGAACACGGCCTGGCATATTAACCTGTGTAATGTGGAGAAGATAACATAATTCTGGTGGGTGTTTATGCAGGTTATGTCGCCGTCAGCCTCTGGGCTGGGCTGTGCTGTGGTAACGTTACGCACGGGTCCGGTAAACCAAAAACTCTGCACAGATCCTCGTCCTGCCAGATCCTGGATGCAAGAAAAACTAGCCAACAAGTTTTCATCAGCCGTGCTATGTATTCACAAATTAGGCGGAGTCAATCGCATTTGATGCGCCTAGGGAATCCCCTTCAGCGAAATGACGTCACCGTCCAGTGAATACAGATCTCTTCCGCACTGAACACCAGGTTCTGAGATCTTGGATGGAGAAGTAGCGATCCCAATGAGTCAGAGTACCTGCAGGCTCCACCATCAGAAATGGAATGCGGCAATCACGCTTGTACCCGGCTTTTGGTCACTGTGTTGCAGGCGTGGCCTGGCTGGTTGCAGGACCGGATGGTTGAGGCCATATTTTATTTCTGGACTCTCTCTCTCCTGTACATTGTGTGGCAGTGCGGACAGGACGGCAGCTGTGCAGGGCACACCAGCAAACACGAGACGCTGAACCAATGTTGATTTAATGTTGGCCCAGAGTCGGAGACGATGGGCCAACATTAAATCAACATTGGCTCAGTGTCTCGTGTTTGCTGGGACATTGGTCTGTCTACATGTAAGGACAGCTGTGGATTTGTCAGTCAAGTCAGCAAACCAATCCCCAGTCAGTCTGTCTGCTGGCACAAGTGTCCATAATCCTGGCCTCACCGATAAATACATCCATTGGGTCAACGCCGGCCCAATGGTAAACTTCCCTGTCCACTCAGGTGGTACATGTACAATGTGCATTCATTAGTTCAACGTTTGAAGCCCCGATGTCGACAATTAGTAGTATTTCTCTGTTTTATCGTCACTTGTGTAACCTGTTATGAAAAGTATAATTTGTCCTAACCCTTACAGCGCTGAAATATTTTTGCATAAACCATGGAGACCAAAGGGTTTTATTCAATTTGAAATCATCATAAATGTCTTAGCTAGCTCTTTTCGGTTTATTTGAATACTTATGTTATGGGTCTACGGCTATTAGAAATATTTTAATTACAGGTGTCAGATTCTGATGTAAAGACAGTCCCCTGAAAGCTATTTTCAGCCTCTTGGAAGTTGTGGGTCGCGGTAGCGAGACACAACTTCCAAGTGACTGAAAGTTCAAATTGCACATCTCTAACGCCTAAAGGGTTACATTACGATTCGGTCCCGCGAGGTGAACTGCGTGACATTCAAATAACGCGCAGAGTCCTCACATCTTGTTTCCGCATCTTTACCGTTTGGTAATTCAAAACGACGGGATTTTTCAACAGCTGTTTCATTCACTCTCCGAGTCAGATCAGTCAAAACGTCACTCCATCTCATCTAGTTTGGTCGAACACTTTCTCCATGTTGACTGTACACTTATTAAAATGGGATAAATGGTCGCAGGGACGTGTTGGAACAAAATGTAATGTCTGCCTGCACCGTGCGAGTGGTAGTGATATAAATGACACTTCTATTTTGACATTCATCAACACTATAAAAAGTGTACCAAATGTGTCGAGTCTGTTATGTCTGCTGAATGAAAAATACCTTTGTGATCATTTTAATATAATACTAACAATATTGCGATGCCCACTGGTACGCATTTCGATATAATATAATGGCAATGCCACCAAGCAGACAATTATATATTCAATATGCAGCGGTCCGTAATCGAGCCAGTGATACTTCCGACATCAAAAACTGAACTCGATACCACTCCCTCTCAACAATGAAATACAGTGCATGTGTTTCTATAGAGGATGTGGTCTATATCATAAACGATTGCACAAACACAGAAATAAGTAACAACAAGAGCACACTCGATAATAGCCCGCCGCCGAATTATGATAAAGAAAGTAAAGTCGAATGTCATCACGTAAATAACAACGCAAGATATAAATGGTATGTTAAACTAGCCGCTTTTCAAGTTATCGCGCCCACAAGGTCAAATTATGGACGTAAAATAAATGTGAAAAATCGCAATAAGTCGACCATTTTGATTTTTTTACCGGCCATTATTGAGCTTGTCCAAGAACTGCTTATTAGTAACATGCATAACAAACTTGAAGAGGATACTTGTGAAAATGTTGAAGTTATCGTGCCTACAAGGTCAAATTATTGACGTAAAATGAGAAAAATCGCAATAAATCGGCCATTTTGAATTTTTTTTAAGCCATTATTGAACTTGTCCAAGAACTACTTATTAGTAGCATGCATAACAAATTTGAAGAGGATATGTGAAAAACTTTTCAAGTTATCGCGCCCACAAGGTCAAATTATTGACGTAAAATGAGAAAAATCACAATAAATCGGCCATTTTTTTTTTTTTTTCAGCCATTATTGAACTTGTCCAAGAACTACTTATAAGTAACATACATAACAAATTTGAAGAGAATATGTGAAAAACTTTTCAAGTTATCGCGCCCACAGGGTCAAATTATTGACGTAAAATGAGAAAAATCGCAATAAATCGGCCATTTTTTTTTTTTTTTCGGCCATTATTGAACTTGTCCAAGAACTACTTATTAGTAACATGCATAACCAATTTGAAGAGGATATGTGAAAAACTTTTCAACTTATCGCGCCCACAAGGTGAAATAATTGACGTAAAATGTGAAAAAATCGCAATAAATCGGCCATTTTTTTTTTTTTTCGGCCATTATTGAACTTGTCCGAGAACTGGTCATTAGTAACATGCATAACAAATTTGAAAAGGATATGTGAAAAACTTTTCAAGTTATCGCGCCCACAAGGTCAAATTATTGACGTAAAAGGTGAAAAATCGCAATAAGTCGGCCATTTTGAATTTTTTTTCAGCCATTATTGAACTTGTCCGAGAAGTGGTCATTAGTAACATGCAAAACAAATTTGGGAAGGAAACATGAAAAACTTTTCAAGTTATCGCGCCCACAAGTAAATGTTAACGCCGACGCCGACGCCGACGACGCCGAACTTCAATTGCAATAGCCCACCTTTTTTAATTAAAATTAAAAGGCGGGCTAAAAATAGATCCAAGTACCAGGTACTAGTTAATAGATTCCGCTATACATCTGACAATCTACGTAGACACTTCATGGGCAGCATGTATACATGTGGTAAATAAAATGTATTAATTTTTGGACGGAGTTTGTCCGAAATTATGCCAGAATTTTGAGAAAAGCATGTACCGATATCACTCGCATATCCTTTATTTCACATTACGAATTAAAGTGATGCTTGAAATTCGCGAAAATTATATAAACACAAGTTTTCCCAACCGCAATCTCCAATCAAGCCATTATGATGTACTGCACCTGGGGCACCCTTGGTCACTGCGGGAGTTCAAGTGTGCTCTATATTCCACAGCCGATCCAGTGAGGACAATAACTCAAGACACCGCCACCGACACGTGTCCCATCGGACATCCAGTTCCATCAAGCAGGAAGCGATGGCCCGTCGTTTGTTCCATGTTGGTCCAACGTCACATACTTTGGCCCAACATTGTGTCAATGCAAGGCAAGGCTGCTGTAGTTGCACTTGATGGGGTTGAGGATCCCGTTGGAAGGAATCTACACCAGCAGGACAAACAACACTTAGAAATCAAAGCACGTCCGGATCATTCACAAACTTCACCACCTACACAAAATTGCACTCCTGTGCAGCCTACTAGCCATGCAATCTAAAACCAGCTCATACATCGACATCTGAGTCTATCTGATCTCTAACCAATTCACGCTGGCATATGATATACTGTAGCCCTACGTCGGTCCGTAAGTTTTTTCATTTATTTAAATAGACTTCGACTAAAAGTGATGATTAAAACTTGGTACTGGAGTCGTGTTACAGGGCAGTGATTCGCGAATATGCGTTTTAAATTATCACGCAATCCTTTCATTGAAGTTGCGAACCCTCACAATTACCATTTTCGAATAATGAAAATAGTTCTAAAATTGAACTGCCTTAAAACACCCCATTAACTATATACCGGTACATATGTACATAAAAAAAATATTGGAAGATAATAGAATTATAATTTAAGTTGTGTTACTTCAAGTTACTTCAAGTAACTTACTTGTGTATACTGGTATTTTCTACTAATTTCATACTAATATTGTACACTGACCTTGAATCGACTCGTACTATCGTTTAATCATCATCATTATAATAATAATAATGTGTTTTAAAAAGCACATAGAGAGAGATGGCATAAGTCATTTCTTGACCTATTAGCTTATTGATATCATGACATAAGTCATTACTTGACTTCAGCTTCTCAACATAATTATCATGCACATGTATATATGCCTATATACAAGGTTCCCGCATCGATATGCCGGTAACATGGTAAATGATTGTTACTGTATACATGTATCTGTCACTATAAAATAGACATAATTATATTATAATATCACCGAACTAATGATGGCAATACATATTTAGTCAATATTCAGAGTTTATCATGTTTATTTCCATCTCCCAGCGAACAGATTGATATTGTGATCGCACTTACCATTAACTGACACTTGGTGTTAAGTTCGATCACAATAATAGTGCTCTCTTTTTAAATAAAAAAAACCCATATTTATCTTCTTCTCATTGAAGTGCTTGTCATGTCAAAGGTTATTATAAAAGGGCTGTGTAAGCGTGATTCTTTACTATATCTGTATATCATCACCTCTTAAAGCCATATTAAAATCTGAACACAATTTTAAAGGAATTTGTGGATTATAAAGTAAATGTACACTCTGTAATCAGGAACGGATCCATGATCTCAAGAAAGTGGTTCAGGGGCATGCCCCCAGACATTGTTGACCAATAAGTTTAGTGTTTCTGGGCCAATTTAAGGGTCTTTTAAGAGCATTTAATTAAACAAGAGGACAGCCGGCCACCATAATCTCCCGTCCCACCCACATAAACAGTAACACACACACATTCTGTTTTACAGTACTCAATGGTCAATCTATTGAGCACAGTATGCCATGTATATTACATATATTAAAGTCAAAGATGATCACAAGTCGGCCATTTTCTAATTAGATCAAGTTGGACATGTTTCGGGAAATATCCCTCCCTGAAACCACACATGTTGTCTTTTTAGTACTTAATGGTCTAAGCTCTCTGGCACAGTCTGCCCGCTCTTATCCATATTAATGACAATAATGGCCTTAACTCGGCAATTTTGAATTTGATTGAGTTGAGATATTTCAGGGCTATCCCTCCTGAAACCGCACATTTTATTTTATAGTGATGGTCAAGCTAATTGGCATGGTTTATCAGATATCCGGCCTTTAAAAGCGAATTATTGCCGATGGTAGGCCATTTTGAATTTGAAGAGTTAAAATTGTTCGGGGCAAATCCCTACCTGAAACCGTACATTTTGCTGTATAGTAATCATGGTGATGGTCTAGGCTAGCTACATGTATCTGGCACGGTTTGCTAGATATCCGGCATAATAAAGTTGATTAACGCCGAGAGTAGGCCATTTTGAATTTGACCGAGTTGAATTTATTCAGAGAAAATTCCTAACGCACATTTAGTTTTAAAGTAATGATCTAGCTGTATCAAACAATTAAAGTTAATTATTGCCATTTTTAAGTAGGTGAAAATTCATCAACCTCAAAAGGCACATCTAGACCCACTGAGGGATGTGTGTGCAATATGAAAGAAATTCCCCATGGGTTTCCGAGATGTGCTTCGGAAACGAATCGCTGCCAGATATCAGGCATATTAAAGTTAATTATGGCCGACGTGGGTCAAACTTCATAAACACCAAAAAGCACATCAACACCACCTAAAGGGATGTAGGTGTGAAATATGAAAGAAGTCCCCGAAGGGTTTCAGAGATCTGCTCTGGAAACGAAGCGAGGACAGACGGACGTCAAGCCGGGCGGACGGCCATCCGAGGCGATGACAATACCCTGCCCCAAATTTGTCGGGCGGGGGATACCACTCGATGAACCACTCAATATCATTGCCTAAAGTGATCACGTGAAATTATATTTAAAACGAGAACTTCAAAAATTAAAAAGCGTTAGTTTGTATTTTTCCTATCAATTTCAGATGGAATTGTTGACCGAAATACGAATGACTTCGCGACAAAAGTAGAAATGTTATGAGATTATCTGTCTTGTCATAAACAGCTGGCCAATTTACAACACTTCATGAAAATTAAAAGAAATGCCCGCTCGCCATTATCTGATATCTATATTTAAATGGCGGAATCATCTGGATTATATTATTATGACAGAGCCGGGCGAAACACGATCTCTGAAGTGTGGACATAGATGATAAAAAGTGCTGACTACATGTGAACGCGCTCATATCAGGGATGATTTGTTCAGTTTGCACAAGCGATCCGGCCATCTCAAAAAAATAGGCGATGTTGCACTAATGCTTGATTAATGTTGGTCCAGCGTCTGCGACGCTGGCCCATCATTAATCAAGCATTGGATCTCACCAACGAAACAGGCCACTCAGCCCACACGTAATCGCACACCATACAGAAGACGCGTGCATATTGATCCCATCCACGGTTGACGGACACAATACTTAGACGAGAATGACAGCTGGAAGTTGAATAACGTCAAAAAACGTACCCGCGGGCTATGGAAATATTGGCCGCAGCTGTGTTTATCATTATGCAATGTGTACTTCGGACAAGGACAAAGTTAACACATTAACCCTTGTGCTGCTTGGACTGTATATATACGTCTTCAAACAAATTTCAGACTAAATATAATACCACTAAAATTGGTAACTTACCTTGTGATAGATTCTCAGTTAATCAATTAATTCAATTTGGGAGATGTCTACTTTTCAGAAATAATATCATTTTTCATTCATTTGAAGCTGGAAATTGGCTTAGCAATTCCAGCTTGAAAAGAAGGCAAATACTCACAAAAAATTCAGCAGTACAAGGGTTAAGTGTAAAACATATTTCCAGCCTAACGTTTAAGTAAGAATAACTAAGAAACAAATAAGTAGCTCTGACTACTTAGGTCTGGTTGCCCACCTATAAGGAGATATACCTGTAAATATTATGATTACTCACTAGCGACGACGTAGCCACTTTACACGAACCTAAATAACTGAGCTTTTTTATTGATTCAAAACGAAAGGCAACCTTATTTTGTTTTATGTATACTGAATAGATAAACCAAACACAGTCATTCCTAAAGGCGCATAATTATATTGCACACAAATTCACAAAAAATATAATATTTTGCACTTTTTCAATTAAATTTTATATATTTTTGGGGGGTTATAGATAATATTACACAAAAGTAAAATAATACAACTGAATGACCCACCATTAATGCTGTTACTTCCTAAAAGTTTGGTGTCGCTGTATATCACCATTTCATTGCCATTGATCTAAAATCCGAACATTGCAAGATTTTTTCTTGATATTGATATCAATATTCATATTGAAGCAACATTTACTCAATTTTTGTTCGGATCTAAGTCATTTGCACTATCATTTCCTACTCACGAAGTGTGGACAACTAACCATGGCACGATGTATAGATTTATGTACTAGATCTGAGATAAAAAAAAACTCATGACGAAGATTTCAATCACTTGAAGTATTATTAGCATGATAAGCGTAAGTTATTCAGTACGCAAAATGCTGAAAATGAGGATGTGGTAAAAATTGGTTACTGTATTAACTAGAAACGTATTATGAAAACTTCCACACAAGCTAACACAAAAGCAATTTCTATGTTCCACATGGATTAATCAATCAGATGTGTGCCGGTACTTAATAAGTGTGTTCGTCTGTATAAACGTTGAAGCGCACCTCTTACTAATACACTGAATGATGCGTAGATACTTTTTCGATATATAGTTTGAGTGACCATAGTGTGAAAGCCATTGTTTTTTCTATCGTCGAGTACCTTGTACGTTGGTAGTCAGCTCAGTCAGAATGAGCCGCTGACCAGGTAATGGTGTTTTGATGTTGGCCAACGTCCTACACAGTGGACCAGCATTCACACGTCATTCATCGTCCATTTTGTATTAAATATGCACTGTACATGTACATGGGTTGTCCTAAAACCCGTCGCCCCAACACTCCAGCTACCCCTCGACCCATAACCCCCTCGACCCTCAACCAAATTTAATAAATAAATCTATTATTTTGGTTTTACATAAACGTAACTGGAATAGAAAAAAAACACTACAAATAAATTAGAAGTCCCCATGAAATTATGCTACGGGAACGTCTACACCAATTCTTGTTATTATGTGATATAATACCCATTAAGTTAGCTCTAGGGCTACAGTCAGGACTACATGTATAAAATAGTTTATAAAACTATAGAATCTACTTGTAATGGCGTTTAGCTAATGCCCTTTACATCGCTTTCTCTGTTCACTTTCATCAAAATAATACTTATTTTTAGTTTCTTTCCTATCTCTAGCTGTTCATCACGACCGTACACAAAATGCAGCATTTTTAACAGTCATCTGTATTTTTAAACTGGAAAATTATGTAACAACATATTCAAATTTGTGAAACTATTATGGACAGCTCTCTAGGCTGAAAATCATTTGTCGCAAGTTTAGTCAGTTGTCGCATTTCTCTCTGTGACGTGGAAATGAGTTTTTTTTACGTCGTGCCGTCAGAATATCACCATATTTGTAATCTAATATTTGCATAGGTCATGGGTAGTGGGGGTTTGGGGGTCGTTGGGGTTTTATAACAATCAACTGTACCTTGCATCAGTGGACACAAAGCTTGCATATACTAGAATTCTCGACGAAGGTCCCGATACGTTGAAGAAATTTCACAATTTCGGGAGCACTAGTCCCACCTGGTGATTGATGTACAAAACGGACATGACGACAAAATAATAGCATTGTTCATAAATATCTGCACAATGTAAAATAAATTATTTAATATGCACGCGCACTACCATCATGATAATCTTGCATGGGCTTGATGCTCGTGAAAACTCGTGAAGTGGACCTTGCGACTTATTATTGATGTCACTCTATATCACATACTTAGTAATATTTTCCAGGTGATATACGTCTCAATTACCATGCAATAGCTAACTACATAGATGTCAAAGGCCCGACATCTGAATCCTGCCACGTTGAGATCATATCTACGATCCCTGCAAGTGTTCAAACCGAGTGTTCAATGCGCACGATTATCGCATATACCGTAACACGTGTCGACACGTGAACACGCCTTAATGCAGGGTATGCTGCGTGCGGTTCACCTTCAGCAATCACAAGAATTACTACTCAACAAACACGGTACGTTAAGCCAACGTTGGCTTAATGTTGGACCAGCGTCTGCGACGCTGGCCCAACATTAAGCCAACATTGGATTAACGTCTCGTGCTCACTGGTTACAGGTACTAAATGAATACAATGTCTGAGCGTAGGCCAAATGTTCACCATGTATGCTTGCACTCCCGGGCGGTCCACTGTTAACAACACTTGCTAGCACCCTACAAATTAATACAGCGTGTCGAAATAGAAAACGTGGAGCGCTGTGGCGTCCTACATGCTGAAGACACTCTATTTTAAGTAGTACAGTAATCCATTGAATTATCTGCTATCCACGATGGCGCAAGTTTTTACTATGTGCCTGCAGAATAAGAAGATGCGTGTTCAGCTGCGGGATTCTAAACCACGATACGGGGTAAGTCTGTTTCTCATTTACCAGGTATTACCTGCGAGATAGAAGACAGAACGTCTCAACAAATTGAGATACTCTACACTGATATACGTAAATGCTTAGCTTTTGCGCTGTATTGTCACATGTATAGTATAGTCTAGGCCGTGATTTGTTATTTACAATACACTGCAGCACAAAAACACATACTTACATAAAATGCAAGACATGAAATGACCTCCTTGTGAATACGTAAGAACTGAAAATGTGTATATAGGTTGTAAAATGAGTAGCGTGAACAATAATAAAGTGTATTATTAGTGCATTTCTCCCCTTTACAACCAATAATATTACAGTTTTATGTATTAAACCTGTTTGATGTTCAGTGGATGAACACAGTATTTTATGTTTATACATTTATTAACAAAACGTTAATCATCAACACTGGCGTCCCTGGACTTATAAATGACATATATTGCAGATTTACAGATATACAAACATACTACGCTGTGCATGGTGTAAAGCTGTATGTACCGGGGTACTATACATTTTCAGTGACTTGAAGTTGTGGATCGCGATACATTAGGTACTTGCGATGGTAACCAGCCGCAATTTAAATAAGTCAGCGCAGCTCATAAACTACGGTATGAAGACAAAACAGTAATATTTGCCAGGGTTGCAGTCTGGAGTCATAATGACACGCTAACCAATCATTAACCATAGAAGTGCCATGACCGCCATATATTTAAGGGAACTAAAACAAAATAATTTGCTCGATTTCAGTAAAATTGGTCAACGTGACCATGATAACGTCGTACTCTATCCCAGAGCATCATTCAGATATGCATTTAAATAAAAATAACATTCAATTAATAACATATTCTCTTGAAATTGTAAGGCGTGTAGATAGTGACAGACCAATCTATCAGTTATAATCGCGTGTCTTTATGGTTATATGTAGGGTATGGAGAGTAAATTGAGTGACATATCCAAATCAATTTCCAGAAATAACTGGTTGTATTACTGCTACCACAGAGCGTCAGTTTGGATATATATTAGAATAGTTGCCCCATACGTTGTCCACATTTACAGACACGATGTATTTACAGTACACTGCATTACCATGATTACCCCACAGGCACATTAAAACATTGTTGACAATGTACTTAATTATAAAACAAAGATCAGTACCAACAAGTTTACATTTATACTGCTATCAAAAGCAGAAAAAGAAGGGCAGTATAGTTGAGTGACGGCCATTATAATTATAATATTATTATTATTTTAACATATCATAACATCATGACCGAGACCCAGCGTTTTAACATAAGACGGTGTAACAAACGTGTCTTCAGCAATGTCACATTGGCATTTGGCGCACATTTTATTTCAATGAAACCATTCCAAGCAAATACTCATTGGTATCTTCTCAGTACTTGATCCAAATAAACACATATAACATAACCAGTAGGCATCTTTTGTCTACGATCGTGTCGTTGTTTTGACACGAGACCCACAATATTTGTTTCTAGTAGCATAAATTAATTTCAAATTAAAATACATTTTAAAATATATAAGTATGGACAAACGCTTGTTCACAATGGTAGATATGCAGGTAAGCCAGTCATTTCACTGTGATTGGCACTATAAAACTACAGAGCTGGGAGCACTTACCAACACAAAGAATGTTGAAACAGAATCCGCGAGACACGGACTTGTTGACAAGCTGATCAGGAAGGCTATCAAACCCGACATGAGCGGCCAGACCGAGATTACGTGGGCCATGCATGTTGTCCTTTTGCTGAAAAAAAGCAATACACAGTAATTTAGTATTCATTATTTATTTGCCATGTATGCGGATCGCGGATTTGGTCCATTAAGATTAGGTGTGAAATCTTCTCCAAACTTCATTGCTGGAAAAATATATATCGTTATATATCGTTATTAGAGGGTCATATAGATTTGATAAAGTGACGGATATGTCACTTTAAACAAAGCTGACGATACATACAATGTACATCATCAAGGTGTCAAGCAAACTGATTAGTTAATAAAATTAAATAAATGCAATGTGATTGATTGTCAGATTACAGCTGCACAATTAAGAAATAATGTACAATCTATATTTTATTCCCAATGCAAATATCTGCTGGGAATCACCAGCGAAATCGTCTGAAAATATTATTCGTGCTGACAAGATCTGGTAGGAGCCATTGCATGTGACTGATCCGCACACTCACAAGATGGCGCCTACTGCTGGCTCCATTTATTCTGGATCATTCGCTAGGACACATCATAAACAGCTTCACTTTAGTGAACAAGTGGATATAAAATGTAAAACCTGCCATTAAATGTTTTCCAGAGGAGTTAGTTGGCATTGACCATATTTTTCAATCTTGTAAAAATGTCTTTTTAGATTTAGTTGACGTATCAATTGAGCGAGTTCCCAGTAAACACAACAGATTTGTATAACATTTATACAACGTCGGCCAACGTCTTCGACGTTGGTCACACATTACAACTGTTTTGTGTTTGCTGGGTTCGTAAGATTGGATTTTGTTGCACGATCAACAACCTACCTGCTTCAAGTGCCTTGCTAACGAATATTGATATGAAAACATAACCAGATAACAACGGTTTTTTTAACGGACTGCAAATAGAGATACAGTTGTTCGGTGGCCTATCTCACGAGTGCGATTATCACTTCCCAACAAAACACGAGACGGTGACACAATGTCGATTCAATGTTGGACGCTGGTTCAAAAATTGACACGACAATGCGTAAACGTCTCCTGCTTGTTGTGATACATAGTGATTGTGGCAGCGTCCCGTATGGCCAATAAAGATATTAACTATTCAACCACTGTCTATAATAGTGTGAGAAGACCGTAAATAACGGGATAATCATTCGACCCCAATTATAGTCACAGGCATCAATTAGCCTGCTGCGCGACAGACACAGACCGCGGGGAATTGCAGGAATTAGCATGTCAATTACACATATCGTCAAATATCTTCCAATATAAATAGAGCTATTGATCGTCAAGTTGGTGTATTTGATGTGAAATGTTGGGATCATATTCTAGATTTACCGAAGCAGGTCAAGGCCCTGTTAAGTGCTCCGCGTATAATTTAGATTGAAGAGATACCCGGCGAATAATATTTAAAGAAAATCAATGTCGACACCACGCGCGCACGTATACATTTAACTTTATCTGGCAGGAGTAGTAGTATTTATTTCTGCATAATGATTCTTCGTGATATGAAAGACATTGAGTTGTATGCTTTTTAACCCTTTATCCACCAGAAAATTTCACATGTGATAGTGCAATTATTGAATTTATTATAATCAAATTATGTCAGAAGACGCATAAAATTATGCGTCCCTAGGAGGTAAAGAAGAGCGTATCACTTGAGACACTATCCCGGCAAACACGAGACTTTGAAGCAATGCTGGGCTAATGTTGGCCAACATTAGGCCAGCATTAGTTCAACGTCTCGTGTTTGCTGGGATAACGACGGTGGTCCAGCATTAGCCCAGCATTGGTTCAAAGTCTCGTGTTTGCTTCGGGATAGGCCAATGGAAAGATTTAGATTAGTGAGAACACGGTAAAAACATACTTAGCTTAATTTTGTTTGTGGGGGAAAAAACACACGAAAAATTTGTATTCCATGGTAGTTAATGTTAAAATTACAATTTGAAAAGGAAATTTCATGATGGCTAAAAAATTACATGATTTCTTTTAAATTACCAAATTGCAAAAGGTGATGTGCATGATATGTTGTAATTTTATCAGATTTTGTTATTATTGTAGAGAATCGCAAAATGTTTATGATTAGGCTGCACCAGATGCGCAAGTCATGCTTGCTGTAATCACATTGAGCAAGCGATTATGCCAGCTAATGCTGAGTCACAGTTAGTTGCAATGAAGGAGTGAACGCCACAAATTACAATGTAGAAACACAAATTGTCTTTCTTCGTAATGTTAAACCGACATTTACGAACACTTTTGGAGGCCAAACAATTTAATTTACAACATTATCTGGCGAGTTCAGTCTGATTTTAAGTATGTTTCTTATTTTCGCGACATCAAATCGACTAAATAACGAGAAAAACAACAGACCTCTATCATGTTTATCACTGACTGCAAAATATCACGGAACACGCTATGTCTATATTACCAGAAAAAAGAATTATGGCCAATACAACGCAGCCTGGAGACATGCAGAGTGTAGCCTATCCGTTACAACAATCATTGTACAGAGAACATAATGTAATCATAGGCTATATTTAGCTGTTACCATAGCGTGTAAATTCCAAGATAAAACGCGCAAGTCAATATTCTCAATAGCCAAGAAACCACATAACCGAATTGGCCAAGTAATCATGGCGTGTACAAATTGGGTTGAGCAATACCTTGTTCAATGGGAATAATTCAATCCAAGAAGATTATTTATATTATGTCTCCTTATTAATCAATTGTGGGCATAGAGCTACAAAGGGCAAGACAAAGGCTTGTCCTCATATACCGATATATGGTGAAGGAGGGGGCACCATTCTATTCCTCACTTGGTCTAAATAATAGGGAGGTGTAAAGAACCTCTAAACTAAGCTCGAGGGTAGGAAACCAATTTGGCGATTGCTATTCACCTTATAGAAATAGAATGATCCATAATTCTGCCCGGGTTACCAACAATGTGCTATAATAGAAAAAGAAAACAGCTGTAACTGTTTACTTGAGAAGTGGGCAGTTACTGCTGTTTGTCTTTGCTTTTCCAGTACGATATCGCACACCACCATGGATTGTGCGCAAAATTACTAGTCGCGAGATGTAGACAGCAGATCAGCTTTGAATCTTGTTATCAGTGTTTATGTGTTCTGGAAGTAGATTAAGCAACCAATGTCGCAATATACGACCACCACGGAACTCTGGCCCAAGACATGACAAAATAAGTGCGATCATTGATGCAGGGCACCAACAGATATAGGATAACTGGTTGTAAATGTTAACGTATTTCCAACAACGAATTGTGGTTTTAGATTGCATGACGCATGTGTCTGTCATGTCTTGCTCTCCAACACACGGGGAATTCTCTATGACTACACACTTATATTTTTCATCATTAAATCCTAGTGCTAGTCCTAGCCAGTTCAGTTGCCGAGTAGCCAGGCAAGAGCCCTCCAAAATTTGTCTAGTAAAATTTAGCTTCAAAGGCTATTAATTTGGCCACAAAGGCTGTAATTCAAAAACTGGCCACTAAGAGAAAATTCAGAAATTATACCATGACTTAACATGACTACCGACTTTGCTTTTGGCACAACTACTAGGCTTAGTATTTTTAACATTTGGCTATTTGATTGACTATTGGTGGCTCTGAACTAGGATGAGCACTAAAATTCTAAATACAAAGAATCCGATGCTGCCGAATGGCATTTGCAATCATGTACGTAGTGTTAATTTGGACGAAATGTTCTCCACGGCCATCCAAATTCAAGTGAGCAAGCTGTAGATATAATAATAACGTCAGAATAACTGTGCTCACTTATGTGCTACGATTTCACCATGTAGTGGCATGTCAAAATACGGTGCCGTGATCCTTCACGATATTATACAGGACACAATTGCAGCAATCTAGCTTGCTCGACACAAGTGAAGTTGCAATTATCGGTGTCACTGCCGCTGTCAAGCATCTGCGCAAACGAAATAAACCAAGTAAATGATAGATCAACAGACATGCGTTTCTTGAAATTAAAATCATCGCCAAATTCCACCACATGGTTTCGTGAGGAATCGTTAAGTACTACATGACAAGATCTGGTAATTTTATCTTATTTATCTCGTTGTGATCTAGTACCAATGGACCAACGATAAGGACATATCATGGTCAGTCTGGGAAAGATACAAATGTAAATTTGGTAGTGTCATCAGCGTACAAATGATGGCGAATGTTATGCTTACTAATTTATCACAACGTTGTATATAGCCCTGTAGAAGACCCGTATTCCGTCTTGAAAGGTTCTCCAACCCTTTGCATGCGACCAAATAGATACTGTAGGAACGGACCCAATTGAGAGCAGTTCCGGAGATACGTACTCAGCCAGACAACAGGTCGATGATACTACTATCAGGACTATTAAATTTTGTACATAGTTTGGTCGCTGTCAATGTTCATACTGATGTCATTACGTCTTGGTTTGTATGCTGATTGGTATGGGTTTGATAGTTTTTTTTGTCTAAACGAACCGGCTGAACTTATTTACTATTTTATCGATTATTTTAGATATGGAATTAAGTTTAGAAACTGGTCTGTAGTTCTTCCTGTCGCTCTCATGATATCGTCCTTAGATTATGGAGGATTATTTTTTATAAATGCGTACCGGTATTATGAGATACTTTCAGCACGTCTGGGAAAGAGCAGGATTCTGGACAAATGGACAATGTTCGTGATGGGGACGTTTACAGCGATGGGGATAAGCAGTACATCTATTCTAGGCAATACTTCAATTTGGTAGGCCATAGGTCCAGATCGCATGACTTATTATCCCGTCATCACGGATTCTTTTTCCATCTCATATGCGGTGGCAGGTTCGAAAATGACAACGGAAAATTAATTTTTTGGTGGTGGAATAAGGGGACCGTCTTTAGATGTCAGAATCTGATGCCTATAGACGTCAGATTCTGACGTCCAAAGTCTATCAGGCACTGGAAGAATTAAAAAATTATAATGGTCATACATAGACCCATAATATATAGGTATTCAAATGAAGCAGAAAGCGCTGACTAAGACAGTTATGATGATTTGGTCTCATGGTTTATTTAAAAATGTTCCAGCGTTGTAGGGGTTATGGTAATTTTCTCACATAACTTCACACTGACACAGCCTAAATCAGATGCCATTTTATTGTACCTAAAAAATAGCAAATACATGGACAATATGTTTCAATAGGTTTCAACATACATGTATGTTTCATCACAATGAGGACTGCATAGTGGTATTACAGTTAAGAGTAGCAAAATGTGGCACAAGCAAAATTACCACGCTTCACATGCATTTATGTTTAAATATACTTGTCATGGGAGGGATTTCACACTGATCCTTTGTTTCTGCTCTCTTCATATCGACGAGTAGGTTCGCCACAGAAATATGGGTATATTGTAGCTGACCATAGTGCGATGTGACACACCTTGCAGCATTGGAAATGTTATATTTTATACAAAAAACTGAAAAGTAACGCTGTAATGTTATTCTGTGCCACAGTTTATCAGATTACCGCTTGCCCAGTATTATTTATTCAGCATTGTTTCTCTGTCTTTCTGTCTCACTTCGTCTGGATAAGTATTGTATGCACCATTTTGTTTCACAATGCTGAAAAAAATGGTAAAGTTGAGCCTTGCCTTGCTGTTTCTCTGCCCCACTGCGCCATATACTGTGCATATTTATGCTACGCCATTCTTCCTAAGCGGATCGAGCTCTGTCATGCTGCGCATTGTTTTATACGCTTTTTTAATCATTAGCCCGTGATAAATATCTTGCATCACACAGCACAGTTTTGTGCCATATTCATCATGCTGCTTGCAATGTGCTGCAAACCACTTGATTTGGCTTGATTTTTGTTCCACGTTTAGTATCGGTGAACATTTTTAGACTTTTAGACTTAAAAAATTATCAACAATATTTTGTAAACCTTTCATTTTTATATGATCATGATGTATAAATTTGAGCCATTACTACCGTATTCCCCTAGCGCATGTGCCTATAGTGCGCCTAAATCCACTTAAATAGTCATATATGCAACTATTTATAAGTGAAGTCAGTTAAGACATTCACACACACAGGACTTAAAACTGAAACCCTATATTTCCGACATACAGTGTAGGCATATATGCATACATGTGAAGTCAGTTAAAAATAATAAACCACTTTGGGCCAACGTCTCTTGCTAGATGAGCGTCTGCAATGAAATAAACCTGTTCCACTTGGGCCTATTGTAACACAATTAATGATTCTTATGATGACCTTTGCCATACACTGACGATTTAAAGCAAATATGAACTGCTCTTCATAAAAATAGCATAATATTGACACAGAATTGGCATCTGAAGAACTCATTATAGTTGTAACATGCAACATTGGAAGGCTAGCAACCGAAACGTTGGCCATGGACAAAAGCTTTTTATAATGTAAAGTCCTGGAGTCTTAAAGCGACTCAGTATGATGACATCATTTTTTGTTTTTAATTTTTTAATGAAGTAGTGTATCCCACAGGATAATTATTTAAATTTTTTCAGATTTTCAAAAACATTTCTTAATATATATACCAATATTTATAAGAATCTTGCAATAACCGAAACATACATGTGTATTGACCTAAAGGATGGTTGAATGCTAGCACAGCATTGGGCCCCAAGTTGATACCATCAGCCCAGCGTTGAGCAGACCATCGGTGCTGTGGGGGGACCCCGCCGATCATCGCATTCCCAGACCAATTAAAGGCGGCAGCTATTGATGCAACCTGGTGGTTGCTTTGATCATGCCATCTGAGATGGTGGTTATCTGGGGCAGTTTTGTTGACATGACAATATACGTCTTGGAAATAAAACTAGCTTAGTCGTTTTCAGTGTTTTGAAATTGTTTTTTTTTTAATGTTTTGTATTTTATTCAGGATCAGTAGGATATAAAGCTTCATATAATGTAAATTTTTAAGATTGACAACATTGAAAAATTATCATCCCAAGGAGTTCCTTTAAAGTTATTATATAACAGGTGATCAATATTAACCCTTTTGACTAACACATTAAAATGTTTTAGAACTGATTGCTCTGATAAAAAAATTGAAAAAAAAACCCCTATTAATTTTCAGCAGAAAAGTATGTCAGAGATTTCAGCTTGAAATGAGAGATGTAAAGTTTATCTATGCTTTAAATGAACCCCAAAAATGGTTGGGTGACACAGTACTTATGGCAACTATATACATATACTAGCCAAGTAGTGAATGTCAATAAAAAATATGCAGATCCTGATGCATCAGGGGTGAATTTAAACTGGATTGACAGCATTTTCAAATCTATCAAAATACGGGGGTCATCATTTTGACGACAGAGTTCCAAAACAAACTAATGTAAATCTTTTGTCGTTGATCACCTAGGACGCCATGTTCTATGATCTTAAGATAAAGTTATGTTGTCAATAATGCAAACAGATTAGCATTGGATAAACTACTTAACTATTACATAACATTCACACTAGTAACCACTTATTTCTTATTTTTAGGTACATGCATTAATCATGATCATGTTAACCCTCATCCTGCTGATCACGACTATTGTCGTTTTTAATCTGTTTTATCAGTCGACCAAATCACTGTTATCGGGAATGAAATATGTGTCTAAACATCAAGATTTGCAAATATTTGTGCTCAAATTAAGCAAATGTGAGTAATTTGCAGCAACTTGAAGTTGTGGGTCGCGGTAGCGAGACACAACTTCAAGTGGGTGAAAATTTAAATAAATTAACTTAGCAGGATAAGGGTTAATAGGGGTCTGGCCAATACTTTATAAAATACCCTGTACTAGAATATAACGACAGATATTAAGGCGGAGCTATCTTAACTATAGATATAGAAATAGTTATATACCGGTATCTATGGTTAATAACCAACGTGCAGTTTGATAAATATCGAGGCACAGAAAGTATGATTCCTCACAGAAAATTACTGCATGCTAGCATTGAAGGGGTCATCAGACGTATAGTCTCCAGACAGATACAGTTTGAGGACTGCAAGAAAAAACAATAAAGCTGGCGCTATGCTGGTTCAATGCTGATCTGCGATGTCTGACATGGATTGAATTAAAGTGTGTTCAATGTTTCGCATTTTGCAGTGAACTGTTTGACCTAATTATTGGACTCCATAGATTGTGTTATAACGATGTAACTTGTATTAGGTTGTGAAATCCGAATATCAGGGTGAGATGTGTAGTAGCCAATGAACGATGTTGAATAGTGTAATGTTAGCCAACGTCGTTGACGGTGGAACAACATCACATTTGGTCAGTGTCTCATAACAGGCTGCATGCATGGGCTGGGCTGGTGACAAAGGTACATCTTCTGAATTAAGAATTTGATCCGTCATCTTGTCAATTTTGGGGCTAGGAAAATATATACAGTACTGTACTGTAGGCCTAGATGTATACCCCATTATCTTCGAGTCCCATTTAATATAGCGACTTTCGCGAATGGACATTTTATCACTAATATTTAAGGTTGCAAATTACTTACAGATGTGTTGACACCAGTACACACTGTGTGAAACAACCTGCTATCAGACTTGTGGTGGCTAAATTTTACACAGAAGCTAAACTTGCCTGGGACTGATTTCGCCAAATATTATGGATGCCAATTTAATAGGGTATACAGTATATAATTCTTGGATAGTATTAGCTGAAATAAACGTATGTAATTTAAATCCTGATATACTTAACAATTAGGTAGATTTACATGTAGCTCAGCCTCAAGTAGAGAGACGTTGAGCCAATGTTGGGACAATGCTCGTCCACAGTCTGTGATGCTATCAGGACATTAACACAATATCTAGGATAGGCTGAATGTCTCTTGTGTGAGGCTAGCAAGCACAATATATTGGACCAATGCTGGTGGCATGCTGGCCTAATGTCTGCGACAATGGCCAAATATCGATCTAGCTGGTGGCTAGGATTGGCACTTGGCACCAGGTGAGACAATACTCCATACCAGAGCCCTTTGACTGACACTTTTGAGTTTTGAAGAAAACACACGCACTAATATCAGAAAGATACATTGGGCCTAAATGAACCCTTCAAACCCTCACGATGCATTAAAGCATCATCTCTGAAAAATGGCTTAATTTCCTGAAACCTGGTGGTTTAAGAACAAAAATTTTCATGGAACTGTTTCAAAAGTAACAGTATATTTTTTCATTTTTCACCCATTTTTGGCGGCTTGTAGTGGATGAAGATTACAATGGTAAACTCAGGCTTGAAACGGTTAAAAATAAGCTTGTTTCGGATTTCCCGGCTGGGTGGGTATGAATGCTGTGGATAGAATTTTTTTTATTGTTTTTCCCAGACAAATATTCTTTGGTAGTCATTCTTCGAAAACACTTGGTCAGTTGGTTAACATGCACTGATTGGGTTTTGTCTAAAACTCAAATTCTTCGAGCAGTCCTAATAAAATTTTAAACAAGAGCACACTCGATAATAGCCCGCCGCCGAATTATGATCAAGAAAGTAAAGACGAATGTCATCACGTAAATAACAACCCAAGATATAAATGGTATGTTAATTAAACCAGCCGCTTTTCAAGTTATCGCGCCCACAAGGTCAAATTATGGACGTAAAATAAATGTGAAAAATGGCAATAAGTTGACCATTTTGATTTTTTTACCGGCCATTATTGAGCTTGTCCAAGAACTGCTTATTAGTAACATGCATAACAAACTTGAGGAGGATACTTGTGAAAAACTTTTCAAGTTATCGCGCCCACAAGGTCAAATTATTGACGTAAAATGAGAAAAATCACAATAAATCGGCCATTTTTTTTTTTTTTTCAGCCATTATTGAACTTGTCCAAGAACTACTTATAAGTAACATACATAACAAATTTGAAGAGAATATGTTAAAAACTTTTCAAGTTATCGCGCCCACAGGGTCAAATTATTGACGTAAAATGAGAAAAATCGCAATAAATCGGCCATTTTTTTTTTTTTTTCAGCCATTATTGAACTTCTCCAAGAACTACTTATTAGTAATATGCATAACCAATTTGAAGAGGATATGTAAAAAACTTTTCAAGTTTTCGCGCCCACAAGGTCAAATTATTGACGTAAAATGTGAAAAATCGCAATAAATCGGCCATTTTTTTTTTTCCGGTCATTATTGAACTTGTCCAAGAACTACTTATTAGTAACATGCATAACCAATTTGAAGAGGATATGTGAAAAACTTTTCAAGTTATCGCGCCCACAAGGGCAAATTATTGACGTAAAATGTGAAAAATCGCAATAAATCGGCCATTTTTTTTTTTTTTTCGGCCATTATTGAACTTGTCCGAGAACTGGTCATTAGTAACATGCATAACAAATTTGAAAAGGATATGTGAAAAACTTTTCAAGTTATCGCGCCCACAAGGTCAAATTATTGACGTAAAATGTGAAAAATCGCAATAAATCGGCCATTTTTTTTTTTTTTTGGCCATTATTGAACTTGTCCGAGAACTGGTCATTAGTAACATGCATAATAAATTTGAAAAGGATATGTGAAAAACTTTTCAAGTTATCACGCCCACAAGGTCAAATTATTGACGTAAAATGTGAAAAATCGCAATAAATCGGCCATTTTTTTTTTTTTTTGGCCATTATTGAACTTGTCCGAGAACTGGTCATTAGTAACATGCATAACAAATTTGAAAAGGATACGTGAAAAACTTTTCAAGTTATCGCGCCCACAAGGTCAAATTATTGACGTAAAAGGTGAAAAATCGCAATAAGTCGGCCATTTTGAATTTTTTTTCAGCCATTATTGAACTTGTCCGAGAAGTGGTCATTAGTAACATGCAAAACAAATTTGGGAAGGAAACATGAAAAACTTTTCAAGTTATCGCGCCCACAAGTAAATGTTAACGCCGACGCCGACGCCGATGAACTTCAATTGCAATAGCCCACCTTTTTTAATTAAAATTAAAAGGCGGGCTAAAAATGGGGGTTTAAAGACTGTTGTAAACATATTGTTATTGGCTACTTTTTGGTCCGGAAAGCGATAAGAAAACCATCCCACCCTCATGACTTTTTTAACCACTGCGAAATCCAAAATTTTTTTCATAGCCTGGCAGGAAAAACAAATATCTTTTTAAGACTGGCCTTGAATATTCTTTGAATGATGAAGCATGCTACCTTTGAAAATAAATAAAAATGTTGAGTTATTTGTAAGTTCCCTTGTTATTTTATATACATACCCTGTACATCTTCAATTATTTACAGGATTTTTTTTTATACTAATAGTTTTGACAAACTTTTGTCCTATAATATTGATCAGTATCTTTGCTTGTATTGCACTAATGACTTCCCTCTTCGCATTGATGCTTTGTGATTTTTGTAAGTGCACTTTCTGTGTTCTGATATATTAAAAATGTTTATTTTCTCCTTTTTCCCTTGTAAATTTATGTAAACATCCAATTTCTTATCAGAGACGGAATGGGTTTGCTACCAAATTTCCCACGTTACGTCCTTTTGTATTAGGGGGTGGGTGTTCAAATCCAATACAAAGTGTGTTCTTATTTTGAGATATTGCAAACTTTGGCGACGGCCCATAAGTACAGATCAACTTCAAAACCCGGTACTATTTCAATATGCATCTAGCGCCTTCCAAACTTTATATAATTAGTTGAAATCCAAGTAAACAAGGGGTGTTTTGATTGTTATTCAATAATTACTGGGGGCTCTCAATGATAAAAAGTTTGCACATCCACCAGGCATGACTTAATTGCACATGCTACTGGTCATAGTGTATCACACCCCTATACACGTTCTGACGACAACGTCTATCTTATGTCATTTAAAAAATGTTTATTAATCACCATTGGGATCATTACCCTTATGAGTTAGATACATTTCATTCTGATATTATTTTGTTGGATTTATCTGTTTGAGATTACGTATTTGGGACTACCTATCTATCTTTATCGCGTCTATGAAAATGCTAGTGGTCTACACTATCTGAATTATTACACATAAGTTAAAATCCTGTCTGTGACGTAGGGCTGTCTGAAATTCCGCTTGTCACATGGGGTATTCTTGGCAATCTGATAGGAATGTGCACCATGTATTCTGGTGCCTTGGAAATCACAATAGGCAGGTAAAGTCGGTCGCACAGGAATCTTTGAGCTGGCCATACGAACTGGCCTGCTCAATGTGAGTGCGCAAGATGGATTGGAACTTGTGCTAGGGCCGGGGGTCGCATTACTCCATGCCGTCTTAAGTTCAAAATGATTATGTGGCCGTAAAGGCTTCATCTTTATAATGAGTTCATGATTATTCATGTTTTGCTGGACCTACTACTGTTAATCAACGGATCTATCATTTTGTTAATCACCAGACCTATCATTGTGTTTACTTCCGTACCTACCAGTATCTCACCAGTATGTATTGACATAGGATAACATGTACCCATTGTGGTTATAGTGATCGAATTAATAAATATCTGTGCCAAAAAAAAATCTATGCAGTGTCTCTCGTCTAGTGTTCGGTAGGGGTGTAACGACCCATCGAAACTATTGATGTATCACAATATTTTGACTAGTATTGTGAGTATTGTGTTTGAAGATAAAAATCCAGTTGTCTATTAAAAAATGCTGAGTTATAACCTGTAAACATTTTCTTAAAAAGTAGTTGATTCGTTAACTCACGATTCGCGCTAAGAAAAACGCAGGGTTTCCCCAAAATATCATAGCGTCACAGCACCCCGTATTTTGATAGCATTTACAATAAGTTTGGTTGGGATATCTAGCCCTGAAACCAGGCTGTCCGGGCCTTCACATAAATATTGATCTCTCATACCTCCCCAATACTGAATAGTCATAGTAAGACCAATGTCAGCGATGTTGGCCCGAAAAGTTCAGTTCGTAATTAGCAATGCCATTACCAGAGTTTTTGCCTGGCTATTTAGAGCGACCTGAAAGTGTCAGGGACTGGAATAGGGATACTGATATATCATGGCAACGATGATTAGTGGGAGACTTCACCAAAAACCAATCAAGGCATGTGTTGCATCTACATAATAAACAATGTTTTGAGCACTAGTATATTTTCTTTATGAGGCACAATTCTATTTCCAAAATAATTATCCCCAAATGCTAGTTGACTATTAACGAAACATTATGATTTGATCTCTAGACTATTTTTGTGTCCATTCCTTACACCAGTAATTTCGATCCTGTTCTATCCATCAGACCTAAAAAAAATAATTGTTGGTTTCCGATTGGTTGTGAAAATAGAACAGAGTAGGTAATAATTTTACTCAATTTTTTTCTTTATATTTTTTTTTCTAAAATTTTTTCATGGTAGGTAGGAGAATTATTTTATTTTATTATTTTACATTACTTGCAAACATCAAAACGGTTCAAGAGTTAAAATAAAAGGTTTAAACAGCTGACATCGTTATGGGCAACCCATGCGGAATCAGTCTGCATGAATTGCCCAGTCACAGTTAATTTTGTGGAACCTTGTGATTTTGCGCAGTCAATACCATCAGTCTTCCCAGAAAAAAACATGTAAGCCCTAAATTTGTTGACAACAACATTTGACTACGATTATTTGAGCAACAATCAGAGTACTTCAAAGAGTGTGTAGCATAGGCCCCCTACTGTCACATGTGTACTGCTATGTTATAAATGCTGGCTTACACACAACTCTGATCAGCACATGCATGCTTGCCTGCCAAAGTCTGGCGTGTCACCCAGTGACTAAAACATAAAATCGGCCGTTTTCCGATATAAATGTATAGCCCAATGCCGTTGAATTCATGTGATGGATTTTTTCGGATCTTGGGATGTCGATCTTTCAACGCCACACTCAACGCCACTTTAAAAAACACTGAATTCTACAGCAAACAAGTTGTTTTAATTTGATTTGCATATTGAAATAGTTCTTGATATAACAAATATTTTAGTATGATCTCTTCAGTTTAAAAATTAAAAAGATTAACATAGCTATTTCAGCCATAGCTGTTGCCGCTAATAATTAGCATTTGAGACACCGTCATGCAGTGAGCCCTAGTGAGGGGGCCGCGAGGAACAGCTGTCGGTGTGCATGAGCGCGTCGGAAGTGAGCTGTCCCGTATTTTCATTTTGTAAACAAACACGACATACATTCCAATTCGATCCTTGCAGGGAGATAGTGACAGATTGATAATGACGAGAGGCCCTGGCAGCCTTATTCGAGGCTAGCTATCCCAAACAAAAAAACAACACGCAACGATCGCTGAGTTTGCCGCTGCTGATAAACGGCCCCTTTTTTGTTGTAAGGAGATTGCAAATACTTTTGCGGAGGGTCTTTTTGGTGAACCCCGGCATTTCGGGCATCTTTTTAAAGATGGGACCGGGCACTCCCCCTGGGAGATGCTTCATTGAACTTGCTTTAGCCTAGCCGTAAACGGCAGACGGTCGACAATATTTGATTTTATATTTTTGCCAGGCATAAAATTTAATCAGTCGCAACCATCGGCAAGGGTCGGTCGGCAATCGAAAACCAACAATTATTTTTCTTAGGCCTCAGCAAAATTCACTGAATGTATGAATAGCCTATAGTTATCTTTTAATCTTAGAACTTTCAGCTACGGGTATTTGATCTACTGATTGAATATATCACCATATGCTAATTATAACACTCACCCATCTGAGGTGCTACTCTCCCAGAAAAAATTAAACTCGCCCCCAAAAAAGACTGTTGGTCATTTAGCTGGTTGTTTACCAAGCTAACCAAACAGTTACATGTAACTTGATTTGATGATACATGATAGCTAGATCAAAATTAAATCAGGCTATAAACTATGGCTAAACATGCTAAATATTATTATAGTGCAGATGCCTTATATGTTATCTATGACATGGCCAGCGGCAATTTAATTATAAACATGCCATTATTTACTATTGGTGGATGTCTACTATGACGTCCTTAGTAGACGTCCGTTACAAATGCTTACTTCCAGTTTCAAGACATCGTTGTTTACATGTGATACACTACATGCAGCCAATTTTAACAGACATGCGCACTCGTGTTAGTCCGTAGCAGACGTCCGTTACCAATGTTTACATCTAGTTTCAAGACATCGGTGCTAACATGTGCAGGGAGAGAACTTCCCACTGGTCCGCTAGTCAGATCACTAGTAAAGGGGACAGTTCCCCCCTCTCCAGAAACCTAACTAAGCCTTAATTTGTGGCCATTTGCACAGACTGTTTCAGTTGCCCTCTGAGTGCGTGCGTTCAGTCATATTGGACCAGTGCGAAGGTAACGTGTGTTATCAGTAAAAAAATAAAAATCGTCAGTCTCACAATTGCGGACTTTATTTTTAAATGGATATATTAAACAGGACGAGTAAAACTCTTTGCGGACAAGTGAAGTTTTGTCATTACTAGTCCTGTGGGCTAGTTAAAAAAATCACGAAGTTCTCTCCCTGATGTGATCAATACATGTGTATGTAACACAACGCCTACTTTAACACGTGTGCGCATGTCTGTTACAATTATAGGGGATGGCACGATTGACCAATTGCTCTGTCAAGTGCTGAGGAAATGATGCCGCATGCATATCGTGCGTGCATGTACCAGATCAGCAATGCATGCATATACACATGTAGCCTATGTCCAGACTACAGGCACAACGTCATTGTACTAATTTATCGAATTTCAAATCTTGCCGTAAATTACTGCCGCCAAACAAAGTTCTATATTAACCCATTCAAGAGGGCACTCTCAGTACATACATGTTTCTGTGGACGGGTCATTTTTAAAAATGTACTTTTTATGATGTCACATAACACGAGTTACCTCGGGCTCCGTCCTGTACCGTCAAAGTAGCTTGCCCGAGATATCTCGGGCTCCGTCTGGAATGAGTTAAAGCTCTTTTAGAACCTGTTAGGTCAAGAATGACAAGATTGCTCGACACAAATAAAACAAATGATTGCTCTAGTGTGTTTGTGACAATCATTATTTTCAAACTGTAGACGGACCGGTGTAGTCTGGACCACTGCTGACCAGCGTTTGACACTGACGGTGGTCCGAGACCCCCAGAAATCATGTCGGACCACCAGAGCATTCAAACCCAGTGGTCCGATGGACCACCAAAATTTTCAGCTCTAAGCAAAATCGTAACATGGCCAAAAAATCGAAGCAATCGTCGCCACTCGCGGCCGATAATACAAGAAACACGGTACCGCTCTCGCCCCTTTTCACGGAACAAAACAAGTGTTTATAATCATGCTGGGCAAAAAACTATTGAGGTCGAGATTGACCATCCGCTCTCGCCTTTTTTACGGAACTAAAGATATGTGTTCATAATCATGCGGGATATGAATTATTGAGGCCGAGATCGACCATCAACCCAGCTGACGTAGTTAGCAAACGCCACCCTCCACAATTAGCCCCAGTGGCTGAAACAGGTTTCAGCCACAGATTGACCGCATACAAAATCGTGGGACATTTCTTTGGACTGTCATATCGGAAAATATCGGGGAGTAATCAGGTCAAAAATAGTTTTTTTAGAATCAGTAACATCTCAGTTCCATGTCTGCATGCTCAGCTCAGAGTCAGAGGTTGCACAGTCATTATTAATAAAAAGTTATGGACATTTTTTGGACCTTGGCGTCGGGATCGCTCTCAGTCACCGCCATGTTGGATTTTTCGGGTAAAGCAAATACATCCATCCACGGCATCGGAGAGGATGACACGGCAACCTACACAATGTGCTACACATAGCCATAGGTCGCCGGTCACAGCCCATGCAGCCCAGATGACTAGCTGCCTAATGAAAAAACACGCGAGGCACTTTTTTGTGCCTGCCCTCATCTGACTGTCTAGTCAGACTAGTGGTGTAGTCTACAATCAATTTGTGACGCCGAAAAAGTGTCTGCCCGCCACTTTTAATAGGTTTTTAATATGAAGTTAGGAAAAGAAAAACAATTGAAAATTCGAATCAAGCTGGTATGAACAGTATAAACAGCGGCCATTTTGTTTGAATTTCTGGAGTCTATAACAACATCCAGCTCACCCTCTGGAAACAAAGGCCCCGTCTACCATCAACTTTGAACTTTGCTTGTTTATTGTCTCCCCAGACATAATACCCCTCGATCCAGGAATCCTTAAATAAAAAAATATATGATTTTGTAATCATCAGGACATAGGGCCTACTCAATCAATATGAAAAATAAAAAAGGGTGCTTCAAAAAAATCAGGCTTTTTTTATTTCACATTCAAATATAAGGTCCTAGTACCTTCCCCGAGCGTTGCCAAAACGCTTTAGCCTACTCCAGCAGCACATCCTATGTGGAGTATCAGGCTGGAGGGGGGGGGGGGGGACTGACAGACTTAGTCAATCATATGCCTTGCTCTACCAGCATAGGGACTACATTTTATACTTGGGCCTATATTTCCCGATTTCAATGTTTTTAAAGCAAGAAATGGCTACCAAATCTAGATCAAATGGTATCAAAATGATATGAATGTATTAAGAAAATCAAGCTTGCTCTAAATCGCCATATTACATTTTTTTTTAACTCACTCACTTTTTAATGATATACGCGTATGAATTTGTGTGCCGAGACTTTATTCTCAGGACCACCAGAAAAATTGTAGGACCACCAGATTCTCTGAGCTGGTGGTCCTGTGGACCACTGCTCAAAAAAGTTTGTGTCAAACCCTGCTGACCACTTTGCATGTTTAAATGAAGGGAAAATATGCACTCAACAAGCAAGCTGGGCGAGTTTTCGGCCAGCCGACTCACTTGTTTTTTTTCCTACTCTAATTGGCGAGCGGGTGAGTGCCAGTCATGCACACGGAATTATGAAACTTGTTTGAGAAACAATTCCCGTGTATCGTAAAAAGTATCACATCACTATCCACATATATATCATGATACGTATCGTATCGCCATGATACTGTATGAGTGTATTGTTACACGCCTAGACTTATTGTTTGGGTGAATATTCGGACGTACTTCTGTTGTCTCGCCGGTCGCCTCTCTCACCATCAGAGACTGACTCCAGTCACGTTATACTTACTTCTTATCACTTCAACTGTCATGCATTTACACAGTCTGTCACAGAATCAGTCGTATTCATTCAACGAACAAACTAAACTCCAAAGTCAATCAAACTCTCCAAAGAACAGAAATAAGCAATATATGACATGAACAGATGTCAAGAAGTCTTTGATTGAAGACTCAGCAAATTGACTTAAATTTTACTGAAGTCTTCAGTAAAGTGCGTTTGCTTGTTGTATCAATGGAATAACGACGGCGAAATGACTATGATGCGAAATGACTATGATGCGAAACGTCCGTCCATTGACGAGGGCGAAAGGTCCAGGCGGCGAACTGTCCGGAAACCTCAGAAAAGATCGACAGTAGGCACTTGTGTAACCATAAAACAGGAGTCTAAAAAAACGCAAATTTATGACGTCGTTTTTTTGGTTGTTTTTTGTACATGTAAAAAAAGGCTATAAATGTTATGGTCTCTGAAGGCATAAAAATGAGTTCTATTTTTTTGAAAAAATAACTTTTATGATGTTTTAAACTTAGAACTAGATCTGGAAGAGAAAAAAAAGCGAGACCTGTATTATCGCTCAATGTACAGATTTCTGAAAATTAGCTTGTACTTCTATAACTAAATATTTTGTTCTGGGACCTAGTACAATAAAATAACCTATTGGTACAGTTAAAGTATATATTTTCGAACATTCCTGTAAAATTTTATGAAAATCAATGGGGTAGCAGATACTGTTTCGAGGCCACAAAAAATTGGCGTAAAGTAAAATTTAGCTTTTTTTTTTACATTTGACCTTGACCTTTCACTGACATAATTGAAGGTCAAGGTCACCGAAAAAAATAATTAAATGTGCAATCACGTTCCATAATATTTACCGAACCTAAAAATGTGAGGTTATTATATATTTAAATTTGATAAAGTACTGTTAATTTTAAGAAAAGTTGTGATGTTTTTTCCTTTTTATTAAAAAAAACACCTTTCTTCTGCAAAAGTTCTGCGTTTTTTTGCATAGGCGAAAATGACAATATCTTAAGAACTACAGTCTGTCCAACGGTGGAGGATGGTCCAAAATGAAAGTCACCTTTTCGGTATCCATGCAGTCAGTCAATTCTCAAGGGATTGTCACGAAATTTTGTAACCATTATTATCTAGTTTAGTCATTTGGCAACAACCCTGAAAATTTCGCGAAAATTCATTGAGTATTTCAAAAGTTAGACCATTTGACATGTAACGCAGTTCTGAGAATAAACCGGAATGGAAGTTAATGGGTTTATACATGTTATAGAGGAGCGTCATAAATAGACATTTCCTACATGTGAAATGGTCTAACTTTTGAACTATACAATATTTTTTACGAAATTTTCAGAATCGATGCCAAATGACTAGAAAAAAGGGTTTACAAAATTTCATGAATAGATAGATAGATTTATTCAGCATTCACATAAAATAGGGTTAACAATCAGTATGATAAATACATTAAGTATTCAAAATAAAAAAAATCGCTTGAGAATTGACTGACTGGATAACGAAAAGCAAACTTTCATTCTGGACCATCCTCCACCGTCGGACAGAATATAGTAGACCTATAGACTAATTGAGATATTACAAAAATTTAAAAAGCATTTTGTTTCTGTTTTTATAGCTATCACTGTGCCAAATTTGAACCTTTGCTGAGCAGCTACAGCTTTTCAGTACAGTCATGACAGTGCTGACCATAAAAAAACAGTAAAAAATCACAATTTTATCACGTGTGTCTTTAGACTTTTTGTTTATACATACACAAAAAAAGCCTGTTTAAAATACATTTGTTGCCGTAAATTTTTTATTCCTTATCCGATTTTGAAAACTTAGACCTTTTTAAAAGCGTAAGGCCCTGTAGAATAAAATTATTCAAGCAGAGTTAATGAAAAAGGTAAATTATATTTTTTATTGTCAAGTGCCTATCGACAGCAACTGCATGAACTGTCTGGGCCTGGGGTCTGACTCTGACTGAGCAAGTTGAACAACAGACGAACATAAAAGTGACTAAACTTCAATGAAATATATGTCTTCATGCATAAAGTATATATAAATGTGAATCGCAATTAATTTATGTATTTAAATAACCAAGATTACCGATTTCACAGGCATTTTTTGTACGTCAACAGTTGCCATTTTCAAAGAGATTAACCATCAAAATGACTGAAAATGTCAACAAAAATTGGGCGAAACCGGAAGTGACTTCTGCGGCATAAAAAGTTTATTTTAGTGTTCTCAAAAATATTATTTTGATGGAAAAAAGAAAGAAATAATAGTTTTTCCATTTTTCATGTGTTCGGATTATAGTCCAAATTGTAGTATAATTTGGTTCTTTTAAGCAAAGATACAATATATTGATTTGTTGATTTGAGATTATTACCCAATCAGATGTCGGCTTCTTACCGAGTGCCATCACCGGTGACACGGGTAATTTTATCATGGCGGACACCTGTCGTGTCTGCTGGAGATGAAGTGACTGTCATTTTACTTTGGTGCGCGGCTTATGCATAAATAGGGCGTGTTCTGGATGTTGACATTATCACATACACACCTGATAAAATGGCAGATGATCAGAAAGATACAGGAAATGACGTAAAAACCGCACAAGAGGTGCTAAAAATGTCTGGCAATGATCAGATGAAATTTGGAGTTCTCATCGGCTTGATCAAAGTCGGGCAGGTGTCAAATCGAGATGTTGTTGACACTGTGCTAAATTTGGTGGGTTTCAATGCACAAAATGAAGTTTTAAATAATCTATTAAACTGTATATTTATGTTAATAAAGCGCATTTTGTTATCACTACCTCTTCGCTTATTTAAACACATGATTGGTGTCTGACATCAGACGTGACTGACTGAGACCTGAGTGAGACTGTCTGAAATTGGAAGTCAAGTCTCAACTTAGGCCTACTCAAGTCAAAGAAGAGTCAAGTCAAGACTGACACTGTCACTGTCAGTCACTCAGTGTCAGTCTTGACTTGACTCTTCTTTGACAGTGATGTATACACTCGCACAGTCACAAGAGACGAGTGTCAAAACATGAAGACTTTAGTCTGAGTGAGTGAGTCTGACCCTGAGGCTGAGTGGACAAGTCAAGACTCACTCAGGCACTGACAGCACTGTCTCAGTCTGACAACTGACAGAAAATCAGACAAAATCATCTGTCTATTTATATTATATTTATAGACTAGACTAGATCTAGATGTAGACTAGCAGATAAAAGTGGGTTGAGCCCAATGTGGCAATGATAGGGTGGCCAACGAAATTTTCAAAATTGTCTGATCAAGTCACAAATAAGCTCAAAAGATGCGTCTTGTGCCCCTGATGACAAAGCTTTTTATTTTGTCTTGATTGGTTGAATAGTTTTTGAGTTATTTTCTAGACTCTATTTTATAGCGTAAAATGGGGGGGGGTGTTTTATGATAGCGCTGCAGTCCAGATCAAAGCCCTATGCATTCGTCATATATAGCAGCCCTGCTGATTTTTGTCATCCCCATTTTTTTCCATTTTCCACTATTTTTAAATGATCACTATTTTATTATTATTATTTATCCTCCATTTAAGAAATTTGGCACATGCATGCAATCACAAGATTAGGAGGTATAAATTGCTGTATATTTTGGAAAGTGATTTAAAGTTTAGAAAAAAATTACGGCTCATCCTAAAAGGCGAATTTAGTGTTTTTTCTATTTTCTACACAACTTTTTTCATGTATTTTACCATCAACTAACTGGCCAATATTATCACTATTTTATTATTATTAGTCATCCTCCCTAAATAAGAAATTTGGCACATGCAATCACAAGATTCAGAATCAGAGGTATAATTTTGGAAAGTGATTTAAGTTTAGAAAAAAGTTATGGCTCATCCTAAATGGCAAATCTAGCGTTTTTTGTATTTTCTACAACTTTTTTCATGTATTTCACCGTCGACAGCCCAATATGTGGCCTATCGTCCAATTTAAAATACCAAAATGATATTCTTTTTTTTTTAATAAAATAATGATTGGAGGTACATGGGCGCTCGGCGGGGAGGCGTAAATTAAGATGCAAAATAATAGCATTTAAAAAAACACGAAATATAACTTTTGCCAAAGCTTGTAATTTTCCCAATATTTTTTTTATCCCCAATTGTAGATTTAGATCATAAGAATGTTAAATAGTAGTAAATTATACATGTTTGGTACACTTTGCACGTGCAAAGAAATTGGTATATATATTATTACATGGCAAAATGTGGAATGCCATGGGATAATGGAAGTCTGACAAAACAGCTAAAAACAAAGTTTGTAACATTGCTGACCTTTTGCCCACCTTACCAATGAGGGCAGAGCCAGGGCAGAGGAACCTTAATCAATAAATCAATCAATAGAACTTGATATGTATAAAGTACAGTGATAAGGCCCTAACTGGCCTAAGGCTATTTGCGAAGGCTAAACAACTAAAGTCTGTGTATTTCGCTGTTATGTGTTCTTGACTCCCCTGGCATTCCACATTTTGTCATTTTACTAGTTTCTATGCACTAAAACAACATCTTAATGTTAGACTTAGTGATCTAAATCTAAAATATTAGCAAAGTTAAGGTGGCTAATACTGGCCATACATACGTGTAGTAGGTCTGCATCACAAACTTAAATGCGTGTTTTAGGCTGTTTTGTCTGTACCGGTACTCCCCTGGCATTCCACATTTCGTCCCCTTGGATATAAAAGGGTGTATCTGCCACTTTACAAAGTGGCAGATACACCCTTTTATATCCAAGGGGGCGATTTTTTCATATATTAGTCTAGATACTAATTTCTTTGCATGTTTATTGAACAACATCTTGAAAGTTCAGTTATCTAAATCTAAAATTTCAGACAGAAAAATATTACAAGCTTTTGAAATAGGTCATGTTTTGTGTTTTTTGAGGTGCTATTATCATGATTATTGTGTGTCCTAATTTCCACCATTACGCCATCATTTTGGTATTTTAAATAGGACGATAGACCACATATTGGCAAAGTGACTGAAATACACAAAAAAATGTGTAAAAACAGAAAAAATCAGAAACCGTAAATTCGCCATTTGAAATAAACTGTATTTTTTTTTTAAACCTGAATTATTTTTCATTATTTAAGCCACTGTATCCCTCTCAATCTTGTGATTGTACAGTAGGGATTCCCTCTAGCTTACCAGTCCGTTGTGCGTAAGCACACACGGGAGTGCGTCGACGCAAGCCCGTGAAAAATTATTTACACGGCGTGTGCGTACCTCGGCGGGCACACCAAACCACGGATTGTGACTCCTTTCGCCCAGATGGAATCATACGGACACGAAGAAGCGAGGTGTGTCAACGTGTTTACACGCCAATAGACATGATTGCACGTACAAACAACCTTTTGATCAAACCTTTCTCCGTGCAAGTTACGAAGTATAATTGCCCCTCCTCCACGTGTGAGTCGCCCCCTCCACGTGTGAGTCGCCTGATGTCCGTGGAAGTCCGTCAGCCCCAGCGGTCAACTCCTGATTACCTAAGGCCATCCTAAAAAATATCCTTGTTTCCGATTTCATGGTGTGAAAATGTCCAAGCAGTAGCCTACTAGCCTATACAGTACTGACTGTGCATAAGCAGATAGGCCTACCTGTGTTAGGGCTTTTTTTAGTGCTAGTGTTAACCTCTGCTTCATCCCTAGGCCCAGTTCATTCCGGTCACCCCTAGCATTTCAGGAAATTGAGATTTCCCAATTCCCAAACTCATGGGTATCCAAGACGTTGCCAACTGGTTGCTAGACGTCGCTACAGACATGGACTATTTCACTTGCTTCAAAAGGGCATAATATGATTGCCATTGTTGGCCACTGAGTTGACTGAATGACTGCCTGGTGTAGTGGATAGCACTAGGGCCTGTTAAGTAGAGGGTCGTGAGTTCATATCTCGATGGACCATAACAATTTTTTTTTTAGATATGACCTAGGCTAGTCTGTTATTTTTTTTCCGGGAGGTTTAATTATTTTTTCAACTTGCATAGACTCTAATCAGACCTTAACCAGGGGTCTGACCAGCCCGGCAGACGAATGGATGCCATGCGGTAGGACTAACTTTTACTCCTATTTTCACCCATGCTGTCGGAAATAGGAAACAATTTTTTTAGGATGGCCTGATGACAACCCACTTCCCCTCCCGTCATTGCCCGTAGGAGTCGCCCCAAATCCGTGGATTCCATTTATTATGGTTATGGTTACACATATCGTTCCGTTGGAGTGCGTGCATTTTGACGAGTATAAAGCTGATATTGTGACTTTAAAGACGAGCGTGCACACAAGTGGGAATGCAAGCGAAAAATATCACTACTTTGCACTGGCTTTCACTGGGATGATTTCCGTGCCAAGTCGGCTCCGTGAGTTGTGGCGCCAGCCTGTGTATACGCGTGCAAGTGTCCTTCACGCACTTTCGTGTGCGTGTGCGTGCACGGAAAAACATCCACTAACGACCGTGTCCGTCACGCGGACATGGTAAGCTAGATGTAATCCCTACTGTACCTATGCCAGATTTTATTGATGGATGATAAATGATAATAAAATAGTGATACTAAACTACATGTTAGTGATCTTGATAAAAAATTTAGGACAAAGAAAAAGTACTGACAATGCTAGGGTGGCCAATAGTACCCTGACAACATCGCAAGGCTCTGACACGGTGACCTCCATTTTTAAATGCAATAGTGCTAATACGATCAAAAGTTTACGCCTGCTGAAAATGGCCTAGTATTCGTAGGCACTTGAAATATTTGTCTCAATTTCATGGCATCCGAGTTTTTTGGTAGGCAGCGCGGGTGTCGTTTTTACACAGCTGGCTGTGGAAACAAAATGGAGGTCAGTGTGACTGGGCCTCGCGCAGTAAATGAGTTAGGCGGCCCAGTCATACCGGGTAGGCCAATAGTAGGTCAGCATCACAAACTTGATAAGGCCCTAAAATGCTTGTTTTGGGCTGTTTTGTCCTGAGACATGTAGACTCCCCTGGCATTCCACATTGTCTTCACTGACTTATCAGTGAGTGCCACAGTACGACACCCACTGATCTTTTTTGTCGCATTTGCTATTATTCAACACCAGGGGTCTCTATCATCTGTTACGTCACCGTCTTCAACCAGCAGCCAGCAATTTATAAATCACACGAGCTGTGAGGTAGATCATGATTGGTCAGTTGTGTTTGGATGCATATTTGCCAGAACTCGGGAATCTGTACACACATTGTGAGACATACCATCCAGAGGGTGTGGATCCAAGAGTGTCCACTTTCAATTTTATATTCATTTATAATTATTTTAACAGTATTTTACTGTATGAACTAAGCACCATTTTCACTATATATTCGGTATATATATATATATCAGTGTATATTCAGCCTAGATATTTTGATCTCATTTTCAGAAGTGTCAGTGCTGATTTATAACGCCCCGGGTGTATTAGAATAAAAACAGTATTCTCAAAAAACAAGTAGGACTAACATTTTGTATGGAAGGCCAGTAAATAATGTAATGTTTACAGACAGCTGGCCCGCTGTGTCAGTTAGAATTTCACTCTTAACTCTACCACCAGCCCTTCTATTATGATAAAATCAATCATTCCAATATCATGGAAAATGCAAACATGTATACAAGAACATCATGGAATATTAGAACATCATAGAATATAAGCCTGCAGGAGACAGAATCAGTACTTGTAGCCTACTGCACACACTCAGTGACTGTCTTTCAGACTAGAGCCTAGATATATAGACCTGTCTATACTTTTTCGATTACACTCTTGTTCAACTTCAAGTCCCATATATAAATCAATCAATTAAAATTCTATAAACTTTATGTAGAGTGGACTTTTAAAGTTATGAGTTTTTCCTGTGTGTTGGGTCTACAAATATCTGAAAGCTCTGCAGGCTGTGAAATTTTTAGATAAATAGTATTTGTAGGTCTAATATCATCATCTTATCTATATGACTTCAGGTTTGCAGCCCTTAAGTCCATCTTCACATTCATAAATGTTAGGTACCGGTAGTGTACTTATTGGCGTTCCTTCTTTCCCTTGTTCAAAGAACGTCCCTAGTCCACATAGTAAAAATTAGTTTCACTGCATAGTTTGCATGACAAATAAGCCTGTTTGCCTAAAATCATGGAAGTGACTCTAGGACTGCATGACATCTGTTGGACTGACATCTATTATGATTATACACCTAGAGTGTATAATCATAATAGTTCAACTATGTTGTATAATTATATCAAACTGCTATAAATAGTTCCTAGAAATGTAGACTGTTATAGCTAACATCACACAATGCAAGTGGGGTCCTAGAAGGTGAAATGGTGATCATTTTATAACTATATGATAGGTACTGGTACATCACTTTACATGAAAATGTAAAAATAATCAAACATTTTTTTCGCTGAGTATCGCTGAGAACTGAAAATTTGTGAAGAGAACCTAAAATAGGACGATATAGGACAATATTTGCGGCTTGATGTTCTTTAATTCACTTGTTGCAGGGCTGTAGCTTTCATGCTGTGAGGGAGTAGGATGACCAGTTCTCATTTGAGAACTTTAATCTGTAATAAACTAAAGTGGTCTAAGTTTAGTCTAACATCCCAGCATACACAAACCATTTGTATAACATTTGTACAACATTGTCCCAACGTCTTCGACATTGGTTCAACATTGTGCAAATGTTGTACAAATGTTTTGTGTTTACGGGAATTATATCAGTGTCTTGTATTTGCATGGCCTTGTGTTGATGCTGTACTCACCGCTAAGTGGGACACCTTGTTAATGTAGCCTTGAAAACGTGTTTCTCTGCTTATCTTTTAAACACTAACAGCTTCAGCTTTCCCAAGGTTATCACACTACCAGGGCTGGAAATAAGAGTGTTCCGTTTGTCCGTGACAACTAAATAACAAGACGGACAACCCTTATTGCTCTGATGGTTGTCCATTTGGACAACCACAGATTTTCATTCAACAGTGACAGTCACTGACTGTAAACCTTAACTACTAGGTCTACTAGACTATATCCTCTATAGTTCAGCTTATGCCCTTAACCAAATTTTGACCATCATTTTTTTGACTGTCAAATATAGTTAATAATTGGGGTCGTTATGAAAATTATAGTTTAACTTCTGTTCTCACTTTTGGGGGGACAACTTAAAATTGTGGCAGACAAATCAAAATATTCATGCTGGTTGTCCGCCGGACAACCAACATTTTGAACCTTATTTCCACTACATCTCACCAGTGCCATCATTTTGCTCACCAGCATCACTGCTCACCAAACAAATTACGGTACATACCGTATATCCCCGCGTATAGTGCGACGCCATATATAATACGAGTTAAGATTTGAGGCCTAAGATGACCTGAAAAATGCCTGCCCCTCTGTATAATACAACCTCAAATTTTGGATGTTGGCAGCGTCCCCGGCCATCTAAATGGGAACAGCAACAACATTACAGCTCTGCAAAACCAAAGGGCAGTATCTGCTTACTTGTTAAGTAAGCAGATACTGTATTTTCATTTTCCACGGCACAGTGGATGTCTTCGGGACTCTCTCGTCTGGGGCAGACATTCTGAGGCCTGTATAGGCTACATACACTGTATGAAATTGCCACTGGAAATATAATCAGTTAGATTTTAAAATATTTTTATTTCGACTTGACTCGATGTCCAATGCTGCTTTATAATTGTTGAGCCAGCGTCAACGACGATGTCCTAACTTTGACCCAGCATTGTGTTAGTGTATCACGCTCAATGGGTGCATTATCCAATCGTCGCAAGGCCGCTAATATTACATCGCCCGTGAAATACAGTAAATGACATTCTACTAGTTGGAAAAACATAGTCTAACTGTTGTTCTTGTTGTATCTATAGGCCTGCTTACCAAACACGCTGACTGGCCTACGTCTACAGATACGTTTTACCGATCGCAACCTATAGACTTGATAAGCTGCATGGGGCTGAAAGCAAATTCTGGGTAGGCCCTACTCAGGCATTAAAATTAGAAACAATCTTTATCGCACAACAAGGCTGGTAAACTTCATGTTATCTGACCTGTATTTTTTTTTACGGGTCGGCATAATTTGTATATATAGCCTAGGATTTTATTGCATGTGTTGTATAGGCTTAGGGATGTTGCAAAGTTAAAAAAAAATCCAAACAGTAAAAAAAAATTTGGAAGTGGGTGGGTGGGTCCAGGGCCATTTTGGATAGAAAATAAAAAATTTGAAAACCCCACCAAAATTATAATCTTTGATGATTATTAGTTTCCATAAAAAAAATTGATAGGGGGGAGGGTGGGAGGGTAGGGTGAGCTTTATCCAATTTTTTTGGATGTCTGGAATTATTTTAACTTTGCAAGGCCCCCTAGCCCCCATACACTTAGGACACATGCCACGCAGGTCAGCGCCAGCGATAGCCTCAACGTGACTAAAACTGAATATTTTAGCCACGGACTGCACCCTATCAGAAATGTGTACATGACAAGTTTAGCATTTCTATAGTTACAATTTATAATAAAGATGGGATTGGCCTGGTTGGTTTGTTAATTCACACCATTTGTGTATAATCACTGCATATTTTATGTACCGGTACTGTTTAGCCCAGATCTGATCATGTGCGTGTACCACCCACCACAAGTCGACACAATGTTGATTTCATACTGGGTCAGTAGGTCTGACGTTGGCCCAGCATTAAACAACACTGAGCAAACATCTCGTGTTTTCTGGAAAATCCCCTCCTATATATAGACTGGCACGTGCAAAGCGCTCTGGTCTGAAAAGCACGTGAGCGCTGTATGGATATGGAACGGAATGAGTGTCATTATTGCTCTATAAAAATGTGATGGTTTTACTTTCAAATATTTATTATCAAAACTAGAAGTTGAAATAATCCATTATAATTGTTTTCAATAAATAAGCTACGTTCTACTTTGCATAACACATCTAGAACACTATTTTCTAACACAATTTATTATTCTCCACTTATGAAATGAAAAATATTGCCCCCGTTATCATTCCATACATCATACAGCGATTTGGCAGGTGTCCCAAGAGACCAGCTGAGAAGGCCATGCTGCCACCACAACACACACTATCAATCTTACGCTGACACAACACTGAGCCAGTCTTGGCGACATTCATCCACCATCACTTTCAATGACCTGTGTTGACTTGCTGTCCTTTATCAAGACCACACAGGCACAGTTAAAAACACTTGACTGTGGATGTCGCCGACACAGTGCGTGTTTGATGTTCGGCCAGTGTTGTAGATCGTGGGCCAGCATTTCAGGGAATATTCTACTGTCGCCAGCAGGACGGCTAACTATGACGGCATTGTCACCCTTACTAAATCATAGTCGCCACGGGCGATAGGGAGACCGCCAATTAGTACCCCTGTAGAGAACTTACCGCTAGAGAGCTAAAAAAAATGTATTAAATTCTGCATCTATGTAAAATACGAGGTGCCTTTTTGCGACATGAATAGCTAAGAAAAAACATCGCATTATACACGGGGATATACGGTACGTGTATTGAAGCAAGGATACATTTAAGTAAAATAGTGTTCATTTTAAAGGCTGAAGTGAGTGATTTTGTGGATTATTCATACATCTGTTAACTAAAATGCTGTTTTAAATATGTTAAATCAGATAAGTATTTTTGCTAGTTAATTCACAGCTCTTTATTTATTTCTATCCTTTGTATGTTATACCAGTTGGTTAGTGGAGAATTTGAGCTTGAAACAAATTTCATAATACAAGATCCAGATAATGTCATCCAGATGTTACAACTACTGGATAACTGTACTGCAGGTTTGCAGGTTGGTAGTACATATTATTAAAATATTCACCCTATCTAACAGGGAATAATTTGTTTGGTGTAGCGGTGCAGTTTGCTACGCAATTTTGGGCAAATGCTACACAATAATATGTTGGTGTAGCAGTTCTTCGTATGGAGAATAGTAGCTTGACACATGCCAGTATGCTAAACTGCTACACAATTTTTCTGAAGCAAATTATTCCCTGATCTAATAATGATGTAAACCCTTAAAGCGCTGCAATATTTTGCATAAACCAAGTGACCAGACGGTGGTTTAAATTTAAAATCATCATAGATGTCTTAGTTAGCTCTTTCCGCTTCATTTGAACACCTATGTTATGAGTCTACGGTCATTAGAAATATTTGTAGTCTTACAGCGCGGGGATCGACTTCAGACGTCAGGATCTGACGTCTACAGACGTCTGATTGTGACGTCTAAAGTTGATCCCTGTGCTGTAGGATTTAAGCTCTCCCACAGTGATTCTCACAACACATTGTGTGAAATGTTATTTATTATTACAATTTGACTGCGAATATCTGTGACAGATTCCTTATTAGGACATTTATTTTATGCTATTTTTGCTTGTGACATTTAAAAAATACATTCAATGCTTTTCTTGGGACATTTTATGTAGTGAGCGGAAGCTTTTATTAATATTATTTTGTTAGAAAGTGTAACAGATTCTCTCTTAGTTTTTAACTTTTTTTTATTAATCAATAAATTTTACTTGAACAGTATGTGTCATTTTTGACATACATGTACAAGCGGAAAGAAGTAGAAACATTAAATACATTTTTTTTAATGTAAATTTAGCTTATAAATCCATAGTGGAATTAAAAAAGACTTTGTGGCAATAATTTTGTCCAGTGGTCAAAGATTTATTTATTTGTTTGTGACCAAAGTGTAGCAGAAAACAGGTGGATGGTTTTTTTTTTATTTGTTTGTCTCTTTAAATTTAGCAATGGGCAACTATTTTATTATTTGTTTGTCTCTATAAATTTAGCAATGGGCAACAAATTTTAATATTTCTTTTGTTGCAAAACTTGTGACAGAAAATGGGCAATTGAGAATTAAAATTGTATTGTCAATGATGATTTTTTTAAATGCATTTCTAGGCAGAACTGTGGAGTCATTTTACGGCAATACTACGTAAAAGCACACGTAACCTTCAAGCCTGCACAGAGGTGGGGCTGATAGAAATGGTCCTGGAGACACTTCATGAAGCAGATGATATGCTTGCAGGTTTTTACATTTTATTTTTAGGTTTAAAAAAAAGTTCCATCAATTATAAGAATATTTGGCGAAATGATTTTTTTTTGCATTGTGCTTTGCAGCATGTTCAATAAGATGTCCTTATTAAATAAAGAAGATGCATTGCTCGCCCAATGAATAATGTAGTTAACCCTTGTGCTGCCAACCCGTAGATTATTTCAAACATATTTTAAATCAATAGAAATATCACTAAAGTCATCAAATAGTTTTTGGTAGATGCTTAGTTAATTCAATATTGGAGATATCAATTTTTCCTTAAATGTAAATATATTTTATAATTTGAAGCTGGTAAATTTTGAATAATTGAAAAATAGGAGCAAACAATTCGGCAGGACACGTGTTAATATAGTTGATTTTTTTTTTCAATTGCACCTGGAAAATAGTTTATAAGATAAAATATTCATCATTATTATTTTATTGATTGGAGAGTACATGTAGCTCTTTAGGTATCAATACTGCTAGCTTCATAGTTGTATTATAATTTCTGTATTTCAGACCTACTGATTGATATGCTTGGTGTACTAGCCAGTTATAGTATCACAGTGAAGGAGTTGAGGCAACTATTTTCCCAATTGAAGGGAATGAAAAATAAATGGGTAAGATAAATTTTGTACCTTGTTTTTGAAATATCTAAAATATCGCATTAAATGTGCAATTGCAAATGAAAGTGAAGCTCCGTATTTTTTAAAATGACACTAATTTTTATAAAAAATTATTATTAGCATATAGTGCTGGAAATTACATTTGCTACCATAAAATTTCTAATTGTAGCCATGGCTTTTATTAGAATGAAAATACTCATTCTCCAGTGCCTAATGCCAAAAGTCCACTTGCAGCTTCTATTGAAGGTTTTTTCTGAAAAATTAAATCACCACGCGGCCGTTACTCTGAACTGAACTGCCGGTAAAACCCAGCCCTTCATGTCCGATGGTCAAATAAAAATATGCCCTATGAATCAATTTAATGCTCACATTAGTCCGAAAGTTTTTGAAATTTTGCATAGCGCTAATTAAACATTTTTTACGATACAATAGTATTAAATTGTTCAGAAAATGTAATAAGGAGATACTCCATACGATTTGTCTACAGTCGCCAACTACTTGACTGTTCATTTGCTCAATTTTATGGTAGCTAATATTGCCTGGGACCTATCTTGCAAAATATTATGAACCCTAACTTAATGCGGTTTGCAGTAGTCTGCCGCATACAGTGGCTAAGTTTTCTAAAAAAGCTAAACCTGGTTGTCTGGGGTCAATCATAACAGATGTCAGAATCCTGTAATGTTTGGTTATTGATGGAGATTCAGCGCTTATAAAACGGGGAGTGTTATTTACGGATTTCACCCCCTAATGGGTCATTTTTATTCCTCTGCTCATTATACAACAGGGTGCCTTATTCTCCACATTTTAAGGTAGTTGCTTGAATAGTTTTTTTACCTAATACACAGTATATTTTGAAATTTAAAATAATTTTTTTGCACATCACTGCATTGAAATTTTTTATTTTTAGCCACACCATTCAGTCAAGCTGCTGCAAGTCCTGCGGCAAATGCCACAAAGACATGGACCTGATGAATTCTTCAGTTTTCCAGGAAAAAAAGGAGCTGTGAGTATTTACAAGTTTTAGGCATTGTGACAAAGTTACCTTCTCCCGTATCTATTTGATCTAGTTTTTACTTCTTTGTACAAATATAGTTTGTTCAAGTAAATTTTTACAAATATTCACTTGCCAACCAGGCAAAGAATTTTGAGAGATGTACTATTTCATGTGAAAAGTTTTACTGTTGAACAATAAATTCAATGTAGTATGAGAGGCCAGATCTTTTTATGACACTGCATGGTGCAACATTTGCTCTGCTTGGTTATCAAGCCGGCCAGCCAATCATGCCATTTTATAATGAATGATATTGCAGTCAGCTTACTAAGGTGGACTTTGGTGGTGAAAGGGTTAAATCAATTTTAAATTGTTTAAGGTTTTTAGATTATAAGGGATAGAAAACCATATAAAAATAATTATTGAAGATATTCCTCAAAGAAGAATGACTAAGCTATCAAATTGACTAAAAATATCAATTTTGAATATGTTGTCCTTATATGACACTTGGGCCCTCTAATCAACACATCACTCGAGTTCCCACACCTTTCTTACCTTAAGTGGCCAGGTGTGACATAAGAAATGTGACACAAATCTTTATTTTATTCATAGCAACTGAGCATAACATTGATAAAACTCTGCTGTGGCATGCAGCCATAAACACACTGCAGGGTTCGTACAGGCCTTGAAAAGCCTTGAATAGCCTTAAATTAAAAAATAGTTTTCAAGGCCTTGATAAGCCTTGAATTTGAACAAAATATCTTGAAAAGCCTTGAAAAGTGATTTTTGAGTTTGAGTTGTTCTTTGTTAAAATTTATTGTGGCTCATTTTATCAAAGTCTTTAAAAAATTGATAAAAAATTTCTAGATATTATTACTATTATTATTACTCTTATTACTATTTATTACTATTTTGCTTGCAAGTCAGAATGAAGGTGAAAATCATATCGAAAAATAATTTTCGACTAAATTGTGAAGGTTTTGGTCATGATTCCCTACTTTATGTTGGTAGGACCTTTAAAATCGGGATATTTGGCCTTGAAAAACTTTGAAAAGCCTTCAATTCCATCAACTTTTGTTTGTATGATCCATGCACAGGTCATCATGTGAAAGTATGCCTATTTACAGTTAAAAATAGTGTCCTTCCAGTTTATTTATTTCAACAGTATACTGAAGTAATTAAGTGGTATTTCATTTAAAGAAATATCATACTACGATACTGCTCTGCAAGCAAAAAGGCAGTAACTTTTAGCACAGCTGCCTTTTGGCCTTTGCATGGCAATATACAGATATAGGCCCATATTAATGATGATTATTTTTTACCTCTTTTTAGGCTATTGCTTTGCCCCCAATTGCCAGGTGGCCCTACCAAAATGGCTGGACTTTCCATTGCTGGTTTCGTCTTGATCCTGTCACTGGTGTTAATATAGAAAGGGAGAGACCTTATCTCTACTGGTATGATTGTTACCTTTAACTATTTAAGCATCCTTGTTTCATTTAAAATGCACCACATGACATAAAATCAATTTAATAAATTTCTCTGTAAACCAGGCAAAAGTAACTTGTCTATTCGGGTAAGCCAATTATATGGTCAACTTGACCGACTTATGATTTTACTTGCCCCAGACAAGCAAAAAGTCTTAATGTTGAGCCCTGAATGTTTTCCTTTAGTTTCCGCACTAGTAAGGGCATTGGATATTCAGGACATTTTCTGGGCAATGCATTGGTTGTTACTTCAATGAAGGTCAAGGGAAAAGGATTTCAACACTGCATTAAATATGACTTCGCTCCCAGAAAGGTGTGTTATATTTTCTAAATAAATTAATGTCTTTTATTTATATTATCTTCAATGATCCAATTGAATTTTACTGTTGTACTTTTCCATTACTAATTAGTTTGCATAATTATTGTTAAAAATATGTTACTCATGGTTCCAAGAAGCAATAAGATAGTACATGTAGTAAATTGTACTAACTTTGGCACATTGTTTTTGAAACTTGTGGCGTTTCGACTTGCTACGGCAAACCTTAATCACATACTGATGTACAGTTTACTACTTTCTTCAAACATAATTATTACCACTGATAAGAAATTCTTAAATTACTGAAGGCAAATGAATATCTACACTGTCATTTGAAACAAATATAGTTATTTAACAGTTCATTTCATATGGAAGATGTTGCTTGTGTCTTACCAAATAATTCTATTTTTTTCAGTGGCATATGGTCTCTGTGGTACATGTGTACAATAGATGGAGCAAAAGTGAATTGAAGTGCTTTGTTGATGGACAACTGGTCTCTCAGACAGAGATGACCTGGCTAGTCAACACAAATGATGTAATTTTATGCCTTATCAATATGTACAATAATGTTCTTTGTTATATTGCAACCTAGTAATCAAATATTTAGAGATAAAGATTTGAAAACACTGCCCAGGTGTGTAGATTTAGCTTTAAGTTTACCAGCCCAGAGCAAAATTCAACTAGCGTTTACCATCATTACCATACAGAAAAGCCCTTACAATATTACACTAGCCTCGGGCTACCGGGCTAGTGCAAATTTGCATCCCTGGTGCCTGTTTGTTATCATGGTTATAGGATATAAATATAATGTCAGTATCACAGAAATATGAAGACTTACATTTGTAGGTTATGTAAGTTAAGATTCCCTATGTATAAAGTCCACTAGTTGAGCAATTTGGCACCATGTACCCCAAGTAGCAAATCTTATATTAAGCTTTTGTTCAATAGATGATGTATGTTTCTGAATTCATTTACAATATAAAAGGCAGATATATGTTGGAGTTTGTGCATTATCATTATTTTTTTTTCGCCCAGCCTTTTGACAAATGCCACATTGGAGCTACTCCTGAAATGGAAGCAGATACAGTGTTTTGTGGACAAATATCGTCCATCTACCTATTTAGTGAAGCACTGCAGCAACAGCAAATTGCTGCCATGTATACACTTGGACCTGGTTACAAGGTAAAAACATACATATAAACTGCTGCATTTTGTTATAACAAAAATATTGACTGAAATTTATATGATCTGCAGCTGGCTGTTGTGTCAGCAATGCCAGCTTCAGATGGAGAAAAGATGATGATAACTAGTTACACATAAAGCATTAGTAAGCTGTTGAATAAAACCCTGTTTATCAATATGTTAACACTAGAATATCAAACTTTGTGATTTCTCAACCTGGCTAAGACCAAAAGATGTCAGACAATCTTTTAGTTATGTTAATACCACCAATATTATTAGTAATATCATGGCTTCTACTTCTTTGTGTTATGCAGCTGATTTAAACCTTTTCAGTAACCTCTTTGAAAAATGTACTTCTTTTGTTTCAGAGCCAATTCCGCTTCGAAAATGAAAGTAACATTTTGATGAATCCTGCCATAAATCGGGTCTGTTATCATATTTTTAAAAACAATCATTTAAAACAATGTATAAAACTTGTAGGTTGCTTAAAAAAGTATGTAATATCCTAACATAACAGAGGTGCCAACCCTTTTTTTGTGGGCCATCTCTCTATCTTCCGATCACTTGCAATAATATACCGAATTATTACATAAATAATAATTTGCTCACAAGCACATGTTTTTTGTCATTTTGGGGGAAAAAGATTCAGATTGCAGAAAAATCAATCTAAAATTGATAATAATTTGGGGGCCCACCATTGCTTGCAGACATTTTCACAGCAATCACTTATGTGAGTAGAACAAACATTGCTTTCCTCACGGCCCAATGTTGCGGTTTTATCACTAGTCATATAAAATCACTTGCATTTTAAAAGCTGCTGTGTAGCTTCGCTGTGGGACAGCATGTGATGTGCAGTTGAGCCAGCTACTCCCTGGCAGGCGACTTTCATGTGTGGTTGTCCCTTGAAGCTGTTTATAATATGACGCTGTACGGTAATCTCCTGCATTGCAGCTTCCCTTAGACACGAGCATGCAGAGCAATTGCGTGCAACAGCATCCTGTAGACTAAACATGTATGTGTGTAGGCCTACGCTGTGCTGCAATCCACGCAAATGGTTTGGCTTTCAAACAGGTCATCCAACCTGCTAGTATTTTTACTTTGTCCAAGAATTGCTGCCGGCTCGATTGTTTTCCAGTGCAAACAGTTTGATGTCACATGGTCAAATAATAATTCCACATGCTAATGTAGGCCTACAGGATATAATATTTCAAACACATTTTTTCGGCATCAGAAATATAGATCGCATTAACTGAATATCTGTCCTTTACGTATTGATTCACATTTTGTAATCTTAATTGAAAAAGAAATAACAACTTTTCTGATAGTATATTTTCATAATTTTCATTAGGAAACTAAACTTCTGTCATAAAATTGTAAATTTTGGGAAACTAGAAGATCTGTATTTCAATGCTTATTAATTTATGATACATTTCTTTTTCAATTATTTTTATTTGAAGCAATAATGCAAAATGAATGGAACCGACACAGTGATTATGAGCTTTGGATTTGAATTTTACCTTTGTTGAATACCAGACTCTGTATGATGGTCGTCTGACGGGAGCCATTGTTTTCCTGTATACACCAGTAGCTTGTGACAGTCAGCTCTGTCTAGAGTCGTCACCTAAAGGGAACCCTGCTTACTTTGTCCATACACCTCATGCCTTGATGCTGATGGATGTCAAAGCTGTGGTCACACAATCCATCCACAGCACCCTGCATTCCATAGGAGGTGTCCAGGTATGATATTGAACATTTTTTTGTCTGGAATAGATAAATACTAAACCTTACCCTGCTGATCATGACTATTGTCGTTTTCAATGTTTTATTAGTCAAACAAATCACTTTTATTGGGAATGAAATGTCTGTCTAAACATCAAGATTTGCAAATGTTTGTGCTCAAATTAAACAAATATGTGACCCTCCATCGCAAAATCAGACGGTTTGCTGTGGTGACTTGACGTTTGCTGGCAGCAAACATCACCACCACAAACCGCCTGATTTTGTAACAAAGCATAACAATTGCATTAATGTGAGTATATGTGATATGTTGTTGCAAAATCAGGCAGATCCTGTTGGATGACGTTTGTTGGAAACAGCTAGATGTAGAAAGTGGTACCACCGCATTCCACCTGATTTTACGATGTAGGGTCACATATGAGTAATTTTCAGCCACTTGAAGTTGTGGGTCATGGTAGACTTAAGTGGCTGTAAAATTAAATAAATTACCTCAGCAGGATAAGGTACTGCATTACACTATGTAGTTCCCACTTCCGAAACAAGTATCAACATCTGAATGAAAATAGGAGTAAATAGAAGTGTGCTAGTTGGGCTGAAATACATAATTCCTATTACAAATCAATTAAACTAGTAATTCAGAATAGGTTGAAAAGCTGCTGTTGTGAAAAAATGTATTATGAGCGCTTATGGTTGATTTAAACGTTTTTATGACTACCAGTAAAGAAATGCAGGTCTAAATACTGATATCTTTCCTGTGTGCATCAGGTTTTGTTCCCACTGTTTGGACAATTGGATTATGCCCAAGAAACAGAGCCAGGAGCATCAGAGAATGTGGACTACAGTATATGGTTAGTTCATTACATGGGCTAGAAATATTTGAAAACTTGGGATATTTGAAAATATGACACATTGTAGAACATTATTTTGTTAACCTTATTTTATCACATTATATATTGCATTGTTTTGTGTTGAAAAGACATTACGTGGTTACAACAAAAATCTGGACTCTCAGCCATTTTTTACCAAATCTATATATCAATTATAATCTTGTCATCTAAACAATATGTAATTCAGTTGCACATTTGTTCTTAATAAAAAAGTAATTATCCATGACTTTTTTCTGATTATATATAATAATGGTATTTATGTTCTTATAGTGCAACACTGATGGGTCTTTTGTGTGATTTGTTGGAGAGCTCAGTCACTATCCAGCAGCAGTTGATTCAGAACAAAGGCTTCTTGGTCATTAGCTTCCTATTGGAAAAGGTGGGATAAATAACATATCTCTTATTTATACACTTAGTATATCATATGTCCACATAGACTTGAAGCTGTGCATCATCATCACAGCCCTCACTTTCATGTGTGTGAATATTACTTCAGGCATAAATATAAATGCTGCAAGTGAAACTTTTTTGCATGTTTTCCCCACAAATATTTTTATAAAATTACATGTAGTATCAAAAACATGAAAGTGATTTTCAGTCTGTACTACATATCACACTCTAAGCAGCCTGCAGAAAAAACCCTCTCTCAATTTTTTAGCTGCTGTGAAATTTATAACAAATATATCTTCAAGGACAGCTTGATTGAGAAAATTGCATCATGACAATTTTGTGCTTTTTTAATGGATAGTACATTTCAGTATCAGAGTTTGTTATTTTAAGCAATTATATAAATATGTTATAAAAACAGCTGCATTCCAGGTTATCACAGAAAAAAGTAATGGAAATTTAAATTTGGTATGTTTTATTTATTTCTTTAACCCCCTGAATATCAATCAACAGGCCTTGTATGACCACCAGAAATCCTAGCTTAATGTAGATATTAAAAGGCATTGTCTATATACATACATGATCCATCACACGGCAACCCGGATTACGGCATAATACCACCATTTTTAATAACAAGTGGCAGTATTTTTTATGTACAGCACGACCTCTTTATAAAAATCACAGCTTTTAACAGCAGTTTGTCGTGATTTAGAGACAGGAAAGTTTTGTTATCGACAATTGTAGGATGAGGTACAAGCAAAGTAAAACCTGCATTGCTGTGTACTGTATTGAATTTGCTATTTGTGCTAAAGTTTTTCTACCACACAAACCCGAGTCACAGGACCTCAAAAATAAATTAATTAACTAAGAAATATGCCTACAAATCATGGGGTGACCCAGGTCACAGCATGATGGAACACATATATAATTTTTTACACACTTTTAAACATCTGTTTTATCTAACAGCATAAAATGATCAGGTTATGCACAAATTTGACAGTTTATTAAAGATTTCTGTGAATACAATCAACTTACAATATTATTATAATTAATTGCTTATTTGCAGTCGCGTAGAGAACATATGACAGAGGAAGTACTGGATTCATTTCTCAAGCTGACTAAGTTCCTTGTCAACCTTCCCATTGGAGGACCTCTTCTCAAGCATTTGTTTGATCATATTTTGTTCAACCCAGCTCTTTGGATTTACTCACCATTCAAGGTAATATCCTCAATCGCCTTAACATAGCAAGGGATTACAACCATTTTTTAACATTGAAATATTATTAAACAATATTTAAATTGTTTAATTTGATTAATATATGACATGACACACTAAAATCAGACGGAAGGCGGCAATTTTATTTTTTCTCCATTAAAACTGTCCTGGTTATTTTGGTACAAATCTTTTAAAAATCAGTCCAACATTAACATTACAGCTAAATGTTGCAGCTGAATGAGTTACAGCAAAATTAGAATAATAGTAAACAATCTTTAAATTGTTTAATTTGATTAATATATGACATGACACACCAAAATCAGATGGAAGGTGGCAATTTGATTTTTTTACCATCCATACCGTCCTGGTTATTCTGGTAAATTTTTTACAAAAGTCGGTTCAATACTAACATTACAGCTAAATGCTGCAGCTGAATGATGCATTTGGAATTCAAAATAGAAGGTTTAGGTAAATGCATCGTAAATATGCAGTAATGATAACACATAAACCCTTTTACCTTTGACATTTTAGTCAAATCATGATGCACCTAATAGGAGTCTTTTTTCCTTGTTTTTAGTCTTTTTTCCTTGTTTTTGTTATACACATATCCTAAATAATGCACCTTAGCAATATGATTTTTTCCAGGTTATTAGTGGAAAAATTCCCTTGCTTCATAATTGCCGCCTTCTATCTGATTTTGGGGTGTCGTGTCACATATATTTAAAGATTAAATCCCTAAATAATCAACCCATACAATAGACATTGATTTGGTTGCTACAAACATGATAATCTCTGATTATTTAAAAAGGTCATGAAATGCAACTTGAGACATCAATTCTCTTGTTTTGTTTAAGACATTGTTAGCAGTATTAATGCAATGGCTAAGAGCAGAAGGTCACGAAAATACTACATATTAGAGATTTTTTTTTCTTTTCAGGTGCAGCAAAAACTGTACACATATCTATCAACAGATTTTATTGGTGATGCACAAATATATAACAACATACGTAGAGTGAGTTCAGTTCTTCAAACCATGCATACCCTTAAGTATTATTACTGGGTTGTGAACCCCCAAGACCGCAGTGGGATTAATCCGAAAGGATTTGGTAAGTACAATATTGTATTATTTTCTACTTTCTGTAAACATCTGTCCCTATGTACATGGTATGATATATTTTTTTTTTCTGCTTTCAGATGGACCTCGCCCATCACAGGAGGAGGTCATAGAGCTGAGAGCGGCTATGCTGAATTATGTACAGCAACTTGTATTGAAGGGACCTGGTGTACAAGAAGATGAGCTGCAGTCCATGTTGAATTATCTTACCACAATGCATGAGGTAGGTTCAGTGCAGCAGGTGAATTTTAAAATTATGCCACCTTACTGCTAGATAAGAAGATATTTTTGGGGGTAAAAAAGATTTTTTTCTGAATAAATCACTTTAAACATGTTTGTTTTCCATTTTCAAGGTCATACTTGGCTTTGTTTAAATTGTTGACTGCAATATGACTTTTTCTACTTCTTGCTATGCAGTGATAGAGGTTTTAATCTTAATTTTTATTTAGATTCTTCCTTTTTGCTTTTTGGTTACAAAAGGGCAAGAACTTTTTGTGTGTGTACTTTAATTCACAAAAACATAAAATGCACTTTCAGGATGAAAATCTCAAAGACGTTTTGAAGCTTGTAAGCCAGCTGATGTCAGATCACCCATCATCCATGGTTCCAGCATTTGACAGAAAAAGTGGTGTTAGGTGAGGAATTTACAATTCTCTGTTGAAACAGTTAACTGTTCAAGTGCTATATATATCTGAACTTAAACTTTCATAGACATTCACTTCTGCCATCCACAACTACAAAACGTGAACATTACAAATTCAAATTTTTACAGACCTAAACTTGTGTTATGCTACCACTCCACAAGAACAAATCTGTAAAAAATATGAAGCTATATCTACAAAGACCTCCACTTGTTTCATTACTGAGAACCACATATACAGTAAAATTATCTTGAAAACTTATCTGTAAGTGCCAATAAAAAGAATAAAAACGGTTAAATCTGGCCTTACACTTTGACAGTTAACAATGATTGATTTGCAAAGATAATATTGAGAATCTGAATGCTTATTTTTGCTTGCATTTGTTACAGGACTGTTTTCAAGCTACTTGCATCAGCCAATGAATGTATACGCATTCCATCTCTGAAACTACTTGGTTTCTACCTTATGAGGAGCACACACAAGTGAGTACATGTATCCAGAAAATTTGACACTTGTTTTTAAATGATCACATTGCCAAATAGTGTTCAGTGTATATCTGAGCCTTTGACCCAGCATTGCCAAATGTCACATATTTATTTTGATCCCAATATAAATGGTCCTCAAGTTTTCAGCTAAATGTAAGTGTTAATATCTTCTTGATAATGTCACAAAACAAACCCTGGTTAAACACAAGTCAGTAAGGGGATCGCTACTGCGATGCTGAACATGAAGGCGAACATGATGTTACAATCCTTACTGCTCAACACAAAAAGTACATCGAACCCCATCAGTTAATGTCTACTTGCAGAAAATCATAAAAAGGCTGATTATAATTTACTACTATCTTAGTGATTCTTGGAACAATGAATAACATTTTTTCAACATAGTAATCAGATATTATTAAAATTTCACAATCACAATCATATTTACCGAAATTTAAAATTGCCAGCACGGATCACCTTCATAAATTTGTGTGTGTGCAAAATCTCAAGTTTATGATAAATCACAAGTAAAGGATATGAGTCACATATATCTTTTACAATTCTGTCCTGCATGTTCCGAATACCCAGTTCTAGGGCACATTTAGTAATGCTTAAAAATTCAAAATTGCCAGTTTAACTAATTAAAAGAATTTACCTGATTGGTATAATAATTTGTCCAATTTTTCAATCTACCCCGCTCAAATTTACACTGTACGTTCTCGGGCTAGTTTGATAATGGTAACAAAAAGTTGATTTCTCTAATTCATTTCTAAGTCTACCTTGTGAAAACAATAACTTCGTACATGCTACATGTATCTCTCTCAAATTTGCTAATGACCAGATCTTGTACAATTTCAATAATGGATTGGGAAAGTCTTTAGAGATGTTTGCCATAAAAAATTATGCCTTTTAATTTCACCTTCTTAAATTTGATCATACTTTGTTGTCGAGATATTCTGAAGTACGCTGTTATTAGCAATTCTAAACTTATTCTACATTTGATTTTCAGGAGAAAACATGATTCAATGACTCCACAGAACTTATTCTCATTGCTGACAGAGCGACTGCTGCTTAATTCAAGTGAACTTACAATGGCTACTTACAACGTGCTATTTGAGGTTAGTTTTCTAAAAAATATAAGAACAGTGTAATAGAGATGCATTATATTGCATTAGTAGTCAGGTTATACAAATTGGTGGAGCACAAATGAAGATTTGACGAAAACAGGTGGTGATTTTCAAATAAAAAAGTAACTAAATTTACCCATATCCATGGTCCAGAGGTATGTGCAGCGAGCGATAGCGCTGATCACCGGCCCGATTTATAAGTAGCTCCTTTGCTATTTTGTTATTGTGCAAGGTAAAAGTAAACAAATTAATACAAAAATCACTCAAATACTACATACAGGGTTGAGAAATTTTCTTCTACAGACGGATTTCCTTCTTTTTAAAAAATTCAGAACAGGCAATTATAGTAGGCAATATTCTTTTCAGTCTTGGAATCAGTCTTGGAATAATTTTCCACCCCTGTACATAGCATTCAACCTCTCTGTAGTGAGTATGGTGTAGACAGGAATCAAGTGAAAATAAAAAAGCTAAATATTACCAATATTCAACAGAATGTGAACATGTCTGATTATTTCGAACCTATCAGTGATTTCACCAAGAAATAAATGAATGAAAAAGTTCGCTTTTTAAATAATTATAAATAAATTTCTTGGGGGGGGGGGGCGGTTCAAATCAACGGTCAATTAGAGCACATCTGCAAATTTAACAAATTTATCGCTACAAATTGACCTACATGTATCCTGGCTTTATGTTCAACCTCCCAAGAGGGACTCCAATTACCGGGTTATGTAAATCAATATCTTATAGATGAAAATATAGATGAAAACTTTTGATGATGTAAAATAATATAAGCAATGAATTAATAATTGGATAGTTAAAGTTGACAGTGTGAATTATTTTTTTTGTCAGATTCTCACAGAGAGGATGAATGATGAGATAGAAACAGGAAGACATGCTGAGCCTGATTCATCATACCGCCTAGAAAACCCATGTAAGTTACTAACTTGACATACAATTTATTTGCATGGCATTTGAAAAAATCAATGTCTTTAACCAATTAACACCTGGCAAATTTCCACTTTGCATTGCTGATTTCCCTGGGATTTGTTGGAAAATACAGAATATTTAAAATTATTCTATTGTTTACTCCAATGAGTTCAATGACAACGTGACGTTTTTTTGTGAAGCTGTTCCGGGTTAATCAGGCATGCTCAGATTTGCGATGTGACATCAGCAGACATCCAGGATGTTGTAAACAATGTCATGTTTTTGCTCTGCAATGTAGCAGCATCAGTAATGATTACTGTAAACCCGGAAATATTGCTGGATTTAAACTTTGTTGGTTTGGGGAATTAAAATAATTGGCGGAGATTAATATTGGCATATTTACTGTGGTACTGTGTACGTCAATAACTGTATTTTATGAAAGTTGAATTTGATTCAGAATTGATATATATATATAAATACCATATTTATTCCAATAAATGCACATATTCTAATAAATACCCACCCCCCTGATTTGAAAGAAAAATTGACGATCATAAGACTCTCTAATTATTGTACAAGTCCAACTGCCAAGTCACTCACTGGTCACAGTTTAGCCAAACGGCATCGCTGAATTCATCCAATCCAGCTGGATCCAGCCATTGTCATGACAATGTGAACCTATCTAGCGTGTATAGTGAATATATGACCTTCAAATTTTACCAGAATTTTTAGGGTAATTTCCTGTCATGACACACATCTTAAATGCTTGCGTGGCTGAATGCGCACATGCTAATGTTTACTTCTGCGTTGTGTTGTGTCTGTCGTGTTGTACGTGTGTATTGCTATTTTTAGAACATTGTAGACTATCGTCCTGTCACTGATATTTACTGTGAGTATACTGATATTTGATACGCCAATTTTTTTTTCAAAAATACTCTGTTACTTCAAGGGGTATTCTAATTGCTGGCCCAGGCGTTTATTAGAACAAATAGGGTACATGTATATACGATTGCATTGTTTGTTCCAGTGGTATTGAAGGTAATAGCTAATTTGATCCGTCAGTCCAAGCAGACAGACCTAGTGCTGGAGGTGAAGAAGCTCTTCCTGTCTGACCTCACCATTCTCTGCAACAATAACAAGGAAAATAGGAGGCAAGATACACAAAATAACACTTCCTATTCTTGTTGAATATTTGCGGATTTGACATATATTTTAAATGGAATTTTTTTGATAAAAAGTGGTATAACCATGCTTTTTATCATGTTGTCCTAATACTATCACCTACAACCTAAAGGGGGTAAAATACTCCCATTCTATTAACCCTTTAACCGGCGGTGGCGCATATATTTGTGTTTTTAGTCATTTCTTATTAGCACATTAAGTACCACCTTTTAAACACGTTAACGATAAAATGTGACATCAATCAGCAATATTTGAAAATAGTTGACCTCCATATTGTCAAATCTGAATAATTTTCACTCACTTTGGATTCGTCAGCGAGATACAACTTCAAGTAGGTGTTGAAAATTAATCATTTTTGTTTAACTTGAGACCAAATATTTACCAATCTTGATATTTAAACAGTCATGGTATTCCCAATAAGTGATTTAATCGGCTAATAAAGCATATTAAAACTGACTATTGTCGTGATCAGCAGGTAAAGGGTATATATATTTCAATCTAACGTGAGAGTGATGTTTATTTACAGGACAGTACTTCAGATGTCAGTGTGGCAGGATTGGCTTTTCTCTCTGGCTTACATTTACCCCCAGTCAGATGATGAGAGACGTATCACAGACATGGTGATGGCACTGTTCCGCATGCTCCTCCACCATGCCATGAGATCAGAGTACGGAGGATGGAGAGTCTGGATTGATACTTTGGCCATATTGCATTCCAAGGTAAGAGAGCAATTTAACCTTTCAGTATCAGTGATCATTTTTTTTAATCACAAATCTTTTCAAGGTTTTATTCCTTTCAAGTGCATACAATTTTATTTCATCACGTATCTTTTCCAAGTTTTATTAAAAGATACGAGGGCAGAACTCAACTGGGCAAACACGACACTTTGAAACAGTGTTGCTTCAATGTTGGTCTAACGTCGTAGACAGTGGGCCAACATTGAAACAACACTGTTTCAAAGTCTTGTATTTGCTGGGAAATAAGCAGGGGTTAATGAGTCCTGTCCCGGTCATGTAATTTCATCTTGAGAATTTCAATAGGCACATTCCGATGAGAAAAAAATGTTAGCGTTGGGGGGTGGCGCCAATAATTATTTTTCAGTGTTTGAAATTTTACTCACTTCAACTCCTGAATCAGCTACTAATTGTAAATTGTACCTGTCTAATTTGATTTGTGGACGGATTTTTAAATTTGTAGCAATGATAACAATATGTCGGCAATCACAGCTTTAAATATATGATAATGTCATTGACATTCTCATATATTTAAAGCTGTGATTGCCGACATATTGTTATCATTGCTACAAATTTATAAATCTCTCAAATTAGACCTGTTACAATTTACAATTAGTATGACTCATACAGTACTTGTAATGCAGCACTTGTGCTAATGCTTTTTCTGTCAGGTATCGTATGAGGACTTCAAGATTCACATGGCACAGATGTACCAGCAGTATGAGAGGCAGCAGGTTCATCACATCTCTGACCCCGCCGTCAGACAACAACATCCTGTGAGCACCATCTTTGGTGTGACTGATGGTAATAATCACAGTCCTGGACCGCGTATCACTGAGGTGGTGGACACTAATGACCAGGCTACACAGCATGAGTCAGATGAGGAAGCAGATGAAGCAAGCACAGAAGACAAATCACCAGATGCATATAAGGTCCTTGGTTTTGAACCTTCCGTTGCTGATTTTATGAGGGATGTAGTCAATGATGTTGTTGATCGCGTGGAGGGAGAAGTTGGCAATAAAGTGACATCCACTGATAATGCACCAGATGTATCTGTGCCGCAAGAAGAGAGACATGAGGCTGAAGGTGAAGCTTCTGTAGAAATTCAGGAGCCTCAAGAAGACTTACCAGTGAAATTACAGCCTGAGCCGAGCCCTGCTGAGCCACAAAGTCAGGGACAAGTTGATGCTGAAGAGAAAGAATCCAATCTGACAGGTGAGATCTGCACTTTTTGCTGTTACTCTTTACAATTATTTCACTTTTAGAATTGTCATAGAGAACAAGCTATTAACCCTTAAAGCGCTGACTTTTTTTATATAAACCATGGGGACCAAAGGGATAGACTTTAGACGTCAGAATCTGACGTCTACAGACGTCAGATTCTGACGACTAAAGTCGATCCCCACGCTGTAAGGGCTAAATGCACACTTTTCAACACTAAAATAGCTTCAATATTTAATAGTTAAAATATTTGGTTTTATTACTTTCCACATCATTCTATTTCTTTAAATAATACATTGAACCAATGTTGGTTGATTGCTATTTCACTGACATATAGACAGTGGGGCACTATTAAACTAACGTCTACATTGTTTCAACGTCCTGTATTTGCAAGATTCATATTTGACCACACCATGATATCATATTAACAATAGTTTTTGTCAAAAAAAGTGAGAAAGTCAAACAAAAAAACTTTATATTTTAATAAAAAATTTTAGTCCTTCTCTTTCTATAATTATACATATACTATTTAATTCATCATGTCTTTTTATGATAAAGTATCAAACAAATGCTTGTTTATTATTCTTTATTTGCAGCAATTCCAGCCATAATTAAATTCAAATAGTGAAAAAACCCTCAAAGATTAAATGTCATTTCGAAGTATGTGTTTGATTGTACTTTCAGGTGTGAAGTCTTCAGGCACGTCCATGAATGGAGAGGATTCAGAACAGCAAGTAGAACATGTCGGGGAGAGCCGTCCAGACTCTCTGGATGTTCCAGCTAATCAGGATAACCAGAACACTCCAAACAGACAAATCTTCAGTCCAGGCCCACGTGCCCCACCATTCCGCATTCCAGAATTCCGCTGGTCTTATTTACATCAGAAATTACTGTCAGATTTGCTCTTTTCCCTTGAACAAGACATACAAGTTTGGAAGACGTAAGCTTATAACCATAAGCTAAAATAAAGTCATTTTCACCCACTTGAAGATTTGGGTTGCATTAGAGAGACATGACTTCAAATTGGTTGAAAATTTAAATTATTTAATTTAGCTGTTTAAGGGTTAACCTTTATGCTCTGAATTGTTGTTTTGAAATTTTGACCCACTTATAGTTCTCTATCTTGACTGACAACTTTCTCACAGCATAATGATCTGATTGTTTTGCAGACACAGCACAAAGACAGTTATAGACTTTGTGAATTCCTCAGAGAACAATGTGTTTGTGGTAAATGTGACTCACATGATTTCTCAATTAGCTGATAATCTGATCACAGCATGTGGTGGTCTGCTACCTTTACTTGCAGCTGCTACATCTCCAAATGTAAGTTCACATTAGAGAGTTGTAATACCCTGTAATAGTAATAATAGAATTTGTAATAATTATGTTCAAATGAAAATACCTGCACAATTGTGGCATGATTACATTCTGTATAAACTATTTAAAAAATTTTAGTTCTCTACATTCCAGCTGCTAGATTACATTAGAATTTAAAACTAAAAATTATCATCAATGCACGATAATAATTACCTGATAATGCTTCGCCTACATCATCCAGAAGATTAAATATGAATTGATTTTTTCAGGGAGAAGTTGAGATGTTGGAGCCAAGCCAGGGTCTATCTATTGAACAAGCTGTGTCATTCTTGCAAAGACTAATGAGTATGACAGATATCTTGGTTTTTGCAAGTTCTCTAAACTTCAATGAACTCGAACAAGAGAAGAATATGTCAAGTGGAGGAATTTTGCGTCAATGTCTACGTCTAGGTTAGATTTCGTATTTAATTTTAAATGTGATATCACTTTTAGCTACACATCAATTTCAAGAAATTTGCATTCACAATGAATCAAAGCTATCTAATATTATAAAATATCATCAGTAAAATGCATCAATTAAAAGCTCAATAAAGTTGTTTTAGAGATGTATGTTAGTATACGTCTCTAATTCTGGTTGCATGCACATTATGTTAGATTTCAGCAGACGACTGAAATTTTTTACTTCAACCCTACCAATCGCTATTGATTTGCTACTGCTACATGTATACATCTAATTTGCACTCAGGGAAATTAGATATATTTTTTGTACCTAAATACCTGATAAAGCTTACTAGTTTAATAAATCAGTTATATAAAGCTGTAAATTAGGCGTGTGTGATAAATTTCGCTTTTAAAAACAATGGTGTGATTAAAAGTGACTCATATTATTTTTCTGTGGTTGAAAGTTTTCAAACCAATATTTAAGACATTCTTAGAAGAAAGTTACTGATTATTCAAAATATTTTTGGAATAAGTGAAAAAATTAATTTACTCAAAAACTAGTTTACATGAAATTTTGATTCTGTGCTGTTTCAAGTGTTGAGACAGTGTCGTAGACGGTGGCCTAGCACTGCAACAGCATTGGCCCAGTACATCTTGTTAGGCTGTTAGGGGTCTGTGTGTAAATTATGTACCAACACTATGTGACAACTTGTGCTCAACGTGCAATAGTAATATATAATGCCCCAGCATGCAGGAGACTTGGAGCCTTTGTTGGTGCTGTGTTGTGCCAGATTTTCATACGTTGGCCCGGCATAGATTCAACACTGGTTTTCGGGTTTGGGTTTTGATGGGCTGGGCTGAGGACAACTAACCGTTTGGCGTCTGGGCCTTGAGCGGCCCTCTGACGGTGGCAAGACATTGAGCCAACAGTCTGGCCAACACCAAGTCTACCAGCAGTCGCGAGATGCAGTCCTGGTCTTGGTTTAGTGGTGGGCCAGCGTTGGAGACATTGGTCCAGCAATGATCCAACCGGCCGCAGTAGTGTAGTGGTTAGAGCTGCGGGCACAAAGTCGAGAGGTCGTGGGTGCTAATCCCACATCGCACATAATGGGGATTTTTCTGCGACCGGCCCCAACCCAGGGTGAGTTCGACACAGGCTCAATGGGTAGGTCAAGCCACTGACCGAGATTCATCCACTAAAAGGATACAACATTCGGGGCGTCTCGGAGCTATGACCCATTTGGGGATGATTAGCTACCAAGGGCCCTCAGGTGCTTGTGATGGCCGGGCCCAGGTAACTCTGGGTTATAAGTCCGGTGGTCAGTCGGATTGAGGTCAGACTGATTACATCCGGATGTAGTGACAGGAAGTTGGTCTCACAGCCCTGTCAAGTAGTCCCACGACCAATATGAACCTGCTGTGTCAAACCCACATATACAGACTGCACATGCACAGCACTCGCTTTAGGCTCGCCAAAAATATTTAAAAAAAATAATAATAAAAAAAAAAAAAAAAAAGATCCAACATTGGGGGGAGTCGTGCCACATACATTGTACAATAGAACATAGGCCTGCCCAGAAAGAGAGAGACACCTGCACGATGCTGTTTTGGTGTTGGCCGGCGTTTGTGACGCTGGCCTTGCACTTATGTAGTGTCATGGTGGTGTTTCTGTTCCCCTGGCAGGGTTTGACACAAACTTTTATGAGCAGTGGTCCATTATCTAATTTATTAACCATCTTCTATTTTTATTATTTTATTCTTTATTTAGCCATATTCATTCTAACGTTACAACACTTGTAAATCTTGAACCAATTTTTTTCACGCTTGCGATGTGTTTCCACATCATTAATTTTGTAAAACCACAAAAGGCATGACAGGAGACAGTTCAAGGATGATGATCGATCTCATTGTCAATAATTCTGGACCCTCGTGATTACGAACACGTGTTTTGTTCCATAAAAAGGGTGAGAGAGGGTACAGTGTTTCTTGTATTATCACCCGGGAGTTGTGACGTTTATTTATATCTTTGAGGCATGTTACAATTCTGATTAGTGCTAGATATAAATTTTCTGGTGGTCCGACATAATTTCTGGTGGTGTCGGACCACCGTCCTTTGTTTGAACGCTGCCTGGCAACCATCTCTTTAACTGTGAACGTTCAATATTCTTTGATACTGGCCGGCACCGGTCAAACCATTTTGATCAATCAATTGATATGTCTCAATACTATATTAGTTTTAATGGATGTATGTATAGAATTATTTTATAAATACTGAATGATGTATATCTGTACTGTATGTTTTAATCAATAATAATAATAAAAGAAAATACTTAAGAACATGTATTGAACCTCGCATTTACAATGTTAAAGGTATTTGCTGATGGCTTGTATAAACATTAAAAACAAAACCATTACAATTGAAATGGTATTTGCTGATGGCTTGTAGAAACATTAAAAACAAAATTTGTGTTGGTGATTTTCTTTTTACTTGTGCAACACTTTTGGGCTTGAAAATATATAACATCATGTAAACATCTCATCATATTTGTTCTGTGAATAATATTATTATATATTTCTTTTCTTAGTTTGCACATGTGCAGTACGTAACTGCCTGGAATGCCGTCATAGACTACATCCGCGGACGCCAACCACCCCAGCAGCCACTCCCGGATCAGGTCCTCAGGAGGGCGTCGCAGATACAGCTGAAGAGACTGAAGCAGCCAGTGTGGCTGCTGTCGCCAAGACTCCAGAAGCTACAACTGTCAACGGCAAGACAGATCCTATACAAGCTCTTATATTAGGAGCTCAACCCTCCTCTAAGGTATCAATCAATTACTTCTAGCTAAACAATCAAACACAACATTTGAAAATATTGGCACATTAAATTATTTGTCACTATGATTCATGCATTTTGTCATTATCTATCTTTATTTTTATAACTTCTAAACATTCAATTCAATTTTTTACTCATTCAAAGTTTCACCCTGTCGACACGCTTCACAACTCACAAGTAGTTTATCAAATATCTCTCAAAATACAATATTTTTTTAATGGTTAACTTTGTTGTTTGTGAAAGAATATATTGTTTGAAGAATTAACGCACACATAAATTACCAGGGTAATTGTGATAAACCCCTTAATTCTAAATTCTTAGCAATTCTCTTTTGAATTTAGAATTACTACCCGAATTTCATGCCTTCAAAACTGAGCACAAGTACATACCAGTGTATGCCACAATTAGTTAAGTGGCATAGACCATGCTAGATATATAACAAATAGATATTTATTCAAAAACATTAACTCATAATATTAAATGTTTGTCTTTCTTATATAAAAAATAATAAAATTGTGTCAGATTTTACCCATAGAAGTATCCAGTGATTGCTTTAAAAATTGTCAAGTTTTAATGGTGATATATTTTTCAACATAAATACTCTCTTACAGTCATTTTGGGATCTAGGCAAACAAAAATTGTGTTTACTTCTTCTAGTTGAATGGCTCTGTGGTAGTTTCAACCAGTTTTGAACTTATGTGGAAAATAATCTCAAATACTTTAAATGAGATGAAATAAATCATTGTGGGGTATTCAATTTGGTTTGATACCTGCCTCATAGCATCTGTATTGGTACAGAAATACAGAACAGAAAATGACTATTGCGTTATTGTACATGTAATGAAATATTTGTTGTACAATTTCAAATATCTACTTTCTTCATGCTATTATGTGTAAAAGTGGAAATTACATTATTTTGGTAGTTTTGTAGTTAGTAGGAAGTAATGGTTTTTAAATATCCAATGTTTTAGAATATTGTGGAGAACTTGGGAAACCAGAACAATCCAATACGGGATCCAGAAAAGCTGTTACAGGATATGGATATCAACCGTCTGCGAGCTGTAATTTACAGAGATGTGGTAAGGCTGAGCGTTTGTCCTGTACTCTTAATCTTATTTTCAATTATAACCAAAAAAGTTTTATAAAAGGAGGGGAAACTAGTTTGGGATGGTATTCCCGTAAACCCCACCTTATGAGCTGTCTTTGTTTACATCCAATTTTATCTTCTACCTCTACCTTTTCTTTTCTGATGACACAACCCAATGTGTTCACAGTCAATCTCATTTTTGCATTCTAAAACTTGGATGACTATTGACTAATTAAAATTTCATCGTTTGTCACCACGGTATAACTTGATTTTCAATTAGTTCCTGATTATGGTTATCTTAATGGATAAATATAACATAATTTTATATTTCTGGTTGATTAATTTTGTTTACTTTTACCAGGAGGAGACTAAGCAGGCTCAGTTCCTGTCACTAGCCATTGTGTACTTCAGCTCCGTGTTGATGGTGTCTAAGTACAGAGATATACTGGAACCCGGCAACACCTCCACCACACCATCACACTCTAACACCCCGGCTACGTCTCACAGGCAGATACAACGTATGAGCTCTAATTTTTCTCTTACCCCTGCCTTTTATCCCTGCAGACATAGTTAGTCATAGTGCTAATAGTGATGACTACATAGGAGAAGCTAGGATATCTTGAGATTAACCATCTAACCGTTACTCTAGATGAAGGATCTTTTAGTTTGTTCTTTGTAATTTAGTACTTTCAATCTGAAAACGTAATATGTATTACTTTTAAACCCTTGTCCTGCTGAATTGTTTCAATTCAATTTTTCACCATTTGAAGCTGGAATTGCTTACGCAATTTCCAGATTCAAATGGCGATAGAATTATTGACTAACTGAGCATCTATCACAAACTATACTATCCATTTCAGTGAGTTATTATTCGGTTTAACATCTTTTCAAACCCGTATACATACGGAAGTAGGAGGACAAGGGTTAAAGTGATATATATGACCCTTTAAACCTTAGGTATAAATTAGTTGGCGGGTGCATGCAGCAATATCTGACTAAACCTCTGGCTATGTGTGCTATATAAATGTAAACACAAGTGATCTGTTGTCTTTCCATGCTACTATAAAGCTCTTACCAAAGCCGGGTATAAACAGGGCAAAGAGGCATTAAATGTGAAGGAAGGAGGAGCGGTGGCAGCAACGGGAGAAATGGTGGTGTTGACCGAGGAGAATGACAGTATTCTAGCCCGCATGTACTCGGGAGGACTGTCCGTTTTCAAACCCCCACTCCAAGGTAGTCCTGTCGTAGACAAGTTGTCTCCTCGGAGCCCTCCTTGTGACTGTTGTTTGGAGTGCTACAGTGAACCCTTCCAGTTTAGTTTAGTCTAATTTAAATGTCTGTTGCATTCCGAGTCAACACCATACCCTCAATATATAGATTTAGAAAACGATGTGACTACTGTCTCACAAACTTGTCTTGCACACTGATAGTACTTAAAGTTGAATATTGTGTATAATGACTCAAGTCATTCATTTAAATGAACTTGGAGGTCAGTCATTGTTGTATGTGTTACTCTTATTGCACATAAGTGAATATTATGTTCCATTAATGTTTATTTTATCTATTTTAAATCTATTCTATTGTGTAGTTTTATGAGTGTTCTTTACAGAATAAACAGAGACAAAATGTCCCAGGCAGCTGAGGAAATGCAGTTTTATTTCATTTATTTTATATAATAGTGTTACTTTGAATAGCAATCCATGTACAATCTAGTCTTAATCACACAGTCTGTAATGAATACTGCTCGTTGCTTGAGTGTTGTAAACAGCTTTATAAATATGAAAAAGTAATATTTTTTTATTGGAATTATTGTATTCGTAGTTTGAGGAAATGTTTTAAAATATAGGTTAAAGACAAATTTTATCAGGAAAAATAAAATATTGTGTTTGTATGAATTACTGATGTAATCTATCTTGTTATGAAGTTGAATGAACTGGGTCTAAGATAAATTGTCTCTAAACAGCAATTTTGATAATTACTAATGATATAGTTTGTTTTTGTGAAAATATTGTGTGTATACAACAGCTTGAGAACAAATTTTTTTTTCACTCTTTTATTTGCCACATGTATTATTTTAGACTTCAATGGTAATACATGTAACTATATTCTGTGCAACTAACTGATTGCTTGCTGTTTTTATTGATTATTATAGATGGTGATAAAGTACGAGAGAATAGTGTGAGTGACTCACTGACAGAGAAGAAGGAAGACGCTGGTGCCGACTCAGCCAGTGTCTCCACGCAGCAAACCACAGAGAGCAATGAGCAAGAAGCAGCTGAACAAAAAGAGACAGATGAAGAAAATGCAGAAGTGAATGGTGAACAATCCACTGAACAAAGTGAGACAGAAGGTGAAGTCAAGGAGGATAAGCCTGAGGAAAAGACTGAAACGGAGGCAGATGATGGTGTGAAACCTGAAGAAGAAAATAGCAAAACACCTGAAAGTGTAGACACTGAAGCCGCTGTAAATGGACAAGAAAGTGATGGTAATGATCATACATCTGAAATGTTTTTCTCAGTCATAGCTTTTCTCATAGAACCATCTGTGACCCATCTGCCCCATCTGCATCACTTTTTTTTCAGAAATAATTCAACATTATCAAAAGAGAACACTAATAGTATCATAATAATATTTTAATCTTATTACAAGTCATATGAAATAAAAGCCTTTAAAAAGCCTTGAGTAAAACACACAAAAAGTTCACTTGTATCTGAAATATACATATAATAATACTAATTGTTTTCTAGGGTATTACACAATATTATTTATTGAGTATAATAATAAGACAATAATATAAATATTGGGTACGTTTTATTATTTGTGGTATTTCTGCATGTTAAAATGCTAATGCAGATTTGTTACAATTTTCAACATTTCACCAAAATGACATTCTTGCAAGCTTATGACTGACCAGTATTATACATGTATATACTTAATGGAATCCTAAGATTCAAGTTTGGAAATGAAATACAGCTTTTATCAAATGTAGGCATTGGGACATTTTTTATATTAAAATCCAGTTTGAAGTCATGATAGAAGCGATTTTATAATTCAGTAAAATGATTACAGATTTGAATTACACATGTCCCAAGATAGTAACTGTTAAGGCTATATGTTGCAAACCATATTGAACGTTATTATTGTTTTTTTACAGTTACAGATAATGATGAGGGGACTAAAGTTGAAACTGAGGAAGAGAAACCACCTGTTGAGGAAGAAGAAACTGAGGCTAAGGAAGATGAGACGCCAGAGCAGAAAGAAGAAGAGGCAGATAGTGAGACTGCTGAAGCAAAGGAGGAGACGAAATCTGATCAAATCAATGAAGAAGAAACTAAGTCAGTAGAGATTGATCTTAATGAATCTGACCAGGGAGCGGATGGTGATAAAGCTAAAGATGTGGATGTGACAATGGTGGATGGAGGGCATGAGGGCACCGGTGATAATCAAGCATCTGGTATCTCTGCCATATCTGGTATGGATCAAACATCCACTGGAAACCGTCCAGAGAAGCTGGATTTGACCAACACTACCATCCCCGGACCTGTAGAGAATTTACCTCCCCCGAGACATGAGAGCTCTCTGACAGAGAGGCTTGAACGCGCTTTGGGATCAGTGGCTCCATTACTCAGGGAGATATTTGTAGATTTCGCTCCATTTTTGTCCAAGACCTTGTTGGGCTCCCATGGGCAGGAGCTGCTTATAGGAGGTAAATCATTGGGTTTTGTGTTGATGTCAATCTTATGGAAAGTCTCTAATGATAATTTAACACTTTTTCCTATATAAATGTCTTTTATAAATAAATGTACGCAATATTTTTTAACAAAATAAAAAATACAAGCATCGGGGAAAAAGTGCATTTTCAAGTTATTTTTCACAAAAAAATGCAGACCAAAAGGTAGAATATTTGTTTGAAATTTGATCAGTTTGTCCAGATTGAATCGAATGATATTTAGTATAGGGTGAATTCTGTGGATTATTCTTCTGTTTTTGTGAATTTCCAGGTCTGGTGACTCTTAAACAGAGTACATCTGTGGTGGAATTAGTGATGCTGTTATGTTCTCAGGAATGGCAAAATTCACTGCAAAAACATGCCGGACTAGCCTTCATTGAACTTGTGAATGAGGGGAGGTTTGTGCTTCTTTTTATTATTTAAATGTTATGCCATTCCATGGTGATAGGTCAGCTTGCTGAGTATCTAAAATATAACTTAGATAGCCAGATACTTTTTTGTGTTATTGTTCCTGTGAAAATTTAATGTTGTCTTCTTATTCTTTTGGAATAGTGAATTTGGATCTCTATGTTTTAGCCCTGATATTTTCCAGTGTTGAGTTAACAGACACACTCCTATCCCTAATATATTAGAGTGTGAAGGATTGAGTTTTCTGATTGTTTTTAATTTCAGATTACTGTCTCATGCCACTAGAGATCATATTGTTAGAGTGGCGAATGAAGCTGAATTCATTCTGAACAGAATGAGAGCAGATGATGTTCAAAAACATGCAGAATTTGAGGTAACATATAATTTTAGTTTGAAAAATATGATCTGTTCAAATTCTGTATCCACAAGTCAGCTATATATATCATGATCACTACAGTATACTAATTAGCGAATAAATTCTTGCATATCTTTTATATAAATACAAAACAGCTCAATATTCTAAAACATCATACACTTTATTTCAAAGTTTTAGTGAAATTTAGGTATGTTGCTTTGTTCCATGATATTTTCAAACATTGTAAGCAAACATGTGTCAGCCATGTCCATTTATAAAATATGAGCTGCACTGGCTGCCTTTTGTCGAACTGTGACCCTCGTTACTGTGGTAAAAAAACATTATAAATCACAAAAATAGTCCCTCAAAATAGCAAATTTCACACAATACACTGGAAAGTTCTATTCTGCTTAACTGCTTGTAACATTGTCAATAATACAACTTACACTCTGTAAACCACGATAAACTGTTGTTGAAAGCTGTGATTTTTTTCATGAGAGGCCAGGTCATGCACTAAATCTGCTATCACGGCCTAACTTGTGTTATTAACCATTAGAGCACTGAGCGAAGAAATTTAACTTTTCAGTCACTTGAAGTTGTGTCTCCTTACCGCGATCCACAACTTCAAGTGACTGAAAATTTGTGTTATTTGTGAAATTTAAGTCTCAACATATATCAGTGTTTAAAGATTGAAGGCATATTTTATTTTTTAAAACTAGTTATACGTAACAGGTGCTAAGGAAAACACAGAATGTCAACTGTAGTCGACATCAGTGTGCTAAGGGTTAAAGATGGTGTCATCACAGGGTAACCTGGGTTACGGTGACGCGGGTCGGGCATTGTGGATCATATTCACATGCCAAATTGAAGGTAAATGTGACAGATGCACTGAAAAGCAGCTCAAGTGGTCATTATCTCTGTTGACAGTCATTATCAGCACAGACCATGGTAGATCGGCGGGAGGAAGAAAAATTATGTGATCATCTGATAACTTCAGCACGTAGACGTGACCATGTCATTGCATCAAAACTACACGATAAGGTCATTAACATAATGGCCAACAAACATGGTACCTGGGGAGATCCCACCGAAACGTATGTACTCTCAAATATTAGGCATTGAAAGAAATTATATATTTTTCTAATGACATTGATAGGCTGTATATAATAGGTTATATCAAAAGTATTGATGATGATTGTATGGGAATATTTAGTTTAAAATTCAAAGACAAGTGATATTAAATTATTACAATTAAGGTGCAGAACTTCAGAAAAATAAAGCTGTTATAAAAAATACACTTGTTAGGATAACCCTTTTATCCATGACACTTTTAACTTAACAAACTCGTACATAACCTGTTGGCATTTTCACAAATGTTCTCAATCGCCTCAGAAAGTGGAGACCGCCTGTACTGGCTAAGAATTGCAAAATGATTATTATTTTTCTTATACATGTATTGCTTCTCTCGAGATTTGGTAAAGTGGATTCTTTGCATTGCATAGAATTTATTTATTTTTAATTACTGCATATTTTGTATAATTGTGAATTTTCAGGAGAACTGAATTTTGGCGCCTGGACAGCTGGGAAGATGATTCTCGAAGAAGGCGACGTCTAGTCAAGAATGGTCAGGGCTCATCTCATCCTGAAGCAACACTCAGAGCAGCACTGGAGCATGGTAAGAGTAAAAAATCATCCTGACCTGGAGGGCCAACTCCCTCTGAAAGTTACTTCCCGTCCATCAAAACTGCTGGCCATTATTTTTTTCTTGAATATTTATAGGCCCAATGATGTTGACATCCAATGTTTAAAGTTTTTGTCTAGTCATTAAATCTCACTCAATAAAAAGGGATAAATTAAATCATGTATTAATAAAGGAACCACTCTTTTTATCTTGCTTACATTTCTTGATCATTTCTAAAATTCACATGGAAAAAAATCAGAGGCTATATTACTGGCCACGGACCAGTGTGTCAGCGCTTAGATCGACCCCTGTATTTTGTGACTTTCTAATCATCTTTCTTGCAAAATTTAAAGCAAACATTAGGGCTTAGTTTAGTGAAAATCTGCATAGCACTAGATTGTTTATTTTCTGCATTTTCATGATTAGGTGCAACTGAAGATGCTATTAATGCTGCTCGTGAAGCATTCCACGCCCACCTGGCAGCAACACAGAGAGGACAGCAACATGCACAGGACACCAGTGAAGAAGATCTGTCACTGCTTGATGAACGGGAACTCGAAGTAGAATTTGCAGGTTTGTGAAATATATCTATTTTTATGGCTTTGTATTTCCAATCAATAGTCAGTTAGTTATGGTGTTTGACTGCACGTCTTAACCAGACCAGAACAATAACTGCACTATTAGAGTACACTGTAGTAACAAATAGCTATATGAGAGAAGTTGGAGGGTAGGCATCAACATTCATGTGTTTGAGACAGTGGCTTTCAAATTCTTAAAGTCATTTTAGCTGCCCTGTCTTTTTTGTAGTACAATTTATGCTTTACCAATGATAGTAAAATTTAAAATTGTTTTGTTGAAAATATGCTGGCCAGTCACAATTACAAAATAACAACCCATAGAACATCAACAAAACAATTTGAATGCCAAGCTCTAAAGAGTCTGATGATAATTGCACTATATTGGCTGCAATTGCTGATCCATCTTCGTGATATCATTTAAAATACTGCTTTGCAGTTTTGACTCCATTCTAGTTTCACTGTTTAAATTAAGAAGATTTAGAAAAATTGTATTCTGCTCTGGCTCTTTTATCATAGCATTGATTTACATATGTACCTATTTGATGTAGATTGCTATAGTTTCGCACTAAATCCTATAAAACATATAAAACATGGAAACGCATGTGACTAATATAAGCTTTGTCCAATGTTTTAAATTTTATTTTTCTAATATGCATATTTTGAAAAAACTTTTGTTTTTTCCTTGTTCACCTCTTATTCTCTTTCACATTTCACTGAAATCAAGCATACGTCTTCTCTACTTAGAACTGTCAAAGGAGCAGTGTTAGCATCAGGCTACACTACAAATGAATTTCATAAGTTTGTTTCAGAAAACTTATATAAAGTATGTTAGATTTCCTTTATTATTGTGTACTATAAGATGATTCTAAAATGTTTTCTTATTCAAATATTAGACCTAAGTAAATTTTTCAGGTGCAAAAGCGGGACTTAGTCAAGAGCAGAAGGATGCTAACAGATCTAGTAGGATAACTTTGTGATGTTGTGAATGGTTCTTGTTGTATATATGTGACCCATATGTACATCACACATTTTTCAGAGAAAGAGATAATGCAATATTATGAATGAGAACAAATAGATGATTTCTGTCCTCCAAACTTCTAGGAATTATTATTTTGTTAAGCATTGCTAAACATTTTACAATACGAATGTTAAAAAAATAAAAGCCTTTAATATTCACATTTTCTAATTCATTTATTTTTATTATATATGTGAAGATATAGAACCCTGAACAATATGCATTTGTGTATGTAGACAGCAACAATCTCAGAAAAAATATGAAATATTTGTTCTCTTTTATTATATTTACAATTGAAAAACTTTTGTGATGTGACTGATTAAGTGCAGATGTGTCACATATGTGCTTGCTATTAGCCGAGTTCAGTTGAAATCTGGCCTAAATATCAATTGGTGATGGAAAAAGCCAAACTTAACCTTATTTCAGGGCAAAATTAACACGGGGGCTAATTCAGGAAGGTGCGTTTTAATTTATGATATTGATGTGTTTTGGTTTGTGCAAATCTAAGTGATTGTTACTGAAATGATATTTGTGTAATTTTTCATGGAGATTGAACTTTAAATGGGGAAAACTTCAGGAGCTAATTTAACGTTTTTACATCATGTTACAAAAATGAGTGCGATTTTTCCACTTGAGGCAGATCTGGGTTACTTGGGTGTTGTATGAATACAGTACTACATTTTCTCACCAATTGAATAATACAGTAACAGATAGTTATGTTGAGCATGATCTATTTTGTACACCCATCACTCTTTTATACGTGTTTTTAATTTATTCCCATTGATGCAGAATTTAGTAGAAATATGTGTCGGTAGTTTTGAACGAGCAGCCTAAAGGTTTGTTCACACTAGAGCGAGTGACTTCAGTGTCAACAAACCTTTAGGGAGGCCGTTTTGTGAGATCACATGATGTTCCTTGAAATTTACCATATGACCCTTGTATGAATTATCAGCTGTCTCGAGAGACCACATTGTCACTGCGGAATGCCTGGGGTAGTCTCTAATAGCAGGTTCATTGTATTGTATGAAAAAGGATTTAAAAGGCTGAAGCTTCTTCTATTAAAATTTGATGTACTGTAGTCATAATTACATACGGTTATGTTATGCCCATTATTTTTTAAATGCACTATAATTTTTGTCATTTTGGGTTGCAATATTTAGACATGTGTGTATGCTGATTCTGACCTTATCACACACAACCCATTGATGAATTAAAAATATTTTAATCTTTAAAATTGTATTTAAATGCCAACAAAATGCTTCATTCATTTGCATAAAATTGTGATTCCATTTCTGTTTCTTACTTGCATGCACACTTTACATTACTGCAATGTGAGAAAAAAAGATTTTTTTTTGTCCATAAATATGTATCATTCAAGCAACATTCTGATAATACATTATTATGCTGGTCCTATTGCAGCAATCAATTATCGTATAGAATAATATTAAATGCAGCAGCTATTAACAGACCATCAGCCTAAATATTAAAAGACATGTTGATCCTTGACAAGATGATCCTGAAGCAACAATTGTGATCAGGATTGTCCTGTCAGTGGCCTTCATTCATATATTCCACTGAAACCTAGTTAATGTAGCAGGAAAAAATCAGCACAACGAATGGTCTTAGACCAGATTTTCCCGCTTTATAAGCTTTTATTTTTATTTTTTCTTAAAGGAACTGAAAAATTAGTCTTCCCATCAGCATTTAACATACTGGTGATATGATTTTTAAATTACCCCTCAAGCAAGTTCAACTAAACAAAATGCCACAGATATAGATGTGATATTTTGTGGTTTAGATGCAGTGCAATGTCTAATTTTAAGCTGGAAATTGGGCTTCCAAATCCGGCTTCAATCAAATAAATAAAACATGCAACCCGGTATCTGACAATTCAACCAGACAAAGGTAAAAGAGTACCATCTGTATCTATCTATCAATTATTTATTCACACTTGACATGTTTGAATCATGTACTAACCACGATGTTTTTAACAATTTTCTTGTGTCAGTTTGATAATGTCTGACCTCAATGTCTACTCAGGACATATACACATATCAAATTAGTTTAAGGCTGGGTGGCATTGCTATTTTACAGGTTTGCAGGTGGTTTCTCGCTTTTTAGTTTGTATGACAGTCTTATACGGTTATGTAGTAGTAATTACAAAAAAATAAGTTTGGCCTTCTTTGTTTGTAGTCTGTTTAATTACATAAAATAATATTTTTGTAATAATGTCACAACAGGATTTTCTGAAGCCATACATGGGAGCGACATAATGTCATCCTCCTCAATACAGCACACACCCATACAAAACCAAGCTACATGTATATGTGAACCATCTGCACAAAATTAGTCAAAAATCCATGAGTGCGCATGGTAAAAAAAAAACAGTAAAGAAAAATGTTTTGACGTATTTTCGGAAAAGTTCATGTGGGCAACAAAAAAGACCACAACTTTGCACCAATTTCTGGAAAAGTTAATGATGAGTAGTTGTTGTGAACAAAGCTAACAAAATAAAAACATAGACTGAGCAATGTTTTTTTATCTTGTGAATTTGACAATTTTTTTGGAGAAATTGGCAAACATCTAATTCGCGCGATGGGTGGAAAAAACATGTTTTTTGGGGTAATGTACAGCCTTAATCTAATGCTCGCTCTTATCTAAAACAGAGGAAAAAAACATAGTGGCCTTATGCATGAATCATCTATGTAACTATAATTATACTGTGTTACATGTAATTGATATAAATTATGTATAATCATAATGTTGTACAGAGTTTAGACATGGTTATACTGTACTACTGTTTATCTACAGTGCATGTTGAAGTTCTTTTTCTTACAATCTTGTTACACACTGTATAGTGCACTAAAATCAACTGTGTATTGAATTAGTAGATCTGTTTTTATTGTCTACATCAAATCATGACTTGCATTATACATTTTTTTATTGTTGAAAAATTTCCCTTTCGACTTCTGAGACAAGTGAAAGTTGATACCATCACACCACACTAGTCGTGGAAAAGTCTTTAAATTTACTGTCAAAACAGTTGTCTTCAACCTCTTTTTTTCTGTTAAATTAAAATTATATTTTTTTTCTTAACCCTTAAAACGCTAATTTAAAAAAACAACAACTTGGAGACCAAAGGGTTTTTTCCATTTGAAATCATCATAAATGTCTTATTCAGCTCTTTCCGATTCACTTGAATACCTATGTTATGGGTCTACTGCCATTAGAAATAGTTTTACTCTTACAGTGCAAGGATAGACTTTAGTCGTCAGAATCAGATTCTGACGACTAAAGTCTATCCCAGCGCTGTAAGGGTTAAGGACACGATATTAGAAATATCTTGAAAAATTTGTTTAAACTGAGAGTACATGTAGGGTGTATTAACCCTTAAATGGCTAAATCAAATAATTTAAATTTTAACCACTTGATACACAACCTCCAAGTGGCTGAAATTTACTCATATTTGTTTCATTGAGACTAAACATTTACATATATTGATGTCTAAGGACCCATTTCATTCCCAATAACTGATTTAAACGACTTGTAAAAGGGATTAAAAACGACTATAGTCACGCTTAACAGTTTAAGGGTTAAGAGACTGAGCCAATGAGAGGTTTATTTTACTCCCTATCTGGGTGACTCACACTAACATCGTTCATGCTGAACCAACATTTGAAACATTTAGCAACATTTCTCCAACACTGACAAAATGTCATCTGACATCAAATTATGAACATTTTACCATTTATATTCCATGTTGATAAACTCTTTTGCAATGCCACTTTCACATCTTTTTTTAAACAATAATGTACATGTGTGTTTATTCATTCTGTGTCATTCTCCATGGAGTGTAACAAATAACAAAACGGAAGATTTCAACTATACCACCAGTTATAAAAAAATATACATCCTGTTTCCCCCTCAAAACTTTCAATCAAAACTAAAAATGGGCTAGAAATTCCTGTTGCTTTTTTTGAAAATTAATACAATCAGTGGAGGTCTTAAAAGTTACTCTAGCTTAACAACAGCCTATGAACTGTATTTGTTTTTACAGCTCTGATCATCAGTTGAAATTCTGTTTATCTCACAGGTCCAGTGGCTCTCAGCACCTCGTGTAAATTGTCAGCTTCTGGTGGGGTCATCAAGGGCACTATGTCCATCACCAAAACAGAAATGTACTTTGAAATTGACGAGGATGATCCTGAAAACAAGAAAATAGATCCCAAGGTAAATTATTTAAATCACTTGTATTTAGAGCCCATATTGATCCTCTGTGATTCCCTCCCTCCTCATCTGGCTCGTTTATATTCTGTTTTTTACTGATGAGACTGAGTCATCTCTCACATGGATAGCGATTACACAACTCAATTTTGACATTATATCCCAGCAAACACGATGATGACTGGCTTTATGTTGGCCCAGTGTCATAGACACTGGGCCAACATAAAGCCAGTTTTGTTTTATTGTGTCGTGTTTGCTGGGATATGCTCCCTTTCAACTCTGGACGGACAACCATCAGGGCAATATGGGTTGTCCGTCTTGTGATTAAGTTGTCCTGGACAAACGGAACGCTCTTATTTCCAGCTACGCTAGTAACCAAATGGCTTACAATAAATTCGAATAAGCTCCTAGCGTCAAATGCCCCATAATCATTGACTCAACTTACGCAACAAATCAGTCTGTTATTCGACCCCCTAATTTAAACAGCAACTGAATGACTGGTGATCAGATGATCTTGTCATGTGACAGGCTAAGCAGTGGTGAAACAGGGGGCAGGAGGCATAGAGGAGTTTTGACCCCTTTTTCAGAGACAAAATTGCCTGAACATCGCTCTGAGTTGCCTAAGCATCAGTATTTTCTTCCTCAAAACCAAGTTTATTAGGCTGAAAAGATTAAAATCATTGTTTGACACCTAAATTTATCATTCTCAACTGGAGGCCAACTTAATTTTCATCGAACCCCTCAACCCCCCCCCCCCCCCTGCTAAACCACTTTTATTGGTGGAGAGTAGAATACCATACTTTTTCTAATGACTGGTGTTGCTTAGTGATTAAATTTAACCCATGAAGTGACTATGACATCTTTTAAAGGTGTAGTGTTACTTTTTGTAGTATTTGATTATTTCATTAAAACCTTCAAAGTGTAAAGCTTCACTTTTTTCTGAAAATTTTGAAATTTACTTTTTTTTTAAGAAGCTGTAAAACCCTCCTTTTTCGCCCCTTCCCATGTTCCAATTAATACCCTATGTGTTTATTATAATATATGACTATGTGCAGATATGCATTTCTGCTATGTTGCATATGTTTTAACTTTTTAAACCCTCACGATGCATCAAAGTATTTTGCCCACTTCAAGTCATCTTCATCCACTACGTGCCGAAAATTGTGATTGCAATTCGCTTCTTGTAGTGAATGAAGATGACAATGGTGAACTGAGTCTTGAAGGGGTTAAGTAAAGCTGTTTATATTCATGTTGCATGTTTTTGATTAATGTTTTTATGTTGTGATACATGTGTTGATATTGTCCATCTGGACAATATCTTCTTGATCCAGAACAAATGAAAATGAGTGGTACCTTAGTATCACCTGTTCTCATTATGCTGATGTTGTTTTGTCCATGAGCAGTACGATTGTAATTCCTTAGCATTCAGAAGTGATTTTGTAGTGTAGTCAGGTAATAAAAGAAAGTGGGAGAAGAGATTTGTTGAACAGCGCGATAAGAATGGTTTTGGTAAATCATGTAAATTAGAGGTAAACTGCTAATGACAACGCTGTACTATTATGGACTACACATGAAATACTTCACTTATACTGAATTCTACAGAAATATATGACCAGGAGCTGTGAATAGAACAGCGATACCCATCTCGAGTGAATGAAAGATAAAGTGAGATACATGTAAATGATGTATTTTTCCGCTATAATTTCAATTCCCATCTCAAGGTGACTTTAAAAAAACATACATTTTTTAAAATAGCCAAGTATGATAACAGAAGTGACAGCCCAGAATGAAACTTTTTTTATTCAGTGAATTTTATCATATCATTATGGTGCTTTTAGTTATATGTGAATGAGTTGAAACGCTGGACGTAGTTACTTCTTCCTAGAGGATATCTTGGCGATATATTTTTGTTACAAAGTGCTCAAAGTGTAATTACATATGACTTTTATGTAACTACATGTATGGTATTCAAAAGGTTTAAATGTCTGGTATAATGAGTGACATTTACTATACAAACGTGTAGGATGTCGTCGTCATTATCAATCTTACTTTAATGGATCGTAAGAGGGCATGCATTGAATTCAGGGGTGTTGTCGTCAACCAAAGTGGACGTCTGCCTTGTCAACCATCAAGATTATTGGTAATTAATGAAGATAGATGGTGCTCTATCCCATATCAAATTCAGTGCTACCAGAAAATGACGTGCCGCAGATATTTAAAAAGGCAATTAGCAAATGACATCACCACTGCAATCTAAAGGCAAACAACAGTAACTGCTTACTTGATAAGTAAGCAGTTGCTGCTGTTTGTTTTTGAATTGCGAGCTACACCAGAGATAGTTGTAAAGCTAATTATCAGATGACGCTAGTTGTAACATTTGTACATTGTTGGTCCAACGTCTTCGACGTTGGGCCAACATTGTACAAATGTTACACTGGAATACACAAGTAAACAACAGTAACAACCTGCTTTATAAGTGATCATTTACTTTAGTTTGCCTCTGCATGACTCAGCAGCCGTCCGGTTTTATGATGTAATTTCTCTGAATATTGGCGAACTCTCTCCACCATCACGATTATGACTTACATATACCCAGGTCTTTTCTCACGGTTGGACAGCCTTGAGGTTGTGGAATTATACAGGTTATAATATGTATGTGTTGTGCCTTTGGAACTGAAGATGATTTTGATGGTGATATGGATAACTTAGATCACAAAGATCACAATTATAGATTTTGTGCTACACAACATGTGTAGAATGTATTTTAAATGTGAAAATACACAAGGTAACTGTAATGTGTAAATATATTGATTTGCCGACCTAAAATATGTTTAATCTGCTGTATTTTAAAGTATATATATAACAATGAATGACTGCCCCCAAGGCCACAGGGAGAAATGTGTGTAACAAACTGCTCCGCTGCATCAGAGGAAATATTCCCTGCGCCATCTGTATTGGCTATCTGAAAAGCTCTGGTATTTTTGTGCCCCGTTTTCGGCCGAGAAAAACTATGTTAAACAGTTGTCGTCGGGTGAAAATTGAAGATAAAGGTTTCTATTTTATAAATGTGCTCATCCTAAAACCACACCGTGTTCCATATACTTTGATTTTGCAGTCGCAATAAAAGCAAATGACCCGCCTATAACGTACATAACTAGACCACCGTTTATTCCCAGCTGATTCAGCTTTTCATCTTGTGCTAACGTTGCGATACAGTAAATTTGTTTAATGGCTTATTTGTGTGAAGTGGTAATTTCTATAGAATATTTGCATTCAGAAATTTATGATAATTATTGTTCCTTTGCCTACATGGTAATTACATGCATTATAAATAATGGCTCTTGTATTTACCTCAACCGATTTAAGCACGATCGCGTTATTACCTTATACAGAGCAAGCTGCTAGTGCGCATTTTGTAATGAAGTGGATCGCTACATTTGCTGTATTGACAAAGTGGAGTATGCTGGTTTGGCAACAATTATCATAAGTGATGAGGGGTCTTTTGTGAGAAAGGGAGAGATGGACCCCGGTATTGATCGGCGTAAGCAGATGCTAAGCACTCCCCAGCCCGGTGAGTCCATGTTAGATTGATCCGCCCAAAGAACACACATCCTATTATACAGGTCTGCCCTCAGGATCCACCGCCAGCAGCCTCCGACATGTTAACCCTTTAACCGCCGTTGCCGCATATATTCGGGTTTTCATGTTTTATTAGCACAATAAGTACCACCTTTTAAACATGTTAAAGATAAAATGTGACATCATTGACCACTATTTTGTCAAATCTGAATAATTTTCACTCACTTGAAGTTGTGGATCGCGTCAGCGAGACACAACTTCAAGTGGTTGAAAATTCAGATTGAAGAATTTAGCGGTTAAAGGGTTAACCAATGCTGGTTCAATGTTGGGTCGACGGCGTCAATGTCTACCATCCAACATACTACGATCCAAAGGCAAACAGCAGTAACTGATCACTTTACAAGTAAGCAGTTACTGCTGTTTGAATTTGTACTGTAGTATATTTAAAGCAGAAAACGTATAGTGCTGTACAGTGCATTATTACTGAAAACATCTAATGCCTAATCCGCAAAAATAACACTAGCCGATGTATATAGCTGCTCTAATATGTGCACGACCCACATTTTCAACCGAGTAAAAAATACTTTGATGTAAAATCTATATCTCGTTATTAAAATGACAATCACGCTGATGTCTAGGCGAGATAGAATCATCTATTCAATGTATTAATAGACCTAGGCTATCTGAATATATCACAGATTATTTAGATTTATTTTTGTAAATAGATACGACTACTTTCTATAAATATTGACTTGGTTTTAACCGGCCGAATCCGGAGTTCCCTTATCGTTGTCGGTAATGGCCTCCATTCAATCGATTCGATATCTCGTTCAGGTTTTGACGTATGGACATTTTTGACGTATGGATTTTTCATAAATCTAACTACTTCTTGTTTTATAGAATGTTTTTTTTTATTTTGTACACGAAATTATATTTGTTGAGACAGAAAAGTTTCTGGTAGACTTGTGCGGGATTGACATCGTGATTGTCGCCCCTCTGACGCTATCTGGCGACAATGTCGTCTGAAGCCCAGTAGCAGAGACACTTAAGCCCAGTGTTGGCTCAATGCCGGTGCGACGTCTTGAAACGTCGCACCGGCATTAAATCAACGCTAGACCAACGCCGTAGTGTTTTGCGGCCCCATCCATCCATCTAGCAGCACCTCTGGTCCGCCCTGTCCCACCACTCTACCGGCACACTTACCATGCCACCAGTGTAGAGATTTACGACGCATTCCTGCCACAGCCTCTCGAATCGTGGCGGCGACGAGGCTGGCCGATGGCCGGGTCGCCCTGCTTTCAATTTGGCAGAACTTGTCGCCGATAATTCGCTGTGAAAGCGCGCCGGATTGGTGTAATCTGCGCGGAATGGGAAGGCGGAGTGAGGCTATCGGCTGTTAGATAGGGCTCTACCCCTTCTCCTCACTTCGCCGGGGGTTATTCCCATACTATATTTTAGACTCCGTCAAGGCCTGTCCCCACGCGAAGTCTGCAGTGTGCCAAGTCTGCGCGAGCCGCTTTCAAGTCGGGTGTGGCTTTCAACCAGACACTTAGAGCGCAGATAAAATTGTCTCCATCTGAAATTAGCGCTGGTGATTTGGCAGTCTGCTAGAATCCAGGCCTTTTTACGCCACTTGTCGCCAAACTGATGTCGTAGTGGTCCCTTCCCTGGTTGCTGGGTCCAAAACTGCCAGAATATTTACTTGATCTCTCATCGGACCAGCACTAGAATTATTCTATAATGACATAAACCCTTATTGGTACTGTATGTTCAGAGATTTTCACTTTTTATTGTTAGATAGCCCATGAGCAATTAAGGTCATTAAGAAGAGCGTTCTGGAAATTGCTCGTCAACAACTACTTCTATGTCATGGCCTATATATTATATATTATATGGCTTCTATCTCTCGTGATATTCTCGTGCCATTAATTTCATTCACAGCAATTTTGGAAATCTAGTTTAGTGAAACGAAGAAATCGGCAATGATCTGTAAATATATTGCAGCATTTATTAGATATTGACAATACGGTAATGTCTCGGTGTGATGTATACTTGTCAAATTTCTATTGTTTGGTTTTGGTTTGGCTGCGCTCACTATTATTTTTTGTATCAGTCTGGCCAAATTTACCGATAAGTTCCCATTCGCATGTCGATTTAACACTTGATACGGATGAAAGAGAAATATATTCATTAAAAATAGGTTTCTCCCAAATTGAAATATTTGATTAAGTGAGCAGCCACCACAAATCATTTTATAAATTTAAATGACATTTTAATTGGTTTAAAATTTGATTGAAAACGTATTTTTATGGGCCTAGTATGACAACGGTTAATGTTATGGAATGTCTGTAGACGTCTGTCCCAACAACCGCAAGAATCGCACCAAATGTTGGGGCAATGCAGGTCCACCGTCTACGACGGTGGCCCAGCATTGCCCCAGCATTTGGTGATTGTCTTTTGTTGCTGGTATGGTGTGGTGTTCTGACGCCAGCTGTGGAGGACATGGATCATTGTAAAGTAGCTGTATACACGATCATTGTCCTAGTTGTCTCGGTGTGTGCGTCACTTTTTTAAACACTTGCCCTAATTGGGCCAAACTATGTGAGAAAGTATACAATGTGTACATCAGCAGGAGTGTGGTTTAAACACCAGCAGCGGTATGAGGCGGTCTTGATCCCATGATTATACCATTGATTTTCTATTGGTAATTAGTTCACATCAACATGATTTTACCATTGATTTTCTATTGGTAATTAGTCCACATTAACATGATTTTACCATTGATTTTCTATTGGTAATTAGTTCACATCAACATGATTTTACCATTGATTTTCTATTGGTAATTAGTTCACATCAACATGATTTTACCATTGATTTTTTATTGGTAATTAGTCCACATTAACATGATTTTACCATTGATTTTCTATTGGTAATTAGTTCACATCAACATGATTTTACCATTGATTTCCTATTGGTAATTAGTCCACCTTAACATGATTTTACCATTGATTTTCTATTGGTAATTAGTCCACCTTAACATGATTTTACCATTGATTTTCTATTGGCAATTAGTCCCCATTAACACTTAAAATGGTCGTTTTAAAGCACATTTGACATTTTTACAACACAAAATATTGATGGAACTTCCATCAAATATCTAGGCATTTTAAATTCACTTGAAGCTGGGCATTACGTGAGCAATGCTAGCTTCAAATGAATGAAAATATCCAGAACTAACGCAGCACACCGTTGCAGATTGTGAATGAAATTCATTCAAAAATCAAATTCGATATAAATTATAAGCCATAAAATAAGGCTTAGCCATTAAAACGCTGGGCACAAATCTTCTCGTTTCGATATTTTTTTATCACATCAAATATCAGATTTTGTGAAATATATTGATGTTCAATCAGTAGAAATTCTAAACGTTTGGTCTCAAATTAGGCAAATCTGAGTAATTTTCAGTAGAAATGAATTTAAAAACATTTCGATGAATGGTTATTTTATATATTTTATCTGAGGTAATTAACCCTTAGAACACTGAGCTAAGAAATTTAAATTTTCATCCACTTCAAGTTGTGTCTCGCTACCGCGATCCACAATTTCAAGTGACTGGAAATTTGTGTTATTTGTGAAATTTAGGTCCCAACATATATCGGTGTTTCAAGATTGGAAGCATATTTAAATTTTAACAACTGGTTATACGGTTGGTAACAAAAACAGAGAATGTCTAATGTAGTCGACATCAGTGTTCTAAGGGTTAATAAAATCAGGTGGTTTTCATTCACATTCAGATGGGAATCGCGGCAGCCATTCTCACCTGAAGTTGGATGAAAACGAACAAAAACGAACCATTGTAATTAATAATTTGTTTAGATTGTAAAAAAATGCTCACTTTTAAATCAAATACGAACCATTGTAATTAATAATTTGTTCAAATTGTAAAAAAATGCTCACTTTTAAATCAAGTATTTCCGGCATGTAATTGCTAGTATTCCAAGTCAAAAATATTTTTTTACTTCTCAACTTTCTATCCTTCACGTTCAATCCTGAGTGTCCTATGTGTGGACGTTTTTTAACGTAACGCTATACGTGACCTTAATGTCAAATTATTAGTGTCAAAAGCATTTAGTTCTAGGAATAAAATACTTTGACTTTAAACTATAGCAAAGAGTGTGGTAACCTCAAATGCCCCCCTGTACTCTGCTGTTTTTATCTAATTGTTTTTGACAGTCTTTTGCTAGCTAACGAGCTATCTGGTCACCGTTGACTGGGCGGGCTACATTTCCCAAATGATTCACCCAGTGCTGACTCAGTGTTGATCCAACGTCGTAGACGGCGGCCCAGCACTGTTTCAGCACTGGGCCAGCCTTCGTTTACATTTGGGTTTTCTCCACAAGGCACACTGTGGCACGGCGTGACAGTGCTGACAACTCGCCATTATTTCCAGCTATCTCGCAAACACGAGACTTTGTGCTAAAGCCGGTTTAATGCTGGGCCGGCGTCTGCGACGCTGACCCAGCATTATACCAGCATTAGCTCAAGTTTGCGTGTTCACCGGGATATCCGCGACCCCTGACCCCATTGACACGTGTCAATGACTGACCGTGTGAACACTGCCCGTCACAGCTCTGATTCAGCTAGAAATAAATAATTAACTGATGTTTTTAAAGTTTAACGTCATTGTTAATTTTAGGCACTGATTACGATAAAAATAAATGCTTCTGAAAAAATTGTTAGGGGTAGAATATTGTGTGATAGAGATGCGCGTCATTTAGTTTTAAATTGATATTGAAAGTAATAAATCTAGTTTAAAAATTACTCGATATATTGCAATTTTTCTGATTTTAGAATTTTTTTAACATGGATAAAATTTCTAATTAAAATGTTCTAAGACTAAAAAATGTTCGTTCTTTGCTGAAAAAGTCCTGCAAATCTTTCATTTGACGCAGGGCATCGCCGCATCAAAGTATTGTGGGAGCGGGGTGTATAATGAGTAATGCTGTATTATATTAGAGTAGAGCAGGCCTAAACAGGTAGTGACATTGTTTGGGAAACACTCCTGCTACGTGGGCCAGCAAATGGCGTCTGGTCCGGACCAACTGTAAACAAATCAATCCCTATAGTGCCTGATCATCCCATTTTCAGGTTCGTTTGAGATTTAGAGCTGGAATATGGATTGATGTTCTACGGTCTACGCGTCTTGTTTTTAGCTCAAACACCTACCGTAACCGAATGTCTGAAGTAAATAAATTATAATATATAATATTATTTTAAAAGACATTTATTCCGCATTGACATATAAGATACGTAGTATTGTATTCGTAGAATCTTATATTTAAATGCTAACAATCACACTATCGATTAACATTTTCTATCATTTCTTTGGTTTGATAAGTAGATTGAGACAGAGCTTTATTAGCCCCTTCCAGTGCAGGGACCGTTTTTAGACATCATAATCTGACGGTCCCAGCGCTGAAAGAAATAAACAAATTATAATGATCTTAGACCCATAACATAGGTACTTAAATGAAGCCGAAAGAGCTAACTAAGCCATTTGTGATGATTTCCAATTGAAAAAAACCCTCTTTTGGTCTCAATAATTTGTATACAAATACATCATAGTTGTAAGGGTTAATAAATGTTATAATGACGCGTGTTAGACCGCTAATATCGACGTAGCGTGCTAGTCAATTTTGCATTCGCACTTTTATGTCCCGTATTTAACCCTTTAAGCCCTCACGATGCATTGAAGCATCATTTTACATCCCTGAAAACAGAGTTAATTTCCCTTTACTAAGGGTTTTAAAACAAAAATTTCCATAAAACTGGTTTACCAATACGTGGTAATTTTTTGTAATTTTTAAACCACATCAAATCATCTTCATCCACTACAAGTCGAGAATTGCGATAGCAATTCGCGGCTTGTAGTGGATGAAGATGACTATGGTGAATTCAGGTCTGAAAGGGTTGAAGAGAGTGAAAATTTGAAGGGTCGCTATTCCAAATCATTCATGCTATCATCCCTAAAACTTTAACAAGTGAACGCTAAATATAGAGCTCACCTTAATTTTGTATACCAAGATTTTAATCCATTTAGCGCTATCTCGATTATAATTGTTTTTATGTGTTTTAGTAGTAGGAATTTTCACTCACATGGGGCTGTGGGTCCTGGTACACAATTTGAAGTGAGTGAAAATTTAAATAAGGTAACATAGCGGATAAAGGGTTAGCCCACTTCCCGGATTATTCAAAATACCATCTGCTGGGGATGGGGGGGGGAGGGGGTTAGACCTACTCCTGGCAATGTTTGAGATAGGGGGTTGATTTGGGGGCCACGAGAGGCCTGAGCGGTTGACCTGGCTGGCCCTGGCTCAGCCCTGACTGATCTTAACCATTAAAGCGCTGAATTAATTTTTTTTCGTCTTGAAATCATCAGAAAGTCTAAGTTAGCTCTTTCCGATTCATTTTAATACCATTTGTGGGTCTAAAGCCATTAGAAATATTTTTACTCTTACAGCGCGGGGATCGACTTTAGTCGACAGAATCTGACGTCTACAGACGTCAGATTTTGACGACTAAAGTTGATCCCCGCGCTGTAAGGGTTAACCCTTGGAACACTGATGTCGACTACAGTAGACATTCTCTGTTTTTCAACACCTGTATAACCCCCGATAACCAGTTGTTAAAAATAAAATATGCCTTCAATCTTGAAACACTCATATATATTGGGACTTAAATTTCACAAATTTTCAGTCACCTTGTTGTGTGTCGCGGTAGCGAGACACAACTTCAAGTGACTGAAAATTTAAATTGAATAGCTCAGTGATCTAAGGGATATTTGTAACTCTCCCACACAGTCACAGTCTGTCCTGAACTACTCTCTACCTCCACTCACTCTAATGTCACTATAGAATAAGTTTCTTTTTAATTGTAGACAGTTGCTGGAAGTCAAAACTCCCCAACAACTCTCTACAATATCTACATCAAAGCTTTCTACACCTCTCTGTAATTTCTATATCATGACGTTTTTGTAGTTTAATATTCCAGCAACCTTAGAAATTTATGTTGAGAATTTTTTAGCTCCAACAATACAGTGACGTAAGTTGTTTTCCAGCCCGTGTCTCTGATATCAACCCAATGCTGTTCTAATTTCTGGTGCAATGTCTTATGACGCTGGCCCAGCATTAAAACAGCATCGGGTCAGCATCTCGTGTTTTCTGGGCTTGACACGCGCTGCTCCGCCCTAAAGAACTGCTTGCTGACGCCCATGGTGGACGTTATCTCTCTGTCTCTGCCCTGCTTTATCTCTAGGCCTGTCACAACTACCAGTAACATCGCCAGTAATTAACCAGTAAAATGATAATCACGTGGCTGTTTTCAGTCTTTTTATCTCTCCTTCAAACAAGACAAGTTGAAGGATAAATAAGTTCGATGTTTTCTGGATTAACAGATGTTTTGATTTAAAATGTGGATATTTTATATAATTTTTACCCACTTGAAGTTGTGGGTCGCGGCAGCGAGACACAACTTCAAGTGGGTAAAAATTTAAATTCCACAACGTATCGCTTTGAGGGTAAACGCGTTATGTCTATGACGATTAGTCCATAATTATAGTAGTGGTTAAACGTGTGTGGAACATGAGGTCATAACTGATCAATTTTATTCTCTGACTTTTACTTCTGAAGTTTAGATATACATAATAATTAACAATTTTAATTGCTAATGATATTAACTGTAGCTAATTTCGGTTTAATATGTACGTTTTTTTCTGCCGTCATATTAGTCTTGAATTTACTTGAATATTATATACTTTTCTTTTAGTCCGCTATTAAGGTCCCTAACAATATTATGCTAAAAATAGTGTTTTAAGGAAGTATGTAGTCACAACTAGTTTATATTTCTCAAAATAATGCATTTTAAAAAACAGCCGTGGTTCCGCGATGCAAACAGAAAACAGATGTTTTTTTTGAATTCGTCAATTTTTAATTAAAGCATGGATTCATAATAAATAATAGTAACAAAACACAAGTATTTCAAAATCACACAATCCCAGGACAGTGTTCAGAGAAAAAATCACTTTTTTTAAAGTTTGGGAAATAAAGCTACTGTTTATTGTAATCCAGCATGTGAAATGTAAAATTGAAGTGGTACAGAAAATAAACCAAAAATAAAAATAAAAAGGGGTTTATTCCAACCGGTAATTTTATTCCATTCACGATGACACGTGTGTTACAGACAATATGATATAGGCGTAATTCCAACTTTGTATTTTTTAAAATATAAATACTAATGTGGTATTTGATAGAAATATCTACCACACATCGCTGGCATAAGATGCCAAACTTCCACAGACAGACATTCTCAGAAAATGCGGCACTTTAACTCAATGTTGGTTTAATGTTGGGCCACCGTCTGCGACGCTGGCCCAACATTAAACCAGCATTGAGTTTCCTATAGATTGGCTTAGCCGTGGCGGCGGATGACGCTGATTGAACCAGAGAGCGTGGCCTATTTAGCTTCCACATCGCTGCCCAGGAAAGATAGGAATATTAGCCTAGAGTTGTTTCATAGCTGGGCCAGCGTGCGCCCAACATTAATCTGACGTTGATATTTTATTCCTCACTGTTTACACAGCTAGCCCGACATAAAAGGCCGCGCGGTCTGAATTATGAGACACACTGACGCGAATTCTGGTTTATTTAAATCTAAGATTGTATAACTATATATTTATGAGTATTTTTAAATAACAATAAAGGTAATACTACAAAGGATTTCCAACAAAAAGATGTATTTGTAGCAGGTTATACGGATATACTTGACATGTTGGTGTTCGATTAGGAGGTCCAGTCAGAGCATATACTCGATTTTACGGCCAGTAATAATTATTATTGATGGTTATATATTTCTTCAAGTATATAATGCAAAAATAGCAGCGACTGCCGTTTTTGGTAACGGTGGTACATTACGCAGAACGCAGAACAATCGCCTGTTAGCAAATAGTGACCTTATTCCGTGTTTACACTAGTTATCGGGCTGTGTGCTCAATAATGTATAATCATCACTGTCAAACACCTGATTATGGTCATGCACTGTCGCCTTATGTCTCAAATGATGTTTGAGTAAAAATTGTGTGCCAGGGCTGTAGTTAAGAGATTATTAAGTCTATTTAAATGTTACCAATATGCCTAATTTAAATATCGAAACCCGCCGTTGTCAAATCACATCCATTTGTTGAAAGACATATAATATATGATCCCGATACATTAAGTTATACATATATATGTTTTCGTAATAATTCTTTGATAAACCAAGTGTTGAGTTATCGTCGCTGATATTAAACGGGGGTAAGGGAACTAATTCTGTTGCCGAGTCCTCTATCTGTCTGCTGCTATAAATGTAGAGATATTTAATTGAATAATATATTATTTGAAATGTTTGTAGATATATATATCCAAACAAAATGTTTTTGATCTACCAGATTTGTTTTACGAATAATGCTTTTTAACTTTACACGTACGATACCAACCAGTATACTGTCGTGAATTTATTAAAACTTAATTTCTGGCGCTTCTCGTATTTGTTTATGAGAATAACTTTTTATTCAAGTCATTATTCTGTCATATACTTTTGTTGTGGACGTCCTCAAGGCACAGTTGTGCGTTGATCACAATAACGCGTTCATTAAAAATTATTTAAAAAATCCTAAATTTGCTCTTGATTATTTTCCACATACTAGGGTAATTGTTTCTCTATATACAACTCGTCTCAATTAAATCTAACCTCAATTATTTTAGTTTGAGTATATCTATAACGTGATTATTTTGTAACTGATGTATTGCTGCTGATATTTAGGTTTAACTATCACAAAAAAATTATACATCTCTTAACTAAATCTGCACATAAATACAGCCTTGCGTTCAGCAATTTCGAATTGAATTTATTCATATAAAATAAAGTTATGTATATAAATAATTGTATTATCTTGGCTAAATAGTATAGGAGTACAATAAATTCTAGGTTAATATAATAATACTTCCAAAACTATGTAACAATGTATTGTCATAATTGCGTAGATATTTCTCATTATCTTATATTTTATTCTGGTTTGCGCTGAGGCGTGAAATATTGTTGTATTTAATTATATATAAAAATTATTCCCGATGACATATTTCATTTATTCAACAGAATGTATGCAATATCTGTGACTAATGGCTATGGTTATATTGGATTTTTAAAATGAGCATTTCAATTATTTAAGTGTCTTTACAAATATTTGTTTCACTGCAAATTCCAAGCGAGGCACATGCCACACGATGTCACAGCGGCTCTTCGTTTGCAAGTAGACTATTTATTGATTCAATTCACCTTATCTATCAATCGTTGTTAAAATATTTTTTCGTAGCATAATAACGAGCTTGTATTTAATATTGACTAATTAATTTTATTCCAAATGAGGTTCCTTTAAAAATGGGCCGTAACTGCGGTGCAATAATATTTAGTTATGAAGGTACTGGCCTTGGAGCGCTAAAACTTAGCGTCATATATTTTGCAAATGCTGCACTTGTGTAAGGCATGCAGGATAACCAGTGAAGGTTATTTCTAATTATGAAATGTAAATAGATTTGTATCTTTTTTAATCAGCAGATCAGATGATAGTTCTTTACAGTGACATTTTTGTTCCATCCGCCAGAATTCCACAAGTTGTCCCAAATCAACTAAATATCACTAATTTTAACCACATCAAGTTACATTAATGTATGTCGCTGTACCGAGGCCTAGGTGCAAATTTTAATTGTAAAACTTTAGCGGCTAATTAGCTATATTTTTCAGACAGTAAATGAACTGCCGTTATTAACAGGTTAATATGACAATATTATAATTATTAGAACAATCTATTTGTAATTTTTTTTTGTATTTTGTGAAAAAATAAAATTTCTTATCATTAGTATAGTTTGACGCCTACACTTTTGATTTTCAAAAAATAAAATGTTTGGGCAAGATCGTATAGATCGAGTATGACCTGCCCTTTGAAACTGACTCTGACGTTAGTTTAGTATTTCAACAACACTAGTGATCCAGATACTTACGCTTGTCATGTATGGTTCAGTCGCCCGCCCTAGGTAAATCCCAACACCCGCGGGATAGCTTACTCCTCAACGTCAAGGGTACTCTCATTTAGTCTCGGCTCGGGTGGTTTTCCAGGGTTGTGCAGATCGCGTTAGCTGGTGCTGCTACAGCGGCTGTCGAATAAGTGTTCTTCCCTTCTCTAGTTTGTGACGTTCATACCGTAAATGTGCGAGAGGATTTTATTTTCAAAGACGCGATATCTGCTTGAAGAGTTCTCACAATCTGATGGCCGGAGAGGAAGTTTTCTATATCGACCCTAGCAGCCCGAGTGTCGTATGTTCTATTGAAATGAGTGGCACATACGACGCTCTTGTTGCTAGGGTCTATATTTAAAATAATGATTCACAAATGTTTCGTATCTACCTGATAATCGTTTTGATAATTAAATCATCCCAGCAATAGAAGACGTTGAATTAATGTTGGTTTACCGTTGGTCCACCGTCTACGACGCTGGACCAACGCTAAACCAACATTTATTCAACGTCTTGTGTCTGCTGGGATATATACGTATGAAAGGGGTGTTACTGGGCACACTGATTCGGGATACCGAGGATTTAGGCGCGTTAGAAGTTTTTCATTACATTTTCTTTTCCTTTCACACGACAGGTTATGTATCAAACTTTACATTATATAGTTCTGGGTGGATCTGCCTGGGTTGTGTAGGTAAGCCTGTGTCACTAATTGACAGAGAGAGGCGGCAGACAGCTCACAGCGCCGGCTGATGGATGCCCTGGCCAGTCCCAGCCTCGTTTCTCTGGCCCTTTTTAGCCCCCCTCAGGCCCAGAACGAGTTCAAACACAGGCATTTCTTCACACATGCCGCGGGTGAACAGCCACTCAGTCAGCCTGATGTTTAGTAACAGTCGTCAGAATAGGCCGACTGTATGTGTAGATATTCTGACTGAACACTTTCCTGTATAATTATATTGCAGTTACCGAAGTTCTGTTGTGCTGATTGAAACCTTTTAAATGAATATTAATTTTATCTGCTATAAATGCAATTAAAAAATTATATATTTTGCAGTTTTTAATTTGGTAATTTTTTTATTTGGCGTATATTTTTTGTATTCAGTCCTACCTAAGGGTAAAAAGTTGTTGGCCCTACCGATACGTTAATAAACATTCAATTTTTGATTTCATATTTTTAGAATTGTTTCTTGATTTGGGGATTGATTTAAATATTCCTATATTCTCTACAAATGCATTATAATCAACAATAAAAATTGATTGAAAATATTGAATTGTAATAACTGAGCATCCGCCAAAAACTATTTGATCAATTTAAGTGGTAGGCCCTATATTATTTTGTTTTGAACTTACCTGAATACATATATATCTATATATATACGCAGCAGAATTAAGTTTAAACGCTGGAATATCTGTTTGATTAGTGGACCCTCACTATTTGATACTTTGTTGAGAGAACAGGGCGGTAGATGTTTTCTGGTGTTTGTGGCAGGTTCTCTGGAGTTTCCCACACGTCTCGTGCTGCCAGCCTCGCCGACTCCGACAAATCTTGGTCAAATTAAACGCAAGACGTATGGCCAGCCACCTGAAAAAGTGTACCACCTTGTCTCTACTGGTTTACCAAACCGACAGAAACGACCGGCTGCTGGAGCCCCCTGCCTGCAGACCTGCTAACTAGCCTGATCCCATTTAATTAGCAGGATTTCCGTGGTGTAAAGCAAACACCCTGTGTCTACATGCTGGGATATGGACACTTTATTTTGGATTCGTTTGCTCAAGGTACTACTCCGAGTCTCCCTACATAAAAGTGTTTGCCACCAGCTGAATACAATGAGAGTTTTGGAAAATGAATGAATGAATGAATGAATGAATGAATGAATGAATGAATGAATGAATGAATGAATGTAGTCCACTTTTGTGCGTATACAGGCTAAACTGGGCCAGAAGAATCTCCTGAGGATGGTCAAATATATCAGATGACGCTGCCTAGCTCCACAAACGCGTTTCTAAATTCAAGTTTATGTTGCTAATTTTTGTTTCGGCGTGGGCCAATGTGAAGATATTGTTCGAAGCGCTGATTAACCAGCGACTACAGCGTTCACGACTGACGGTGGTCCGGTGGTCCGAGACCACCAGAAATTATGTCGGACCACCAGAACATTCTATCCAGTGGCCGATATCTCAGTCAATTCTCAACTGATTTTTATGAAATTTTAAAAGGTCTATTGTCGGGTCACCCGCCAAATACTGCGCAATTTTCATCTAAAAAAATTATATAGTTCAAAAGTTAGACCATTTGACATGTAGTAAATTTGTAATTACGACGCCCCTCTATAAACCCATTAAACTGGTTAGATTGAAGTTTAAAAATTGCATTAGGCCTACATGCCAGATGGTCTAACTTTTGAACCATAGAATATTTTTTTATGGAAATAATCTCACTGTATTCGGCGGATGACTCTAAAACAGAGTCCTTGCAAAATTTCATTAAATTTGGTTGAGAATTGACTGAGCAATGGGCGAAAAACATGCGATACACGTTAATCTGACGACGAGTACCATATAATCAGAATTGTAACATGCCCCGAATATATAAACAATCGTCGCAACTCGCGGGTGATAATACTAGAAACACTGTATCCTTTCCCATCTTTTTGAAGGAACAAAACACGTGTTCCTAATCATGGAATTTTTTACATTGAGATCGATCATCATCCTTGAATTGTCTCCTGTCATGCCTTTTGTGGTTTTACAAAATTAACGATGTGGAAACACATGATCGCAAAAATGAAAAAAATTGGTTCAAGATTTCCAAGTGTTATAACGTTAGTTGTTGTCAGGACCACTAAAAAAATTGTAGGACCACCAGATCCTCTGAGCTGGTGGTCCTGTGGACCACTGCTCATAAAAGTTTGTGTCAAACCCTGGACTAAGGAAAACCAAAATAATTTGATCGGTATTCAAAAGCAATAGAGACGTGATATTCTTCTCTTTTTGCCTCCGAGTTGCTGAGACCCGTTTCACTTTGGTATATATACTTACAGATATTGAGCAGAGCCGTAGTGAAGGCTAAAGCGGTATTTATTTCAAGGTGTTCAGCTGGTTCAGTGAATTGTTACCATGGTGACATTGGCCATGTTCAGTTGAAGCCCGCACAAGACGCCGGCACGGCGGTGGCCCGACGTCGTACGACGTCGGGCCAGCGCCGTGCCGGCGTCTTCTGCTGGCAGGCCTCTCAGCCACGCCACCACACACATTAGGACTGGACTCTGAAATATGCTGTTCAACTGACACGGACTAGTTGAGGGTTATGTGTTTTGCGCGGCGTTTGTTTCTCTCTCGCCGTGGATGCACAGCGCCGGGAAGCAGGGAAAAACGTGTGAGGGAATTCAGAGGCTGGGCTCCCTCGTAAACTTACTATTTAATGTGATGTACAACAGAACACCTTTATCCAGTATGGATGGCGCCGCAGCCCGCAAGTTATACATTAGAGCCTCAACCAGCCGGTGAAAAACTCCTGCCAAGTAATGCTACATCAACCCTCTTGTATCCTGTGCCGGGATAATTGGATATTTCATCCACTTGAAGTTGTGTCTCGCTACCGCGATTCACAACTTGGAAATGGATGAGAACTGATCATCTGATATGTTTGTTGAATTTGAAAAGCACATCTCATACACCTGCTTGATTCAAAGAAAGAAAATATTTGGTTTCAAACATAGCAATCGTCGTCATTAGTATGATTAGAAATAATTTGCATTTGTTAACCTTCAATTGCATGTATCATCACTCAAGGCATAATAATATAGGACCCCAAAATAATATATTAATACAGTAAAGTTATTGGGTCATGCAGATGTTGACGAGGAACTTGTTCTAAAATGTTGTTGGGCAAAGTTTGTTGCATTAGTTTCTTCAGAAACATGTAACTAAGATTACTCTAAATGGACATGAGAGCGAACTGGCAAAACATGCAGGAATCAGCTTATAATAATTCACATTGATATGAATGGGACGTATCTGCTCATTTACATACATAGTTTTTCATTAAGAATGTTATAATATGCCACTAGCGGGGTCTTCCAGAAATTAATATTACAATAAAAGTAGAAGATAGTTGGCAGTATAACTCAGTCCTCAGTAACTTTGTAGTTTACTTAAACTACTTTATTGGGTCAGGTAGGCTCTAAACCAAGTGTAAAGCGGTGATATGTAGACAATCCTGGCCAGGGTAGACACTTTCAGATGCCAGCTTCGTTTAATGTGAGATGTGGATGGTGAGAAAGGTGTGATTTTCCGCCTTCAAATCTATGTATTATTTGGGATGCTGAATGTGTAGCATTAACCCAATCCTGGTTCAATGCTGGGACGATATCTGCGACATTGGCCCAGCATTGCTACAAGTTTGTGTCCAGCATGTGTATATGCGGCTAGTTGACTGGGGTGTTGGTGAGCTGGTCTAATGCCCCATGACAGTGACAGACTAGGGTGCCACAGAACTTGGAAGGCCGCCCAAGATGACTGCCTTCCCGTGAGGCCCGGGGTCACGCCTAAGTCTCCCGAGAAAAACCGAAGTCTAACGTTGGTTTAACGCTTTTTTACGTTTGCGACGTTAGCCCAACTTTTAGTCAACATTTTGTATGTATTTATCTGAATGGGATATCAGTAACATCTGCAGTCACAGTGCACATAAAGTTTGCCGATCTTTTCTCCGTCTAATTTAGTTAAATTACTGGATATGTCGGGAAACCGATTCAGTTGAAGATTTCAGAAAATGTTGTCTGGTTTATTCAAGAGATATCACAAAATATCACAAAAATAATTTTAAAAGAATAAATAAAACATTTAACCGGCCTTTATTTCTATGTTTGTCCACATTACTTACTCTAAAAGTCTTTTGAAGGTGAATTGTATCGCGAACAATCAACCCACTTTAATAACTCAAATAATATTTTTCTGCAGATTTGATTAATCTTTCTCAATTTCGTAAAATTATCATGAAAAATATTTGATTTTTAGTTTGTATTGCATTGCTGTCGATTCACAAAGAAGCGCAGATGTGCTTATTTTCTGGCCATTTGTCATTGTGTATATGGGCGGCGTTTATCATTGGTTGTGTTAGGTGTGATGTCTGGCGCCTTGTCTCTGACTGCAGGCTCAGGATGGACACGTCTAGAAGGCCAGACTGACAGGCTGAGGATCAGGTAGTAAGCTAACAGTCCACACCACTTACACTGACATATATACATGGACGTGTCCACATGGCTGACAGACACAGAAATCACGGGCATGTCTGCATAGGCTTTGTTCTCACTCAGGGATTAAAGCCAGCACGAGGTGTAAGGGCGTATCTGCCACTTTGTAAAGTGGCATTCTGCCACTTTACAAAGTGGCAGATACGCCCTTTGATATCAAGAAAAATGGCTAATCAAGTAAAATAAGGTGTGATTTAATGACTGTGTCGCTGTTATACTGTATCTATACGTTTTGTAATCTGGATCAAATATGCTCTAACTTAAATTTGATACTGTGTGTGGTTTTATACTGTTTTAACTGTTTCGAATTGAAAAGGAATTAATCGGAAATGAATAAAATGGTGTGTGACACTTGCTCAGTCAATCAATTAAGTCAATCCGGGAGATGTGTTTCCCATAAAAAGAAATAACTTTTCGTCATTTTAAACTGGAAAATACGCTGGCAATTTCTGCTTTAGGTGAAGGAAAACACTGCTGATTCTGTCTGAGGATAGGGATGTGGTTGTTTTTCTGTTTTTGTTACTCGTGCCATCTGGCTGGTGTTCTGGATCACAATGACACGTGTGTCCGTGATGTGCTCGTCACGTGATCTAAGCCATCAATACATGGCCCTGTCAACCATTCTCATGTCAGACACAGACACATGAAATGGCCACATTGACATTCAGGATCCAGTTTTTAGGATGACGGTAGAGCTGAGAGTAGCTAACAGAAATATGTTTATATGAACAACGTTTTTTTTTCTCACAACCTATCCTGTTAACAAGTTATAATTACTTTGGTTTCATATGTGCGACAATCAACCAAAATGTAGTAATTCTTGACTTCCAAAAATTGACATAATTTCTGACTGTTAAATATTGACAGAACTGTACTAATACCAACACACGTCTCATTGTGATATCACGCGGTGCTTATGTGGATGACAGTTATCAATCTATAATGGGAATTTAATAACAGAGGTATTAAACATAACAGATTTAGCAGTGGGTTTCGTTGGTTATTTTGCAGTGGCGCCCGCTGTTACAATGGATGGCTTTTATTTAATCTATGGTAGGAATTTCACAAAAAAGGTGAATAAACATAACGGCTTTATGAGTGTCTCTTTATTAGTTATTTTAGCTGTGTCACCCATTGTTACAATTGATAGTGGTTGATCACGCACGGACGTCCCCCTGGAACAGCCAGGTGTCCACCAGGGACTGCACGTCACACTTTACATGCATCTTCTCTGTCACCACATCCCTCACACCCGATCTGCCTGCAAAGACAAAAGGCAGTATCTGCTTACTTTACAAGTAAGCAGATACTGCCTTTTGGCTTTGCACGGCAGAGCTGCAGTCTCATCTACTCTGAAGTGAGAATACGAGAATACAATTTTGTACGCTGGTGAATGCGGAATGATCATTGAACTCAACTATATAGATCAATGTTTGATCAATATGGGACCATCACAGTGGCAATAATGACCCAGTATAAATAGGAACAAATTATTGTTAGCATTAACTGTGTTGTTTTAAGATTATTTTTTAGCAAAATACTAAATGTCATTTTAAATGTACATGTATGTAATCGGTTTTCGATCGAGTTTATTTTATGTCCTATAAAATAATATAACATAGACCAATACCTAGCTTTGCCTTGTTTAAATAATATTCCACAGAATTATAGATAATACCAGAAATGCACAATACAGATTATGCATTTCTGATAATACGTATCATTTTCCAATACATGGAAAAAGTTAGGTGTATATGGCTGACTGAAATAGACCCCGAGGCTATTACTGGAATTATTGATATGATTAGAGTGGGGAAATGACCGGTCTCATGTGTGTCTGAAGTCTAAGTCAATAAGATGGACACCCAATCTTGTTTCAATACTAGTCCAACGTTGTAGACGATGACCCAGCATTGGACCTAGGTTGGGTAGACGTCTTGTGTTTGCTGAGTGCTGGCTATCTTTGTGTCGCCACTTAGTCGTTATCTTCACGCCTGCCATCTTCTCTGTGACGCAACCATAAACCAATGCTGGGTTAACGCTGGGCCACCGTTTACGACGTTGGCCCAGCGTTAACTTACCATTGGGACAGTTCCTCGCATTTGGCATCTTCTCAGACTAGTTCGCCATGACGCAGCTGATCATCCGTGTCATTGATAAGGATACCCTGTCTTATCACACGTGACAGTAGGCTGTTACGCTGATCACATGCACCATCAACACACATTTAATCGTTTAAAATTTAATAGGAATTAATTTTGTTAAGATAATCCGTCTAATAAGTTAACGCCAGTAGAATAAAATAACTGATCTTAAAAAAACAAATGAAAGTATTCTAGAAGAATTTATGATTATTTTCTTAGCAGAATGTTACACGTCATGTCAAAATTATTATTTATTATTATTAACCCTTGTGCTAGGACCGTACAAATGCTTTTTGTGAAAGTTTCAAATCAAATGTCATTTAACCGTTTTCTCACTAATCACGTCTATAGTCGTTTTTAATCTGTTTTATTAGCCGATCAAATCACTGTTATTGGGGACGAAATAAGCGTTTACTTTAAACTTGCATTTGCAGATGTTTTGTTCTCAAATGAAACAAATATGAGAATGTTTCATCCATTTAAAATTGTGGGTCGCGGTAGCAAGACACAACTTTAAATGGATGAAAATTTGAAATATTTAACTGCGCGCTTTAAGGGTAAAACTTTTAGAAAATAGTTGGTGGTACCTTCTCCGCAAATAGGCTACTAAAATAATTTAATTCGGCACATGTCTGATGCTAAATTCAAGCTTTATATGACTGAAGATTGTTAATTGTGCCCTATTTTCCCTGTGACATCAGCTGTTATGTGAAAGGGAAGTTTATTTTCATGCTGAGCAAACCATTGCTGTAGGTAGCACTATGTTCTTTGCCCATTTCAGTGCGATAGAAGCTTTTCAGCGCATTCAGGTACATGTATATTTTTAAAACGGTGGGGTATTTTAAATTTAAATGCAGCACTTCAAAGAGTTTATTAATTGAAAAAATGGACTTCATCAGTGTTTTAAAAAATAGCTCAAATTAGTATTTTCAAAAGAATTTCAATGAAATCATCAATAAAATATATTCGTATTTTGTCCCCTGTACATTCAGTCTGGAGTTGGTTTGTGGAATAAATCCACCTATTTATTTGTGATAAAGATATTTCTCGACTGATAGCTAAGGGGCCGTCTCCGATATATCGTAGTCACCCAGCGGACACGAGAGGTTGATTTAGTGTTGTTCAAATTCTGAGCCACCGTCTGCGACGCTGGCCCATCATCAAAACAACACTAGATCAACATCTCGTGGCTGCTGGGATGTACATCACTTTAATCCCCAGGTGGGAATTTTAGAGTGAATCATTATAGACCAAGTTAGATGTGTATTTGAGGCATCTAGATGGCGGTGGGTTAACCCTAAAGCGCTGCATTAAAAATATAAATTTTCACCCACTTGAAGTTGTGTCTCGCTACCGCGACCCACAACTTCAAGTGGATTAAAATTGCTCATATTTGATTAATTTGAGACTAATCATATGCAAAGCTTAATGTTTGAGCGCTCATTCCGTTACCAATAACAGTGATTTAATCTGATAATAAAAACGGTTAAAAACGCCACTATAGTGGTCCTTAGCGTGGTGAGGGTTAATGAAGACGTTACGGTTGTTTACTGTTGCTAATGGCTGGGTCACAGACAAGCAGACTCCAGGATCAGGTTACCATAGCGGGGGATGCCACCAGCCGGCAGGCTCTGATCCCCTCACCGGGATCACCTAGTCTACACAGTATGATCCCTGTGTCCACCATCACCATCTGAGCACCCCTCTAACAGATCACAACCATTTGATGTGTGTGTGATTGAGCTAGGTTTCCTCAAATAGTTTTAATTTATAAATTGTGGAGATGACATGGTTTAATTGCCGTGGTCTTTACTTGAATATGATACTGATATTAGCTTATATGACCTCGGGATAGGAAGTGTTATGGACCTTGCTCATACCTGACAAGGGCTTTTATATTGACGATTTTACAACTAATTTAATCGGTATATATGTTTTATGTGGATGAAATAGAGTGAAACTAAGTTGGACGTTGATCATACTTAGCGGTATTTGACGCACCGATTTAGCGAGCTGAAAATGCACTTACGTCTTCTCAAGGGCCTGAAGGGTCGAGCTCACAGTATGAGTACCACGTGTACGGCGCGCCGGGTCTCCCCGGGGGTGCGGCCATGCCACCCGCACACCCCGCGGGCGGTCCCCCGGCTCCGCGACCCACCCCGCACGACACGGAGCGCCCGCTCAAAGCCGGCCCGACGTCTACAGACGTCGGGCCGGCTTTGAGGGGCGCTCCGTGCGCCGGCTTTTGATCCGGACTCGCATGGCCAGACAGCGTCTATGGGACGCTGCCTAAGTTACAGGACATCGTCTCTGGATCATCAGATCATATCACACCTGCCTGGTCACAGGTAGATTATAGAAGCAGGTCCTTGATCCGTGTGATCCTTGTGAGAAAATTACCCCCCCTCCTTCCTGATATAGGAGATGAGTTCATTCACCTTAACTCCATGTTAATCTTGCTTCAAAATTTAAATGCTGTCACATGGAGAAGCAAGTTATAACATCAATTGGATGTATAATTATTTATAATGCACATTTTTCTGTAACTTATTCTAAGAAATTTTGCACGAGGACCCTCTTAATACTCTAGGCTTCTTTCTTGCTGTAGGCAAAAAATGGCAATGATGAGTATTATTTTCAAAAAATGACAATACTAAATCAATATCTGAGACAGTAGAAAAACAATATTTTTTGGATTGGAGTTTACATGCTACCGTATTTAGATGACTGCTGTCCTTTTAAAAGGCACTAGCAGTTTCTAGCTTTTTACCGGAAGTTGATTAAATTAGTCTCCCACACAAGTGTCAGATACGGCCTTGTGATCTTTGTAAGACGACTTGTAGACGTCTTTAGAGTTGAGATTTTCGTGGTAACGGGATCTGTTGTGTAGGATGATGTGTACTTTCATCTCGGCCTCCGTCAGTGGTTCTACTTAGCAGGAGACATACCTGTCTTCACGTGTACACCTCACAGGAGTCATTGGAGATGACTTGTATGACGACACGCTGACTGGGCTGTACCCGCTAGCCGTCAACACATCCCAGGTAACACGAGGTGTACACCCAATGTCAGATTAACGTTGGCCCAGCGTCCTAGACGCTGGGCCAACGTTAATCTGACATTGGGTATACGCCTCGTATTTGCTGTGATGTCTGGTGAAGCAGCAGCTATTAGATGCTACTTAACCCTCTGATAACTCTAATATTACGCTCTTCTTTAACCCTTGGCTCGCTAGGCCTGTATATAATATACATTTTCAAACAAATTTTAAACCAAATTAAATGTCACTGATATAGTTATTGTAGATGTTCAATTAATTGTAGATGTCTATTTTACATAAGTGGAAAAAAAATTCCGTCATGGCCCGCTCAAAAATTGCCTGGGAAAATAGTCCCAAACAATTCAGCAAGACAAGGTTTAAATAAATCAGATGTAAACCCTTGACACGTGAATAATTTTATTTCATTTTTTAGTGCTGAATTTATAATATATGAGTGATTCATTAAATTTAGACCCTAGCTTTGAATGCGATACATAACTTAAAATTATTAGTTTTTAATTCAATGTCATGTATTTACCAGGACAATTTTAAAAACCGACTAGAAGGCTACATCACTGAATTCCGTGAATATTATTTCTGATTTCAACTGCTTTTTGTAGATCATACTGGGTTTTGATCAGTTGCAGGGGGTACCGTCTGGTAGAATACGACCTGCCGTACAACCATATACCAGCCTTGATTTAATATTGGGTCACCGTCACCGACTTTGACCCGACCTTAAATCAACACTGGTCCAAAGTCGTGTTTGCGACCAATTCTAAAAGAGAGATGTTTGCACGATGACGGAAATGAAGCAGGACTGTTCGTGTGATCTTTATGATGCTGGACCTCTTAGGGGCTATCACTTCTCTTTACGCTATGACGTAAACTTTTGACGGACATTAAACAGCACCTGTTCTGTCATCTTTAGGCTGAGCTTTGAGCCGCGGTTTTATGACCTTCACTGCCTCTTCAGTTTTTTCTGAAAGTGTTCGAGTTTTAAAGATGTTTGTAATGAGGTCCATGCATGGAAATGAAATGTGCACTCTCATGCTTTTTTGCACTTAATAATATTTCATCACGAGCGTGCAGTGGGATTTATTGCTAATTTTAACAAGAAATTTTGAACAAGAAAGATTGGAAATGTTATTTTTTTAAATACATATTTTTGTAATATCCGTGGCTTTGTGTACGTGAATCAGTATAGTAAGAGATTTGTCCTCGGAGATCACTAGTTTCCTGATATCAATGCTCTTACGGGACTTTAAGTATAGTATGACCATAGCACATCGACATGTATTATACGAGCAAGTAAGAAATATACATCTTTAGTTTTGTCTTGCTGATCAGGCTAGAACTCGTTGCTTGGATATGATAGCTCTCTCTTTACCTCCGCCAAAGGAGGTTATGTTTTTTATTGTGTCGGTTTGTTAATTTGTTTGCTTGTTTGTTTGTCCGTCACCATGATTACTCACAAAGTATTGGACGGATTTGCGGCGGATGTTTGCAGTTTCTGACAGACTATCTAGTTTTATACAGTGTATTCATTCGTCTAACCCGTGTAATGAGGAATTATTGTCCATCGATATTTTTCATTTATTTGAAGCTGGAAATTGTAACGCAATTACCTTCTTCAAATTACTAATTATTCAATGAAAAGTAGATGTCTCCCAGATTGCAATATTTGTGAAACTAAGAGATTTTAGTTCTCTTTTTTATCCATTATTCGTTTGGACCCAGACACCATATATTGACCCGATGTCTGTTAAATGTTGGGCCAGCGGTAAGGACGATGGCCCATCATGTACCAAACCTTAGGCCAATAATTGTTGGTTGCTGGTTAGTGTGAGGGTAGGCAGGTCAATGATCGTGGCGGGGCTGAGGTAGGGGCTGGCTGGACAATGAGGCCAGAGGTTCCCCCGGGTCAACAACCTGATGGATGACCGTTGTCATGAGGCTGGACATCGCCATGAATCCCTGGTCCCCCCCCCTGAACGGGATTCGATCCAGGTATAGCTCAACATAATATATCCGCGACTTCCCTGTGAGGCGCCAGGGTTTAGGCCACTATGAAAATTGATCGTATATCTACATGTACCGGGGTAATTGTTTGTGCTGACTGACTTATAGTCCGTTTTAATCTTTTATATCTCTACTAGTGATATTTTTAAACTGCTCAACAATCAGAGAGATTTGTCTTTGAAAATATGTGTGATTTTAACTCACTTTGAGATGTGGATTGCGGTAAAGGGGGGGGGGGACACACCTTCAAGTGATTAAACATTTCTATTTTCTTTAAAACAAAAATCCAGAGATACAAATCATATTGTTGGGATAATCTGATGCATTTCTACAGAACTGATGTCTACAAGCTATATCGTCTCCTCGGAGCTAAATGATCCTATCTGCCACTCTAACGAGTGTCAGATAGGATCCTTTAGCTCCGAGGCGACGATATTTTGTTTTAAATTGCTGACATTTATGTCACAGGATCGTAAAATAAGAAGCACATTTTGTACACAAATACGGAAGCAGTCATGATGACGTAGAAAGTGATGTGAAGTGGACGCGTGATTTTACCAGCAGCGCCTTTTTTCCTTCCACACAGGGTTTGTGGACGTCATTGTTTTGTACGGCGGGCGCATACATTGTATATTTTATGCATAACCAGTCTGCTGATATTGATCTGCCGGTGTGGTGTGCCCGCCTTAAATGTCACTACACAGATACAGTTACCAGTAAACAAAAAAAACATTTGTATGACATTCAGCCAATGTTGAGTCGACGTCGAAGACGTTGAGCCGACGTTGTATATATGTTATACGATTATTTTGTGTTTACTGGATTGTTACAAAATGTGGTTTACATGACTTTTTTTATACGGGATGATAATGGCTAGCGTTTTATCCGTCCCTTGAGCAATACAAATGACCTGACCGAAATATATAAGGGATAAAAGATAATTTTGATTTAAAATGTTAGGTGGTTTGGCATTTGCTTTATACATAGTTATTATGTACAAAGAACAGCAGTGGTAAGCTTTTTTTAACAACCAGATTCAAGTATTTAAATTAACGTGAATTGATGCATTTAAATTGCAGAAATCGTGCTAAAATCACGGGGATTATTGAATATGGTTTAATTACATTGTAGCTTATACTTCATATTTCTGTGGCTGGCCTTGAGAACTATCAGTATATTGAGATTGTAGCTGACCGTCACTACAGATCTACATCACCAGCCAGGATTTTGGACCCCCAGAATATCCCCTGACAACAGTAGCCATGGCAACGGAATTTTCTGAGCATTAGTTCTCTGGATAATTCGATTAGTAACAAGGCACATGTCAAGTCCAATAACTGTAAGCATCGTTAAGAAATCTCGCCCTTCTACTGCACTCTACCATGTGCTCGGACCGCTTTCTTACACCTCCGTGTGCCTAATGTAACGAATCCATTCATTTACATGAATATAGAGTCTACTAGCAATCAAAGTGTTGTATGTGCCACTCTATCGAGTGGCACATACAACATTTTGAGTGCTAGGGGACAATGTGTACTGAGATTGTACACATTTGGATGATTTAAAATAACGATGATGTAGTATAATATAGGCCTATACGTTTTAGTATTACGTACACTTTGTATACTGTGAAACAGTACGGTTTACCCTCTATCTCATGATATTCATACAGATGGTTTACTGTACAGTGTAGTATACCGAAAGGTTCCACATATTATTTTACCCTATTTACCATTCAACAAATAGCTTTTAGAAATTTTAAAGAAAATTGTGTGATCAAATAGGCTCGTAAGTCTCCCTTTATATTGTAGTCAGCAATTATTAGTCACAACGAGCTAAATAATGGTTAAGTACTGTGTGTCAGCACATAATATAAATACGGAAAACTATGACGTTGGAAATATTCTGTGGTTTTAACGGTAAATAGCTAATGGCAACGCAATGCATTTTTTGACTACGTACTGGTATATAAATGGGAGTTTAAACAATTAATATATGCTTATTTTAAGAACCATGGTATTGCATTCGCTAAATCCAGTCATATTTAAATTTTAAATACATCTATCTGAAAAACTTTAAAATATTTGAAAATGGCGATGCATTTTGGAATTGATGTTATATTATATATATAATATAACTGCGTTTAGCCCTCATCCCGCTAAGTTAATTTATTTAAATTTTCAGCCACTTGAAGCTGTGTCTCGCTACTGCGACCCACAACTTCAAGTGGCTGAAAATTACGCGTATTTGTTTAATTTGAATGAATGTTGTTTGTAGGTGATGAATATAATTCCATAGGCTGTAGAATGTGGGTGTTCTCACAATAGGAAGATAACCGCTGCTCATGATGTCAACATGTCAAGTGTTCTATCTTCGTCAGTGTCATTTTAATTGAGGGTGTTGTGCCTTGGGGATATGTTCTCCTTCCTAATGAGACCCACTTTATTAAACTTGAAATTGGCACTCTGGACTAAATATCACTATATTGGAAGAGGTACGTGGGTAAATTACGGGTAATGATTCAGATGAATGTATCAACTGACTTCGTCAAAATTGCTCTGTTGCTGAGAGCGAGGAGATCAAGTGTCGGCATTATGCGATAACACTCTGATTCCTTCTTCTCCGTTAAAGAGTTTAACATGTCTGAAGCTGTAAGTGGTACGAATGTGCTGTATACGTGCATATTTATTCTCACATTCCTAGAAAAAATATAAATTTTTAATTTTTGCCTTCTTTGAGGTGATAAATCATGAAAAATTCAACGATATATTACTTTATTGATTTGTTTTTGTGAAAGACCAGTCAGACTAAATAAGTCAGAATCTAACGTCATAGACGTCAGATTCTGACGTATAAAGTCGATCCCCACGATAAAAGAGTAAAATAATCATAATGCTTGTAACCTCATAACATACGTCAAAATCAAGCGGAATGAAGAACTAACTTAAACATTTATAATGATTTCAATTAAAAAAAAACCCTTTGGTCTCCATAGTTTAAACACATTTTTCAGCGTTGTAAGGTGAGATTGTGTTTCCATTGCGCCTTTGATATGTCAGCTGTCCACAGGTACCGCCCATAATAAGGTACAAAATATACACGCGTCACACGTATTGGTTTTCATGACTTGACTTTATGGAGGGATAACTGATATATTGAAAGCGGCCACGCGGCATGTTCACACGAGACCAATTAGGCAATAAAATGTACTTTTTCAACTTGAAGAGGTCTAAATTTTTCTTCCCCGCCTGAAGTTGTGCGCCGTAACCAGGGCTTAATTTTCAGTTTCAAGCGGTTGTAAAAGGCATTGAAATGTTAGTCAATATTTCCGTTGTTAAGCACATTTCGCTTAACTTAAAAAATCAGTTCGTATTGGAAAAGGACAGCACAAAATTATATAATATAATTTTATATCAAAACAATTCTATATGAAATTGATTATATCAAAGGGAGCTATTATAGCTTAAAACCACTTACTTTTAAAAGTCATCCTGAAATATAATCGTGGTTCTAAATCTAAAATATCTTATTTTCCAGGGTATAATTTTTCTCTGGTTCGTTAGAGCATCTGGCCTGAACCGGAATTCCCCCTCTAAATGAGCGGATAGGCTTTCCCTCGAAGCCTTTGATGCGGAATCAAATGTAACTTCGTCCTCAGTAATTGAGGGAAACTGGGAGGGACTTTTCTCTCTCCCTGTTCTTGTTCCCCTGCCTTTTAGGGGATAATTATGTGTAAAATTTCCCCCAGTGCGGTCCCCGGACCGGACTGTGACGATTAATTAAGGGAGGCATTAACACTCACTGGCTTTATGAGGCCGCTGAGGGGCAATATTCGTAACACTGTCTCTACTCTGAAAGCGGAGCGCATTATGGCTGCTTCTTTATTTTTAAGCATCTGTTTTTAAATCGTGACGTATATCCAATATTTTAAGTGTTTTTTTTAATTTTACTTATCTTTTCCAGCTGCATTCGGGCTATCTACAATAAGTTTACTACACTATTATTAAAGCGATATATTTTTATGGACATAAATATTTTAAAATATTGTACTAACAAGTACGGGATGTTGACTTGATGTTGCTGTTCCAGCTTTGCAGACGGTGGACCAACATCACAGCAGCATCACGTCAATATTTTATCATTTTCCTGCGATGCATAGAGAGCCGTTTCAAACGTTATTTATGAATATCAGAGTCAAAGATTGGTTGGCAGAAACATGGGGAGTTGTGTTTTTTCTGAGCAGATGGTGGGAGTGTGATCTGTTGGCCAGGGTGCTGGCGAGGGGGTAGGGGCAGACATGGGTGACTAGGGCGCAGTGACCGGGGTAGGTGGACACGGACCACGGGGCGGCACATAAGCTGCGGACAGTGACAACTCGGAAAGCACCAGATATTGAGCCGATGTTGGTTTGATGTTGGACCACCGTCGCAGACGATGGTCCAACATCAAACCAACATCAGATCAATGTATCATGTCTGTATCTGCCAGGCTGCAATTTCATGCTGATCACATCAATCTTCGATTTTTCTCAAATAAAATTTTCATTCACCTCACTTCTATGAATCACGTTTTTTATTTGGATTTTTAAAAATCGGACATCTTTCGACTATCCACCATATATTTCAGTGATGTTTAAGTAAACGAAAAAAACCGATGTCGTTCATTTTAATGAAAACATACAATTAGTTACCTGCTGTTTGATGGGCGATTTATCTCTTCGTGTGAAAGGAAATTACGACGACCAAGGTGTGATGGATTCTAAATTATTGTTTGGATAACAATGCAATAATTAATGGTTTCAAATTTAATGTAAAATACAATTTTGATATCTGCTGAATTCAAAGTGTCTAGCGTGTGGCCATATTTATGACGATCCATTTCCAACACTGAACAGCCCACCCCAGTCTAGCCAACATGGAGTTATTTGAGAAAGCCATTAAAACTGATCAGTGTTCACGTGTTGAAAGGCGGCAACCGCAAAATTACTTTCCATTATTATTATGCTCTCTGTGAAAAACTCTCCTGATTTATCGCTCTATGATAAATAGTGGAATCTTACTTCAGATATACGTAGCTTTTTGTGTATTTTTTTATATATGATATATATGGCCTATGACTTCGACTGTACTTTATTAAGAAGAACGAAACACATTAATATGACCGAAAATTAGGTTATGAATATTATATATATATATATCATAATCATATACCAATGGGCTTTTTTTTAAACATGGTAATAATATTTAGTAATCTCAATTTTGCGCAAGTGAAAATATCTTAACACTAGCTAAGTGATATTATCCCAGCAAACACAAAACTTTTGTATAACGTTTATACAATGTTGGTCCAACGTCGAAGACGTTTGGCCGACGTTGTATAAATGTTATACAAATGTTTTGTGTTTACTGGGATGGTTGACATTTCTGACACAAAAGAACATTTGCACAATGAATATGTAGAGAATATGTAAAAAAGTTAACAGTAACGCGGGGAGCGACATTAGAGTCAGAATATGACGTCAATGGAATATTCCTAATGGCCGTAGATCCATTACACATAGGTATTCAAATGAAGCAGGAACAGCTAACTAGGACATTTATGCTGTTTTCAAATTGAAAAAAAACATTCGTCGTCATGATCTATACAGAAATATTTCAGCGTTGTTATCAGGTTAAGGATTTAATATTTATCACAAGATAACATTATGTAAATCAAAATTATGTTTATCTTGATATTAACGGGTCGCACAAGGATTGCTTTGCAAATGGAGGTGACTTATTGTATGTGTTTCTACGTGACATTGACCATGCACTATAATATCATACCGTTCATACACCTATGATGTTGTGCCTGTGGTTGGCGTAAGACGTCCATATAGCGTCCGTGTACCATACCAGGCCCCGTCCGCGTGCAGGCTGCTGGCTTGGCTGGCGCCGCCGCCGGTTTCATTTCCTGGCGCCGCCATTTGTCGCAGGAAGCACGGCAGGCGTGCGGGAAAACGACGTCACTTGTGTGCCACAATCACCCCCAGCTATACTGTTTCACGCGACGGAAGCACTTAGAAGAAGTCACGCAACAGCAATACCTGAAAATGTGAGGCACTGGTTCAATGCTGGGCAAACGTCGCAGACGTTGGCCCAGTATTGAAGCAGTGCCTCACATTTTCGTTCGCTGTGGGAACAGTCAGCCGGCGTCTTAACGGAAACGTCGCAGATTCACGTTTCATTATGAATCATTTCTTAATAAAACAACATCATTATTATGATCTGAATATTCAAATTCTTGACGGCTGAGCATTTGTACAATTTTTTTAGCGCAGTATTATTTTCTTTTGATAATTGGTATGATAATTATCAGACCTGGTCTACAGAGGGTTGATCACTTCATCGCTATGCATGTATGTTTGGCCGGCGTATTAATCGAGCTGGAATGCAACAAGAAAAAGCTTTTCTCGCACTTTCCTGTGGGCATTGTCACGGTAATGCTGATGGGAATCAACGTACGAGGCTCAGACATGCTCCCCAGATTAAATATGTCCTTATTAACCTGTCTGGTCAAACTGTGGCCCAATGCTGGCTTTTATTGTAAGGACAATGTCTGAGACATTGATACATTTTATATTTAAATGTATAGATTTTGTTTTATTTTGTGCCACCATCAAAACCAAGGGAGGTAAAATTATAATATTTCAATTGAAATATATTAACCTTTAACCCTTACAGTGCGGGGATCGACTTTAGACGTCAGATTTTGACGTCTAAAGTCGATCCCCGCAATGTAGAAAATTAAAATATTTATGATGATCGTAGACCCATACCATACGTATTCAAATGAATCAGAAAGAGCTAACTAAGACATTTATGCTTATTTCAAATTGAAAAAACACTTTGGTGTCCATGATTTATACAAACATATTTCAGCGCTTTAAGGGTGAAAGTGATAATAATTATTGTGACTTTTTCTTTGTCCTTCAAACAAGAAGATTTGAAAGAGAAATGAGTATTAAATGTGCTAGATTGGCATATACATATATTTTGATTCTAAATTTACAAATGTAAGTATTTTTTCCCCACATGACGTTGTGGGTCGCGGTAGCAAGACATACCGTCATGTTGGGAAAAAATTAAATTTTATTATAACTTAGAGCGTTGATTTTTCTGATGAATATTCTTCATCTAGGTATCAAAGCGACGTATATGACACTTTGTAAAGATAAATATACGACTATTTTAACATCAAAATGACAAATTGAAATCGAGCATGAAGCATACGTATGGTTAGAGAGTCCATTATGATATTATCTCGTCTATGACCAGTGATGCTCCAGCTAATACCAAACATTGGCACAGCGTTGGTTCACTGTTAGGCCAACATCTCTGACATTAGACTGATATATTATACATAGTGTTTGCCAAGCATATCATGTGAACACAAATAATGGCTTTATCCTGATCATATTCTAGTAATCTATTTGTGATGCTAATTTAGCTTTGATTTATGGTTAGAATATCTCACGTGACCTGGCACTGTGGTTGACATAGCATGATTAGTTTTAATAGTGGATAGGATTCTGCTGCCACGTATCTGCTTTAGTTCTTTGTTTTTGCTTCCTTGACCGCTGCCTTTATATATAATATATACTGCTAGGAATACATAACACATTGTATTCTTGCTTTACTAACAAGCACGCCACTCTACTCAATCTGCTATCATGTCCAGTCTGGTTTAGCACCAACCGTGCTCTTTTAATAAATGACATTATGTTTTCTTGATAATGAAGCATTTTATATAATTATGCGAATAAATTAAATATAACCTGTATAAGCCACTGATGAAAATAATATTTCATCTTTAAACTGCTATTTTGCGAAACTTAACAGATTGTTTTCTATCTGTTTAATGTTCAATGAAACCATAGAATAAAAAATTAAAATTTGAAATTTTATTCCGACTGATTAATCTGAACGACCTATTTTATCAAGTGTTTTTAATAACTCCCATTTTGTAGTTTTTGGATGCTAAAATGAGGTATTCTTCATGACTAGCCACTCTTAAATCTATCTTTATACAAGTAGAGCAGCAACTATTATTAGATTATATTCATGAAGAACCAGACTAGGTGTGGGGGTGGCCACTAACAATATGTACACTGTATATAGTAATACACTGGCCTATAACATCATCCCATCAGGGTATACAAACTGCCCGTGAACAAATCCACCCCAGTAAACTCAAAACATTTGTATAGCATTTGTACAATGTCGGAGCAACGTCGAAGACGTTGCTCCGACATTGTACAAATGTTATACAAATGTTTTGTGTTTGGTGGGACTGGCCACACGTTCACTCTGATTGATCTGAGGGGCCTGTAATCAAGTAAAGCACATTTTGTTCTAAGGCTATCACGTTGCACCATCTTTCATCGAGGGACTGTGACGACAAAATAGCCAGGTACAGCTAGACGACCCACCTAATGACATACTCCTAACCTGAACCTTCTGCACTACAAAATCTGTCTTATCTGTAATGAAGGAGTTTTAACATGACTTAAAATCATGATATGTAATAGATTCAAACGTTTTCTATCTCAAGGTATTTAACCATATACTTCATTAGCGAACCATGCTTAATGACAATAACAGTACTTAATTTAAGTTTGGAAAATTATACAATAATAAAACTTACTACTTCAATATACTAGTAATTTTAGAATACAGCAAACCTAACGTTGTGACTACCTTTTTCTTTTTTTTGAAGGCTGATATGTTCAGGAAATTGGCTTTTCAAGATGGATGCGAGTGATGATAAATATTTGAAAGCTGATTTTATATAATAAATTAAACTATAGTATATTTTCAAAAAATATTTGAGAACTTTTCTTTCTCAAGAAATTGCTGACTCTTTAAATATGTATTAAAATATTTTAGTTATTTGAAATTACAGTGGTTTATAGTTACACAAACCTCACCGTTCAGTGTGTTGTTCACAGTGTGTTAACATAAGTGTTAACATCAACCCTTTCAGCGCGAGGACCGTCTTTATACGTCAGAATCTCACAGTCTCTAGACGTCAGATTCTGACGTATGAATACGTAAGAGTAAAACTATTTATAATGGCCTTTACATAGGTATTTAAATGAAGCGGAAAAAGATAACTATGATTTTCAAATTGAAAAAACCTTTTGGTCTCCATAATTGATACAAAATATTTCAGTGTTGAAAGGGTTAAGTAGCGTGATTGTCAGTGTGTGGTGTTACCCTGCTTTATGTGACACACTATATCTTTATTATTATCCCGTGTCTCAGAGACATGCGTATTGTATTGCTGCTTTGTCAGGCGAGACGTCAGCACAATGCCGGGACAACGTCTGCGACGTTGGCCCGGCATTGTGCTGACGTCTCGCCAACGTCCACCTCTCCACACACCCTCGGGGTATACCACCTACTCATCCTCACCTTTTAGGGCAACCAAATGAATCTATTAACTTGCCCCCTTTCGCCGCGAAAATTGAAATAGAACACCTCACAATGGCCTGGCTAAAGGGGTGCTTGTGTCGCCAAATGGCGGTGATTGGGGGACTGTTCATTTTACCGTGGACTAGCTGATTTTTACTTGACAGCAGCTTGCTAGCCCGGGGCCCCAGGGCTGACACTTTATTTTTAAAGGCTGAGAGGGTACATGTAGGTGAGGCAAGACACAATCTCTAAAACATTACAGTATAAATACAATTTGTAGACCTTTAAGGATCACTGACCTGTACATTTGGTAATCAAACGGGATATAACCATGTTTATGATACATTTATCACACATCAATATATTCAATTATGTGATCATTCAAACACACTTCAAGTGTTTTTGGTCAAGTAAATGTTATAACTGTTTTGCTTGCAACTTATCATCGACGCTAAAATATATAAACTAAATAATATTCATTTATAACGGATATATAAATATACATGGTGAATGTCGCGTTTGCTTGGAATTAGCTACAGCCTACCGTGTGTATGTGGCATGAAGTATCCCTGGTGGCATGAAGGTTTAGATGATATGCTAGGTGGTGATTATATAGGACAGAGTGGGCTCATGTAGATGACGACCCCCACCGTGTCGTCACCATGTCTGAGACCTTGACTAAAGACAAGACATGGCTTTTCTTTTCAATAAAGGCCGGGCACAAACACACACGTTCAGGGTGACATAGGGTGGCGGGAGGTGTAGACAGGTCCCCCGGGGGCTGGAGTTGGGGTGGCCGGGGGGTGTGATGCGTGTAATCTGCCCCAGTATGCCACCGCCACGGTAGTCCCCACCCCCCCGGGTATCATCGCCCACCGCATCATACTGCAGTGTAAAGGCAAACAGCAGTAACTACTAACGTTTAAAGTAAGCAGTTACTGCTGTTTGCCTTTGCACGGCAGTGCAAATTCAAACAGCAGTAACTGCTTACTTAAAACGTAAGTAGTTACTGATGTTTGCCTTAGCATGGCTGTGTAAAGATACCCGTCTGTCACAGCCAAGTGATCACCAACCACAGAGGTACTGACCAGTACTCGTCCAGTTCACCTGTCCACTACTGGTCATCCTTCACAGACACAAAGCTGCTCTTTTCAAGTGCTGTAAACCGAGCTTCTGTCATGATTGATTTTGCATAAATATATTTTCTTTAAACATAAATAGTTTATAGTGTCTTGGGAACATTGTTCATATCATCAATTGTGTCCAGTCGAGGTATTATGTCCAATGCGGTAATTCTCTTAGATTATTCATTTTTTTTAAGTTTTAAAATAATTTAATAACATTTATTGTATCCACTGTCTTTAAACATATGGAAATCGTTTAGCATTAGCAGGTGAAATTGTTTTTAAAGGAAATAAATTGAATTGGCACAAAGTAATATAAATCTAATTAAATTTCCGCCCAACTGAAATTGTGGTTTGCTACTAGCAAAACGCAGTTTTAAGGTGCGTGAAAATATTTTCCACTTCAACCAGCAAGTGCTAAATGTTAAGACCCTCTTGTAGTGACAGTGTTATTCACAGGTATTTACGTGTGTGAGAGATGACCACGCAGTTTACCAAAGGCTAACAGGCTCTGTCAGATTAAAATACCTACCACTCTGAGCTGGGTTAAGTCCATTTGTTATTGTATTTGTCCCTGGTTGGTTGTATGTGTTCACTGCAGGGGGCGGTATACCTGGTGTAAGGAGCTGTCACGAGACGTTGAAACAATGTGGTTTTATTGCTGGGCCACCGTCTGCGACGGTGGCCCAGCAATAAAACCACATTGTTTTAACGTCTCGTGTTCGCTGGATAGAGCTGTCAGGAGAGATGCCAGTTTACAAACACAGCCTGCCAGGTAGTCTCTTCTCTAGTCACTGTCAATTCCCATTCAATTGGCATTCTCATAATTCCGTGTGTCTGTGTTGCGATGTTACAATAGCCCCAGTAGTGTATTATAGCCAAGGGACTGCTTGATTTAACAAATAATGTGTCTTTTTAGACATTTCTAATGAGGTTTGTTAATTTTGTAAACCTTGCTCATTATGACTCCAGACTGTGTTCACTTGTAAATCACGAACATTATCCAGTAAAGGTGTAACCTTTCTCGGAAAAGTAGTTGAAAATTTTTGAAATTAGGTATTTCCTGAAAATATCATTTGTGCGTTCATCATAGAAAAGTAAATTGGTGATTTTTTCAACAACCAACGTTGCATAGGGCCTACGTCGTATTATAATATGTACATTATTTTCTTCTCTGCTATTTACCATTCACCTTGGAAAAATCATGTGCATTATTAATGGTATTAAATATTTAAACGCTGATGAGCGTAAAAAGAAAAAAAACCTGGTTTAATGGCCCTGTTATTCACGATCTTCATTGATAATATTTTTAGCATTTCACCTTGTCACATGGATAAGCTGACGCGTAAGTGCTTTTAAATAGTCCTTCGTGTAATAGATTGAATGAAGTTAGCACCTTACAAATGATTTGTTCGCCCCTGTGTTAACTCACATTTCTTAGTTTGCTATACCAAGAATAGCTATAGGCCTACATACCTATTTAATCACATCCGATCTGTTACAAAAGACATTTTACAGCAGCTCCTTTATTTATCTTATAGAAGTTCTTACTTCAAATTTGTATTACCTTAATACAGTTTTGATTATATAGCCACTTGTTTAAGATATGAAATGAAAAATAGACCACATTTATAGAAATTATTTGGCATCTTTAGTGTTTTCTTGTAGAAAATGTAATCGCCGACCGATGTATAAATCGTTAGCCACCGGAACTCGTTAACAGCGCGATATTTCTCCATTTTGTTACCGCGGGCCACTCGGCCATCTAAGCCTAATTTGTGCGCTGTGTTGTATTGTAATTTAACATTAAAACCTAATTGGGGAACACGTCGGCAAATAGGCTGTGTTGTCGTGGCACGGAGACATTTGGTTGGTAATGGTCATCGGGGGAAGATGGCATATCGCCTTAGATGCCGGGCCAGTGCTGTGCCGGCGTTGTCACAGCGCCTGGTGTAATGACCGTGGGGACGTGACCTCTGATCGTGATGGGAAGCTGTCTGATCCATCGTGACAACCACATCACGGAAGCGACCCCACGCCGGCGGAAGGCCGAGCCAGCGTCTACGAAGCTGGCCCGGCCTTCCGCCGGCGTGGGCTCGACTCCCCGTGCTGGCGGGATCAGCGGGACAGTGCCGCCCCGGGGTCTCCTGGGGCACACGGCCTCCCTACGTGCTCTTCAGCACACCGCCCTGATGGCTGGATCTCGTGACGACCTGGCCCGCCTGGGGACTCCCCCGCTATCTCACTGCCTGACTGGATGGATCCCGGCCCCGCCTGGATCCGTACTATACAGACAAAATAGCAAACAATATGCAATATTTTCAACGGCATAACTTGTAGTGTAACACACAATACTGTACGTATAGGTACGATCTATTTATTCTATATGTAAACTTTAATCCTTGCAGTGATTTGATCTCTCCCTCAGAATTTAAGTTATTGATTTTATATAATACACCAGTGCGCCACCGTACGAAATCTGGCGTTTAAAAATAAAACCACATGGCATTTTGCCATGCATATTTGATTGCTACGTCACAATTTGCTGATTTATTTTCTGGTCAGATCGGGCTTTCTTGCTCATTATAGTCGATCATCATGAACTCCATGAAATAACAGCAGCCCAGAAATTCACTTGATATGCTTCTACTGTGACGGTGACTTGTAGAAAGAGGCACTATCACGATGCTTTATTGTGATGGCAACAGTGCGTGAACGAGCCTGCGATATAGCCAACATTGGCTCAATGCTGGGCCGGCCTTTATGACGATGGCCCATCATTTAGCCAAGTTGATTATTACGGTGTAACCATAAAATGGCTGTGAGATGTGGGTGGAGACATGGCTGAGCTTTTACCATGAAGACGGGGCCTCTTACACGGCGCATCACATTTAGGGTTCCTTGCACGGCATTGGTTGCAGGGGCTGGCGTTACTGCCTCTCTCAGACTGTCTTATTGATTTTCCGATTTTCCTGCTTACATGCTAAGCTTCTTCTCAAGCTATGGATATTTTTGAGCATTGTCACCAAATATAGGCATTTGAGCTGCATAATTTAACCTTGTAGATGTACCATGCCATTCTTCACCATTAGCCCTTGAAGCACAGAATTAAATAATTTAAATTTTCACCCACTTGAAGTTGTGTCTCGCTAACGCGACCCACAACTTCAAGTGCGTGAAAATTACTCATATCTGTTTAATTTGAGACAAAATATTTGCAAATCTTGATGTTTAAACCCTCATTTCGTTCAAAATAACTGTGATTTAAACGGCTAATGAAACGGATTGAAACGAACAGTCGTGCTTTGCGGTGTAAGGGTTGAAATATAAAGTTATTTTTGTCTAGGATTAAGATAATTTACTATGAAGCAGTCATCACATTTGAAATTGGGTATATAGTATTGATAATATTGATTTATTCTAAGTCTGCATAATTATATCATTTATTTTATTTAAAAATCGCACGCTCAGTGTCATGATCAGGCACAGTTTTTTTCGCCTTGTAGCCGAGACGTGATCGCTGTAATCAATCCCATGTAATGGTAAGATAGGCAATTGCTGGTTTTGTCTGCATTCATTGGTTGAGTAATGATCGTGTAGCATGACTTTGTATCATGACGATTGATGATTACCTCTTGTGTGCTTCTTTCGTAACCTAATATTCTGTCATATAAACCGTCTCAGTCCTATGCTAGTCAAATTTTCTTAATAATAATAATAATAAATAATATATTAGTAATAACATTTGTATTTTACAGTCAATTATACATAATTATTAGAAATTTCATCGTTAAAAAATTTAGCCATTTGAATTTATTTTAAAGGAAATTATTTGTAGCCAGAATAGTGTAAATCAAAGTTGTGAGAAAATATTTTTGAAAAGATAGGGATATAATCTAAAAATAGTGTGGTGATTTAAATTCAAAAACCGCGAAGATGTCGACATTGACGTATTATGGAGTATTTAATTTATTTATCTACATTACAAGTTGAAATGTAATAAAAAAAATTAAAATATCTGAGCTTTAATTGGGGCTCTGGTAGAGACAACACTGTCTGGCAAAATGACAATAGAAGCTCCCCTTCAAAAACCACATCAATATACTACATGTCATTTTAATGATGAGGCAACGTTGATTTTGTTATGTTGGCTAAATCAGAGAGCGTGTAGATTGTGAGTGTTTGAGTCTAATAGATTGATGTGTTATCTCCTGGTAATACTAGCTGATACTGCTGACTACCTGTATTCACGGTGTGTAGATGTCAGTCAGAGATGTGGTGATTAATGCGGGCACCGATAACAACAGATAACATACACAGCCTCGTTTAGTTACAGACCCTATGCTCTTATCGTACAAATTGTGTTCAACTGATATACCGATTATTACTCACAAGTCTGACAAAATTGTGTAATCCTTGAATTTGAAGATACTTGTTGAGATCTGATATATTTCTTTAGCCTTCTCTGAAATTTATCCACACACCCTTTTATATTGTAATCGGCGTTGTGTTATACGGTTCTGGCAGTTGTAGCTGTCAGAACCGTATAATATACCACCGGTGTTTTCGCCCCGTGAATTTATATTTTATCTGACGTAACATTTTTTTCCGCCTGGTTGTTGGTCGAATAGAAGGAGTTGTTTTCCGTCGTCGTCCCGGTCGTCGTGCTTAGTTCCAAGCATTGTTCGGCTACGCTTGACAGAATCACATGACTACAATAACCCGATGAAAAATAAAATCATAAAGTTTAATATTATATAAGATGTTAATTTCTTTCCAGTCTACTTGTGTTTTAAAGTCTTCAGTATACTTTTGCTAATACCTAATTTTAGTGACCTTCTACGTTGCGATAATTTTTGAGAAAGTCTACAACTCTTGAACACGCAACGACATGCCGCGTAAGAGTAACATGGTCATATGACTCGATTGACATTAAAAGCTGTATTTGCCGCTTTGTAATGTATAACCTTTAATACCAAGGTGACGACATGGAGGTTGATGAAGCGGAAAGAGCTAACATGAGACATTTATGATGTCTTCGAATATACTGCTTTTTTGGGGGGCTCTGGTTTATACAAAAATGTTTCCGGGTTGTTAGGTTTTAATAAGCAACATGTTTAATTTCCGTTTGAGTCTCATCAAACAAGTGCTGCATTAATGTTGGGCCGTCGTCGGAGACGATGGCGCAACATTATATACATATATATTATCAGCACTGTTTGGACGTCTCGTGTATGCTGGAATATAAACTACTCGTCCCTCTAGGTTTAAGTCGCTATTTATTTGGGGTTACTGACTTGAGCCGACAATAGTTGTTTTTTAATCTTTACCTCCTAGTAGAGATCGTGTGCTCTTTGATGTCCTCAAAATGATGCAACCTGACACTTCACAGCCACTCTGTGCCGTGTTATTCACTGGTATTTTTACGTCATGAATTATATAATTATCCAGTCTTAGTGTCTGTGGTGGGAGGGTGGGTGTCTAGTTTACCTGGGTGGTAAACACCCTCTACGTGTATGCGAACACCTTATAGCCGAAATCAGCTGTAATTATTTCATGTTTAAGACAATTACCTTATGCGAAGATTCAAATCAGTCCCTAAAAACACTTATTAAATAACCTGAACATTTTGCTTATAATTTATTGATTAGAAAAGTAACGTTAACGATGACAATTATACATAAGTTGTTTCTACAGTAATATTTTACATGTCTTGAAAGTATGAAAAATAACCATATAGGCCCAAATAAGATAAGATATGACTAATGACGAATGTCAATAGCGTGATGAAGGTATGTCATTTTTGCTGGAATGTCCTTTCAATGGCGAATGCAAATCATGAAACACAGTACCAGTATGTTTGGCGCGGTTTTAGCGTTCATCGTGCCAGGATGGCAATTTTAATGTTTTATGTTTTTTCTTCCAGGCTCTAAATGATATTTTTGTGAGATTCGATATGTGCGGATGATATATTCCCTGTCATCTACTATCTTAGCTGTGCTGGTCCCTTACATCACATGACACGTATTGAAATCACATTGCTCATTTAACATTCAAATTCTTCAAGGAATGTCAAAGTAATAATGTGAAATCCCCGTGTCTTAATGGTGAAATACTAATCAATTAATATTTTTTCATCCACTTTTAAGTTGTGTCTCGCGACCGCGAGCCACAACTTAAAAGTGGATGAAAATGTATGATATTTTGGATTACAGAGGTAGGGGGCTGGCTGTGTCGGAGGGTCCGTTTGGCTTTATGCAGCCTGGAGATGACAAAAGCGGTGATTTATCGTTTCTTCCCCTGGGTTCTCCTCAATTACCACGTCAAGATGGCTCCCTGATTAGACCCCACGTCTCTCATGTTTGTTTTCGCCGTGTCGTCTAAATAGCCACACACGCCTCACAGGAATGCCGCCACAGATACTCAGTATCTGGTCTGTAAAGCCAAAAGGTAGTAACTGATTACTTGATGAGTAGGCAGCTACTGTCTTTTTGATTTGTACGGTAGTACTGTATGGGGTACTGTGATTCCAGGGTACTGAACTAGTGGAGGATCTGAACGAGCCATGCAAATATATCAGATGTGTATTGTGTGATCTCTTCGACGTGAAAGAAGTTAATTTTTATTTAACTTCGTGGTGTAGATTTCACTTGGATAGATATTACAATGTTTTTGCTAGAGAAATAGCAATGCAAAGAATAATGGCTATATATGGCTGGTTTGACTTTAGATCGACATTGAATTCATATAGTCACCTGTGTTTTAAAGGTTGTTCCCGTAGAAAAATATGTACAATTATAATTATATAGATAATTCATTAGTCTACAACTAACCGTTGTACCAACGTTGGATCAATATTTAGCGGCGGTTCTGTTGGGAGATGTGTTATGTGCCCACTCAGCAAACACGAGACTTTGAGCCAATGTTATTTTAATGTTGGCCCATTGTCTGCGATGCTGGCCCATTATTAAAATAACGTTTCGTGTTTGTTGGGTAGTACATCATTAGACAGTGATATATTACACAGTGAGTGTGTCCAGTCACTGACATCCCAGCAAACACGACACGTTGAAACAATAATGTTTTAATGTTGGCCCAACGTCTGCGACGCTGGCCCAACATTAAAACAGCATTGTTTCAACGTGTCGTTTTTGCTGGGCTAGGACATCAACCGTGGCCCAATGATGTCCTCTATATCACAGGACACCAATACCTAGATCAACATACGTCATGTACATTCTACATCTACTCTGCCGGATTTTAATAATTTGTTCACTACCAATGGCTCACATCTGTGATAATGCATAATATCTGAAATTTATAAGATAGAGTGCATTTATGATAATATTAAATAAACTATGACACATTTAGTTTCAAAACATGTTTGCCTTTGACTTTTTTTGACAAACATGTGAAAATTAAACCACTAATACAAGGAATTTCAAAAGGCATTGACCCTGTGTTTTCTTATGCGTTAACCTTACGTAATAAGCTAACGTAATAACCTTACAAGGTAGACTAGAAACAGTTCCCTAACCATAAAATAGAACTTATCCTAGCATAGGTGAACCATTCTGGTTTTAATTTATGAAGAACCGTAATGGCCGCTTTGTATCATTAATGTTGTTGTTTTTATTCCTGTGGACCTGGACACAGACAAATGTTTCGTCATCTGCTGTGGTAATGTATTATAATGTTACACGCAGCTCGAATTACGTGCCGACCCAGTGCTGGGCTGACGTCAGTGACGGCTGCCCAGCATTGGCCCATCGCTTGGTGCTCGGTGTGAGTGCGGTGTAGTCTGGGTGCAGCCCAGCAAACACGACACATCTAGCCAATGTTTGACCAATATTGGCCACCGTCTACGACGTTGGTCCAACATTGGTCAAACATTGGCTAGACGTGTCGTGTTTACTGGGAGACAGACAGCTCGTCTGTCATGTTATACGCTGTCCTGCGGATTAAAATTTCATGCGACTTCATTCTGGGCTGATGGGCGAATCCATTTGCGGAATGAGAACACCACCCCCCTGGGGCTAGTTTGACGCCCAGGTCCTGTATTAACACCATCCCGGGATGCTGAGGCGGCTCACAGATGAAGCTGCTGCTGCTGACGCTGGTGATGCTGCTGATGGTGGTAGTGGCGACACGTGGAAGTTTTTTCCAATTGACAAAATAGTTCACATCGGCATTAGAATTACATATCATTACGACATTAGTGATCATTGACTTGACATATTAGGGAATTTAGCTATACATATCGTTGCTATGGCAACTAACGATGAAACATTCGTTGATGCGTTCAAATGAAAAGTCATTAATTAATTGGGGGATATGAAGATCAATACACTGATTACCATTCTGAATCGGTAAATTTAAAAGATTTTTGCGGAGACTTGGATGGTATGTTCAAACAACAGGAAAAGTAACCTGCAATATAACTCGCTGAGTATCAGAAGGCTGCTTTTTCGTTCCAAACAATTATTGTTCTCCCATTTTCATTTTGTTAAGTATATTTTTTTCCTACACACTATTTGAACAGGCCGCTCACGTAACTCATTCGTAATCTGCAGGTATCCAGGTCAAATCTCGTCGGGCTAGATTTTTGTCATCGTGATTACGCAGTGTTCAAATACATGGATTGTGCTGTTCTATGCATTATGAAGAACCCTTGAAAAAATTCGATAAGAGCAAGATGTTATATATTTCCTCTCTCATAATTTCACAATTGTTGAACAATCACACTAATATTCCAGTTTACTTACCTAGACCCATTCCTTTTACACCAAACTACACTAAGTTACACGTGTAGGGAGAGGAGTGGAAAGTGCCAACACTTATGTCAGTGCTACCTAGAACCAAGTTTTAGAACGTTTTTGCTAGAACAGATGTTAGCATAAGATTGGCTCAATGTGTGGCCAACGTCTTAGCGTCACCCCACATGGAGCCAATCTTATACCAGAGTTGGGGTGTCTGCAGCAGTCCTATCACTAATATCAGCTCACTTTGTCTGACTGACACAGAGACACGCGCTCCTATTAAATCTGGCAGGCCAACACGCACTACTTAAAACAACCTGAGTTCAGATTTTTACTGAAAAAGTGGCATCCTCAGAGATGGTGATGGTATAGAAATGGGTCATCCACAAAATGTTCTCTTTTCGCGACAATTTGTCATGATAAAGTTGTGGTATTATTCCCGTCAATTGGCTATTGATTGGTAGATTTGTAGTATTATACCTAATTGGTCATTAATTGATAGACTGGTGATATTATTACCAATCGGCCATTGATATGATTTTTCGTGTATTTATCACATTTTATTATAAACAAGTTAAGAAAATGTTAATGCAACTTGTTAAATCGCTTCAATATCTTTCTGCAAACTTGTTGATATCCAGTAAACCAGTCATCTACTACTTTGACTTAATTAAGTTGTTCCTGCTCTACACTTTGATGTATCGAGTTGTAGAGCGGGAACGACATGTGAATAAAGAATAAAGAGCACTTGATTCTGTGATTTGCGTGTGTGGTTCTTGTCAGTCCACACTGCTTTGTTATTAAAACCCTCTCTTCATTTTGAATTTAAATCTAGGTTATGGATATCTGTTTTATTTCTGTCTAGATACAGTTGAAGGACACTTCAAGACAATTTGATTAAGCAGAACCTCTACATTCTTTGTTAATCTTGTTTTATATGCATATTATAGGTACCGGTATTATGATCTATTTTATATGTGATTATAATCCAATCCTCAGCATTTAAAGGGTTGGGTCTGACCTGTCCATTTCACCCGGTCTGGTCTGGTGAGCAGGGTGGGGGAGAGGGGGGTGCCTGCTGGAACGAATGTACCTGATAAGTATCATAGCTGGTTAATTTCAATGCTACGGTCATCCTTCAATATTTCGCTAATGTTGATACTTCTCGGTATGTCGCAAAAAACCCAGCTAAGATAAATAAATTAGCAAATAACTTGATTACCGACTAATTCTTGGAACATTCCATATGTTGTGTAATTAATAATTGTGAAGATCCGATTTCGTTTATACAAATTGCATACACATAAGAGCACAGGGTTTGTTACAATGCATTGCTCTAAAAATATTCTAACCCTTGTTCATCGTTGATGCAGAGTTTTTCTAAAAACGTGTGTCATGGAATGCAATCACCCAGCATAGACGAGATGTTGGGCCAATGCTAATTTAATGTTGGGCCATCGTCTACATGTACGTTTCGTGTTGCTGCCCAGCAAACATGAAATTTTGACCTAATGTTGTTTTAATGTTTGTCCACCGTTTACGAAGCTGGCCCAGCTTTAAAAAAACATTAGGTCAATATTTCATCTTTGCTGAGTGGTTGGCCACACACCACCTCCACTCATCCATGTTGATAGCCTGCCCTGCCCATCTACTACTGGACCGGGGGGGGGGGGGGGTACCAGACACCACAGCTCCACCTCCTGTGGCTATGTTTATCTAAGTCTCCTACATTAATGCACTTTTAATTTGTGTTAATTTCACCCGTTTCAAACCGTGAAGCCGCCGAGCACGGCCAGATTGGACACGCTCGATGACAGACACGAATAACCAGGACATTTCTCACGTCAAGGACCGCAACTGCAACATTTAAAGTCTTTTCAGGATATATTAATTTGGATAGAAATTACAGTTTGGCAATAGTGATTCAATGCGTTTTATTTATATCTGAAAAAATAATGCCTTCGTTCAAAAGATATGTTGATGCAGTTATCTTCTTTTTGACATGCATCATCATATATAATAGGTATTTTTTTTATTGGCATCAAAAAAACGATCCGTGCCTTGGTTTAAAAGGAATTTAAGTTGACATTGAATTAAACAAATTAAAATATATTTAAAATGCCAATTAATGATTGTGGAGCTGAGAAGGTTGAGTATATAAGAATTGACTGCTGACTACACCATGCATGACTGGCTGGTGATAGAGCAGACACTACTGATGTACACAGATAAAGCTTAATAGCCATAGACAATCTCTCTACGAGGATAGAAGCTAATTTTCCCTCTTCTCACTCAATACATCTCTCGTTTATCTGCTCTCTAGTCCGCGCTTCCCCGAAGCCGTTTCCCCAACGCATCGTATCCAGCTAATGCCAGTAATGGTATTTAAAACTTTAACACCGGTCCCGAGTATATTCTCTTTTTTCATTTTTTCTTAGCACATGAAATACAAACTTTTGAACATGTTTGAAGATAAACGTGACATTAGTCAACAAGATTTAAAAATCGCTGACTTCCATTTTGTCAAATCTGTATAATTTTCACTCATTTGAAGTTCTGGATCGCGTCAGCGAAGCACAACTTCAAGTGGGTGAAAATTGCAATTAAATAGACTGGTCCTCAGTCTGTTAACCCTCACAACGCTAAAATAGTTTTGCATAAATCTTTGAGACCAAAGATTTTTTTCTAGTTTGAAATCATCATAAATGTCTTATAGTCAGCTCTTTCCACTTCATTTAGATACCTATGTTATGGGCCTACGGTCATTTTTAGTTTTTTCAGTGCGGGGACCGACATTAGACGTCAGACTGACGTCTAAAGACGTCAGATTCTGACGTCTAAAGCCGGTCCTCGCGCTGAAAGGGTTAACTGTTATTGGTCGGTGTAGTCCTGTATTATGAGGGGTATAGCTGGGTGGTGTGTGACGGTAAATGACAAACTTACACGTGAACACCTCGTAAATTACCGCCACCCGTAATTAGTCCTCCTGGCGTCTAGCTCTCTTATTAACTGTCACGTGATACAGACTCATCCGCAATACCTCCCACAGAACAGGAGATGTTGGCTCAACAATGTTTCAATGCTGAGTCAACATCAATGACGCTGGGCCACCATTGAAACATGATTTTGTTGCTCTATCCGAGATTATAGATGTGATAGTGTCCGCCTTGTTTCAAGGGAGATTTAGAATTCCAAGATAAATTTTAAGCATGAGTAAAATTTCGTAATATTTGCATTAAATTTTGCCTATTTATCTTCACGATGATGCCTCGTATGACTCACTGACCAATTTTTATGGAAACTTTTCATGCTGGTCAATTAACGTTCCAGCGTTTGATAATGGGAATTCTTAATTGCTCGTAATTTATTAAAAAATCTGAAGGACAGTTAGAAAATTTGCAGTTGATAAAAATCGAGTTTGAGTTGTTGATCTACAAAGTATGTGCATATGAAGTATTTTTTATAAATTGTCTGTCCATTTACAATATATTTTCGTACTGTAATACGAGACATATTTCGTCTGAACATTACTTTGTCTGAATCATAATTAGCTTATAGATGCATGAACTATTTCAATAGTATAAGGTGTCATACAAGATATACAAATCAGTAAATGCCATCCCTGATACAGCCGGCCTACTGACGGACATATCCCAGTATCCAAGGAGTTCACCCGATGCTGATTCGATGTTGGGCCAGCGTCGCAGACGGGGGGCCAACATTTAACCAGCATTGATTCTACGCCACGTGTTTAATGGAATACTGACATTTGCAACATTTTCGGACCGGTTGCGAAAGATGCAAATCTTTCATTGATCAAGATCGCGTTGGTATGTATGTGAGCCCAGGAGAGCGATCAGCGTTATCACCATGTCATCATTGCGTTAGTCACTGATAAGACTTATAGGCACCCTGGGCATCTACAATAGCTCTACGCTACTGTAAATTGTGCAATGTATTTTCACGAGAAATAAATATCTCATTAAAACGAAATTTCGGATATGAATTCGCAGGTAAAACCGCACTAATCCTCCATATTATAGTTGTAATTTCTCAAATTAATTGACCGTTTACCGCCAAATCATTCTATTGTTATTTTCAATCACTTGAAGTTGTGTCTCGCAGACGCGATCCACAACTTCAAGTGATTGAAAATTATTCAGATTTGACAAAATGGAGGTCGACTCTTTTCAAATATTGCTGATTGATTTCACATTTTATCTTCAGCATGTTTAAAAGGTGGTAATTAATGTGGTGATAAAACAACGAGAAACCGAATATATAATTCGGGACCGGCGGTAATGGTTCAAAATCTTGAAATTGTAAAAGTGTTGTGTTTACCCATGGAGTTTACCGTATGTGTCTGTAGCATCCAGTAGTGCTCCGTGATGTTGATGGGGAATGCCCCTCCAATGAGGATTGACAGTCTGAGACGTCTGATTGAAGCCACGTGAGCCGGTCACGCGCCATTGGTCACCAGCCATTCAAGTAATCACATCCATCGTCCGAGTCTCTACATCTGCTCACATCACCCGCTCACCCAATGTTATCTTATTGTTGGGCCAACGTCTCCGTCGTTGGCCCAACAATAAGACAACATTGGTTAAGGTCTCGTGTTCACCTGGCATGTATACATGTTGGTAGTTTGAGCTATGTGTACTGTTTCTCTGGGGAAAGATCTCGGAAAGTCGAAACTTTGCCACAGCTTTGCGCTGTTTTTTCAGCTATAACCTCGTATTGAACCAAGGAATAATTTCTATATTCCTTGATTGAACGGAGTATAGAAACAGTGTTTTCTTATCTATGTAAGAAATACAGTTTAAATATTCTGGGTTTTTTTTTCAATGATTTTATCCTCAGGAGGTTCTCCTGGCCCAGTTATAAGTGCACAAAAGTGGCCTAAGACCTCATTCATTCATTTTGTATCCGTAAAAAATTGCGTGGTTTCTTTTTGTTGTGGAGTAGTTTGCACTTAACTGTGTGTGAGTGTGTGTATTATGGTTGACGGAATTGCCCCAGGCTAGAAAATAATAAAACGATTTTATCTTGTAAAATTACAAACCTTGACACCATTTGTAAAGCTAAGGATTATTGATATACAGATCAGTTGTCATTCCTGTTTGCCCAATGTGGGACCAACGTTTAAAACGTTAGCCCAATATTAATTAAGCGTTGACATTTATGATGTAATCGCACCGCACTTTCATGTCATAAACTTAAGTCACCAAATGTCATGATTTTATCATCGTCAGACTAGTAATTATAATTATAATGTTGATATGCTCATTCAAAAAAAAACTGGATGGATTAGTTTATTTAACAATATTTATGTCAATATCTGATGGATTGCTAGAATATTCAACTTCGCATTTTATGGAATATAATTACATGTATTATGAATTTCGATTTCAATGTATTTCGATATTAAACTTTTTTCTTAATTTTTTTAATGAAGGTTCTTGTTTAAATTATTTGTAAACGACTCATGCTATAATATATTTACGTCTGTTGCTGTATATTATTGTATACTCGTATAGTTATGGCCTCTATTTTACAATTTTCTTCTACATGTATATCCCTCACAAGTGGGTCTAATCAAGGATACTAAAACACCCCTGGTCTAATATATACTAGTTTTATTTCGTGAAGAAGAAACACTTTACATGCTCGTTATTCGTTTGTACCGTATACTAGTAGCCGAGGAGTTTTTCGGCGATAATAAACTCACGACAGTCGCTGAGATTTTTTGTTTTTTCGTCACTTTGTTACATTTGTCAGTCAGTGGTTGATCTGGGCTGGGATCAGAAGAAACGCATGTTCCCATGTCAGAGATCACGTCGTCCGTCGCCGTCCCGTCGTCATAATGACGACAGTGATGGTTCAGTGATGGCCCAGCGTCTACGACGCTGTACCATCACTAAGCCATCACTTGTTTGTAAGTAAAGCAGAGTGTCGTCAGTGAGTCTAGCATTGGTAGCTGAGGAGAATACACATTTCACGCCGATTTGACGCCCAGTTCTCAATGTGACCCGCTTATCCATTGTATGACACACACCGTCTGCTTCCCCGAAGAAAACCATTATGATTTATTAGCAGCATTACGTTATTTATTTATTTTTAATTCGCGGTATTGCATTCTTAAATAATCTTGTGGCTTGCATCGAAACACGATTTTATGTTGTTCTTTTCCCTGAGATTTATATTGAATTAGGCATCATATTTAAATCCAGCCTGCTGTTGCATCTATGGTATTTAAATGTTACTTTTTTATATAAAACTTTTTTATCCTTGAAAGTACCAGTATGTTATTTCATACCTCTCCTAACTCGTTGATATTGTTACATGTGTTGGATTATACGTATCTGGTTTGCAATATCTTACGTCTCATTGCGTAATATGAAAATACAATACCGTAACAACATGCCATCAGTGTATACTTCCTTAATTGAATGGTTTCGATCATGCATAAGAGCGGATAGGAATATACCAATCCTACATGACATGAAGACATTGAAATCAAATTGATCGAGTGACTAAGTACGTTTTCAGTCGCATGGATGAGCTTATGGCGACTTGCAGACTGGGTATATGTATGACTAATAAACCACATGAATGTGTCTTTACAAAAAGATAACCCTGGACTGTAGTGTAGGGGCTTTAGGTTTGCCACAAATCAAATCGATACATGCTATGTTGCGAAACATGCTATATCGCCAATTTTAACCCCTAGAGCACTGACCTGTACAATTTAAATTTTCAGTCACTTGAAGTTGTGTCTTGCTACCGCGATCCACAACTTCAAGTGACCGAAAATGTGTTATTTGCGAAATTTAGGTCCTTACATTGTCAGTGTTTCAAGATTGAAGACATATTTCACTTTTAACAACTTGTTATCAGGGGTTATACAGGTGATAATAAAACACAGAATGTCTACTGTAGTCGACATCAGTGTTCTAGGGGTTAATGTACTTTGCAAAAAATGACCCAGTGTAAAACGACAGAATTAGAATTCTGATTTGGCAGAGAAATTAGTCTTCTTGCCTTTTGTTCTATTTCAATGTAGGGCAAAAATAGTAACTGCTTACTATACAAATAAGCAGTCACTGCTGTTTACAGCAGTCACAATATTGCTTGGTACATAATGATTACAATACGTCTTATATAAGCATGTGAACATTTCACATTTTTTAATTGTGTTTATTTTCAATATTACTCCGGTTGTTTTTTCATGTATTTTGTGGGATGTATCTAAACCTGGAGGATTTTACATTCAGGAACTGATGTTTACTGAATTAGCTGTGGAGTCCTTCACAGCTAATTTAGTAAACATCAGTTACAAAATGGAAAAACAAACAAATTTTGGGTCTTATTATACATATTAGACATGTTGTTTAAGCCTTGGTCACGGAGGCGGAAAACTGCTGCACCGCTTTTAATGGTGCAGTGTGCTGGAAACCACCGCAAACCAAACTTCGCAGTGTTTAGCCAGTTTTTAATACGTTATCCCAGCCTTGGTTCAATGTATCTGCGTGTGTCGTTGAGTGGGAGAGAGGATGAGATTTTATCTTCACATGGCCTCAGGATATACAAAATACGTAACATGTGCTCATATACACCCTCTATATCTGTGAGCGACATATGCCTGTCAGCTGCAAGTGAAAAGGTAGAGTTGACGAAACTGTAGCGTGCAGTGTACTTTAAGGCACAGACACCAGCCAGCAATGACCAGAGATGATCAGTTCTGGGTATTTAGTTTGCCACTAATGTTAATATAAGATTGTTCACTTACTTGATGTTGTGTCTGGCTCACGCGACCTTCAACTTTAAGTGAAATAATTGAAAATTATTAAGATTTCATAATCTTTAAGTATGTTTTTTCAATATGTGTGATCGAAGACACATGATTTGTGACTATCAGTTTGATATAGTGAATTTGTAATTTTCGATGTACTGTAAATGAGAAGAATCCCTATAATTATTCTGCATAAAATGGTTAACACCAAAAAAATATTGTGAAGCATATCTTTAAGATAGATTTTTTTCCGTCATTTTTTACATGTTTATTTAATTGACTACTTCAGCAGTGTGAATGTTGAAGTTGACGTATTGTGAGAAGGTAATCTGTGACTGTGATCATGTGATTACATGGCGGCGTTAACATTTAATACATTGATATAATATCTACATTAGAAATTACCACCGGGGAATGTCTGTAGATGATATCACAACTGACTCTCATTGCATTTTTTTTGTGAAGGATATGTTGAGGTTTACATTCTTAAGTTCAGTTTGAAACCCAATGTTGGTACAATGTTGGCCCATTGTCTGCGACTCTGAACATATATTATGATTCTTATTCAATGTTGGTCTTAACATTTATTAAAATAGAAACCCATTCGTTGTGTAAAATGCTTCAAGTTGAATTATATTGTCTACATGTGGTCCGTGTTTATAATTTATTCCGATCAGGCGAGCCATATACGTCTGGATCCTAGTGGATACATAACACACACCAACATGGTTGTTTTGAGTGCAGGGAGACGTTGGTCCAACAATTGAGCCAATGTTATGGAGATATGTGTGTTCCCGGTAAACACAGAACAGTTGTATAACATTTGTACAACGTCGGCTCAACGTCTTCGACGTTGGTCCAACATTGTACAAAATGTTATACAAATGTTTTGTGTTTACCGGGTTGTCATCAGCAATCTGTGTTTTTTTGGTACGTTTCTAATTCTATACGTAGACAACAGGCAATGAGGCCGACCTGCGTGATGTGACTATATCACTGATATGTCTATACATACAGACTGTCTGGTGAGGCCATTAATAGCTTATAGACACACACAAGGATCAATAGGATTGACTGTGTCACTGCATCCACGGCTGTCTACTGGTTCATCCATGTTAAATCTGGTGCCGCATGTAGTAGTCTGGTCATGAACCATTGACCCGAATTATATTACGTTTCAAACGATTCGAATATGTATAATTATGCTCTAGTGAATCTTGAGTATAAGAGAGACGGTGCTAACACATCAAAATATCGAACTGGACAAGGCATATGCTGTCAAGAATTTTTGCCCTGTACCTGTGTTTCTGTAAGTCTGCTGCTTCAGAAATGTGGTTTTAGGCATATATATGTGGCCTGTGTTAATTTACCTTTGAATGATGCTCTTTGCCCCTGTATGTATGTTTACCGATTCACAGCAGCTTGGGGTCATAGGACCTGGGATGGTTCCCCCTAAGCTGAACAGTCACAGACAGCACGATACACTGACCCAATGTTGGTTTAATGTTAGGCCATCGTCTGCGACGCTGACCCAACATTGAACCAGCATTGCTTCAGTGTATCGTGTGTGCTGAAAATTGTGTGTAAACCTGCTCACACTGCTGGTGGGTCGGTGGTGGTCCACAACCCGGCAAACACGAGGATTTCCCCAATGTTGTTTTGATGTTAGCCCGCCGTCTTCGTCGTCGGCCCAACATCAAAACAACATTGGGGAAATGCCTCGTGTTTGCTGGGCTAGGACACGTGGTGATCGTTTAGTGCTGGTGGTTTGATGGTTTGTTTGGGAGGACACACAGACAGACGTGTGGCGGCACGCGCCTGTTTGTTTCTGTTTGTCACGCTCCTCCCTCTGTGACGCCTAATTTAGCCTCACATCTCAGTGGCGGCACGTATGATGAGGCTCCATGCGCCAGCATCCCTGCTGCTGCTAATGCTGCTGCTGATGTCACAGCGCTGCTGGCGTGAAATCCAAATGAAACGTTTCTCATTTTAATTTTGGTATTCATCGGTCGCTCGATTTGGCATCTTGTGTTTTCACTATCAAAACCAGAAAAAAACAGTCGATGATGAATCCATCAAGTGACAAAACAGTGACAATGTGAAAACAGTTGGAAATTTTTCAATAATGATTCATAATTATAATGATTCATAATTATATAAGAGGCGACATAAACAGAAATACATTTTCAAAATATTAGGCTGTACGTCGTATATATACTATCAATAGAAACTAAATTTATCGAAAATAACATTTTTCGTGTCTGACTGTTTATTCAAAGCGATAATCCCACTTAGTGTTGTTTTTCGTATTTCAAAATATATTTGTATATGATTTTTATTCTAGTCAAAAATCATCATTTTTATTTTCCTCCCTGATATGTCCATAATATGTCAACATGTCTATATATAATATGTACACATGTTGACATATTATGGACATAAATATTATTTTTTATTTTTTGCTGCGCATTTACCAGTTAAAAGAGAAATAAGGACGAGATTTCATTTCAGACGTGCATGTCCAAAATAAGAAATACAGCAATAACTGATAAAAGGTTTTTTTCGGCTTACTTGCTACGTTGCCACAACAAGCCAAAATTTAAGACTAGCAATTATAGATATGTTCACATATCATGGGCATATTAAGGGGCCCCAAAAAAAGATGATTTTTCTTGATTTTTTACCCGACAGAGTCGCTTTAATATATTTTTAAGATATCCAAGAAATTTGTGAAATGGAAAAACCGTATATGATTTCCATTTTAAGACTTAACATGGGTTTATTACTAAAAAATATATATATAAATATATTTTGATATACGAAAACAACACTCAGTTATTAAAATTCTGCACGAATTTGTAAGCGTTGTATTTTAAGGTACGATGCGCAGTAGCTAATAGAGTGATATCAGAAATACATAATGCAGTTCTGGTAGTATGTAAATTGTCTGGTTTGCTAGCTTATGGGTGACTTGCTGGTAAATTATTAAGGGATTTCACGGTGGATAACCAAGTGAATTGAAAACTCGATTCTCTATTCTGATTTATAAATAAAGTTTAATGAAGTGTGCACAGGTACTTCATCATCTGTACACTGCAGCCATCCCCCCCCCCCCCCGGAAAACACTGAACGTTAACACGAGGTCAGTTTATCAATGGACCAACGTCTATTTATGAAAAATACCAAATAAATGATTTTTTAACTGAATATCTAGACAAACTATTTAATTTATTTCACTGACATTTTATTCCGTTTGAAACTTGCTTGAATATGTATGTGGTCCTAAAGTGATAAGGGTTAACAATTGAACACAACACAAATTACCTTAACCCTTACAGCGCTGAATTTTTTTATAAAAATCATGAAAAATAAAGGGTTTTTTCAATTTGAAATCATGATAAATGTCTTAGTTTAAGCTCTTTCCGGTTCATTTGAATACCTATGTTATGGGTCTACGGCCATTAGAAATATTGTTTTCTTTTACAGTGCGGGGATCGACTTTAGTCGTCAGAATCTGACGTCTACAGACGTCAGATTCTATTCCCGCGCTGTAAGGGTTAAAATTTGAAAAACTTTTGTTGTAAATTTTATTTGCGAAACTGTAAAATACACTATTCAACACAAATTTTATTTATTTTACTTAAAGCATCTGTTAATACTACATTTTGCAGGCTTATGCCCGTAGCACTGTGAATTAGTTTGTATAAATTATATCAGTCTGTTCTATGGCGGACCATGTCTGACCTTTGACCGCTATCTTGATGAACCACTGATGATAATGATGATCTATGTGCGATGTTATCTGACGTCAAATCATCATCAAATGATCCCATCTGTCTTAAAGGGCCAAAGATTGAGTAGAAGTAAAGTATTTTGGTTTATGTGTATATTCCATAACTTATAATACAATCTATATTTCCAAATATTCTTATTTTTTCGGTAACCATTGTCGGTTTAAATATTTGATATGTCCATATCGCTGTGTTTGCTGTATTGGCCTAACATAAATCTAGTTTAAATTAAAAGAAATATCTGATACACCAGTTGACAGCATACCCTTCTGTTACCATATATTATATGTTTTATTGTTTAATCTTATTCTCTCAGTAATTTCCTTTTTGTGTAAGCGTCCAACTCAGACACTCAACTGGCTATATAATTTTGACACATAAATACTATAAATTGAACCGTATATTTTTGACAGGAATAACTCGCCATTTACTCGTGTTGTTTCTGTGCGTTTTGTTGTGGAGCGTCTTGTGTACACGTGTGTACTCTCTCCAATGTTCGTATCCTCACGTACCCGCTCGTACATAGGATGTAGAGCATGCATGTGATTGCACACGTGTGTTTAATAAGGGGTGTGGAAACCTGAGAATGTATGTTACCTGCTGGCCAGAGCCCCCGATTGTTATTATGGGCGGGATACATGAGGCACTGGGCGTTAGATTAAGGAGGCTGGCTGACCACGTAATGTCCAGTCTGCCCAGAGGCGAAGCTTATAATAAACCAAAATACAGTACTCTTTTTGTTGGATCTCTGAAGGCGTATACGAAACATTTCACGACTCCTTTTATTTTGTGAAGTTGTTTAATATCTGATATATCAGTTTAGAAACTTAGCGAATTTATCGTGATGAACAGTAACGTACAAGTTTATCCATTGGGAAGAATATACTTTGTCAGCATGTATGATGAAGAAAATGAAATTAATAAAGTTCCTATAAATATTTTCAATATAGTTATTGATGCATATTTACATCAATGTGCATACGTTACCGTTTCATATGTATGTACAACAGTATATACACTGATTGTATAGTACTGGTATAACACTCTTCCCCCCCCCCCCCGGCGTCAACACTCCTGTAGTCCTCATCCATCTCCGCATTTTCCACATCAGTGATCCCGGCCTCGGGATACAGCACTGCGCCGTCTATCTCCGTGTACTGTACATCACCAGCACTACCAACAAACACCAGACAATAAACCAATGCTGGCCTAATGCTGGGCCAGCGTCGCATACGATGGGCCAGCATTAGTCTAACATTGGTTTAACGCCTCGTGTGTCCTGCCCTGACCAGTTCTTACATTATGTATACATTACAATACTAGTATACGGAAGAAAATAGAATCACAGATTCTCCAGTTTACTCATTTAATACTATATACGCAGAATACTACGTGATAGTCAAACAAGACATTTTCCAAAAAACTTTTTGTTACTACATTATTTCGTACGCTGATTATATTTTTTTAGTATCTTGTCCCCTTGACAATAAAGGGGAATATGCTTTCTTTTTAATGATCTGGCGCCGTACCAGAGGATGATCACAAGGGACATAATACTATTATATCTGATCATAATGAGAGGCATATACAATAACTCGCAATAAATAAAAGATTTGATCAATTCGCATTGTGTGAAATTTATTATATTCTTCGAATCTTGTAAGTAAGATCGAGCAAGCTTTTAAAATCTGTTCTGTTATATCAACACAGCTTTTTAAAAAGACCAGAGGTCCATCGCACTAAGAATTTTAAAATTCAGATTATCTTAAATTTCTCTCATTTTCATTTCCAATGAAAATAAGAGAAAGTGAGGATAATCTGAATTTTCTTAGTGTGACAGGCCCCAGGCCGTATTCTGCTGATTCATATACATGTGCTATATTTTATTATTGACTCTATTTTCATTGGACATGTTGCTATTTATGAGGACTGCCTGGCCTGGTCTAGTTACGTGTAACAGAGCCCGTGGTGTATTAGTTGTTGGCGTCGCTCGTCTGTACCCCCCGCCCGCAGAGTACATGGTGCGGAAAAGTGGGAGTTTGCGGTGCGGATCTGGTGGATCCTGGCGTGATGCGTCCACACCTAAAAGCCGTCCCCATCACCAGATCCCTGTGGCTGCTCCCACTCACACAGGCTGCCCCCTCTGTACAACCCTCTCAGCGCTACAGGCGCCGTATTGGCGTACAAGTTACGATATATCGTAGGCTTCGTAATGGTCGAGATGGCCATCTCGACCAATCCGACTTGTCGTATTTTCGTATGAGGGCTACGAAGATAGTCTATGGGCCCAGGCGCATATTTATATAAGCAAACGCTAGGACTGTATGTTCCTAACTGTTCGAAGGGTTATTCACAATTTGTCTCACTTTTAGGTTGGAATTGCTGTGGTCACAGTCAGCATATTTTCCCGTTCCGAATTTCGAAAATTCATCAAGTACAGACATTTGTTATTATATGGTGGATGTATGTATTTTATAAATTGTCAGTGGGGTGTAATTTTAAAATTAGGACCTTTGTAACAACTTCATATGAGGTTATTTATTATTTATTTGTATTATCAAGAATATATTAATACATTCTTGCTATTATGTTTTCACAACTTAACCAACTTTTAATACCCTTTGGTATCCACACCAAGTGAAGTTCCCGTACAGAATCATTTCCTCGATGAGAACGAAGCTAAAGTTTAATGGATTTATAATCACACAACGTGATAGAATTGAACCAATTTAATCCCAATTAATATTGTTATAAATGTATTATCGGCCTAGTATTCTTAGGATTATATATAGCTTATATTATTTTTTAAAGAGTATGTGTGATGAATATTGTACTTATAGATAGATGTCCATGAACGAGAAAAACATTTTAACCTTTACAGCGCGGTAATCGACTTTAGACGTCAAAATCTGACGTCTGTAGACGTCAGATTCTGACGACTAAAGTCGATCGCCGCACTGTAAGAATTGAAATATTTATAATGGCTGTAAACTCATGACATAGGTATTCAAATGAAGCGTAAAGAGCTGACTAGGATATTTATGATGATTTCAAATTCAAAACACCCTTGGTCCCCATGGTTCATACAAAAATAATTCAGCGTTGTAATGGTTAACCCTTGTTATACTGAGGTTGTTCTCAAGCAGTTTAGATAAATATAATATAACTACACATATTTCACATTAACTAATACATGGAAATGATATCAACCTGAAAATTATTTAAGAAAACGCAACCTATTTAGTGTTTATCGACAACAGATGTAGGCGCTTCAGGTGCGTGTTTTATATATTGCTTTTTTGGTGAGGTTTAGATGGCAAAATAATTGACTAAAATAAATGCGTTTATTTTGTGAAGAAGGCGTTATTTTCTCACCGTGCAGCATTTGGGTGTGTTGTTTTGTGATCAGTGACGGTGTACGGGCTAATTGTTTTTCCCTGTCTTGTGTCGCCGGTGTGACCAGGGAGGGAGCGTCCGTGTACCGGGATCTACCGGGATCTGTCTCTGATCCCGACCCCATGAAGCAGAAGCTAAGAGGCCAACCTGATCAGATCCACATGCAGCAGGGGAGATACACTGAGGCTAAGACAGCCTAGCCCAGCAAACACGGGACAATAACCCAACGTTGGTACAATGTTGGCCCAGCGTCGTAGACGGTGGGCCAACATTGTACCAACATTGTTTTAATGTATCCAGTTTGCTGAGTAACACCCCGGGCCAGCGTGCGTGCGTGCACACCAAAACACATTGCTATTGCGTTTCTCTATTTTCGAATACATCACCGGACACGCTATTTAAAAGAATGTTGTAAAAACGACATTATAGCGTTACCCTTAAAGCGCTGAAATATGTTTATATAAACCAAGAGACCACATTTTATTTCAATTTAAAATCATCATAAATGTCTTAGCCAGCTCTTTCCGCTTCATTTGAATATACCTATGTTTTTTTCAGGTTATGGGTCTACGGCCATTATACATATTTTACTCTTTCAGTGTGGGGATAGACTTTAGACGTCAGAATCTGACGTCTAGGCCCATAGACGTCGGATTATGACAGCTGAAGTCGATCCCCACGCTGAAAGGGTTACATGTTGACAACTTGACATATATGCGAATACGTGGTACACATCAGTATATTTAAAAACTTTATTTACAATTTATATAATTTATTATTCCTGAATTATGTATTTTCGTCATTTTTGCCGATATATATCTTCGTGTCACTGGCTCATGTCCCACCGATAACCTCATCCCATTATAGGTTTTCTTGGAATTGTAAGTCAACATTTACTCTTTCCTCATTTTTAAACCGGAATGACTTACGACAGAATTGTAAGATCAAACGGTCGGGTGTTTCAGAGCAGCAAGTCTTGCCGTGCTGTGGTCCGGGCCGTGTGTTGTGCAGGATCTCATGGCAGGGGTGAAGGTGGTAGGAAATGTTACTGCCAGGGGGTGTTGGCACATGTGATTACGGCTACGACCTGCGAGGAAATGTTAGAAATTAGCCCCAAACTACAAACAACACCAAGCGATTCCCGTCCCAACGTTGGGGCAATGCATTGACCCAACGTCGGGACGGGGTTTCCTCCCCGATCCTGGATGTGTGGCCGATTTTTCGCGAGTTCGTTTGCAAGAGGAAGGGAAACGAAGGAGACAAGTTTGGTCGACCCCGGCTATTTGTGTTGTACATCAGGCGTGAGATGTACACGGTGTAATTTGCCTCTATATATCTCAGCACCCGGGTGTACTCCTCTATGTGTACAGGACTCTGATGGAATACACCGAGTCATTACATATATAGCCCATTACCTATTATTTTGAAATTGCGAGATATTGTCGAAATTAAAAGTATTTTTCTTCGTTGACGTCTTATTTTTTCATTTGCACTATATTTTATCTAAAAACCTATTTTTGCGCACTTACGAATGCATGTACATATTTTCGGCAAGGGGCCTACAAGAAAATTATTTAATGATCGTTTATATTAAATGGTAATTGGCATGGTAATTAATACATTTGTGGGAAAAACGGCATCGAATATTATATACTTATTTAGGACTATATATTATTAGTAAGATGCTAAATAATCCTTTAATTTAATTCAAATTTTTATCCAGAGAATAATTTATATTATAAGGATTATCCAAGGTTTAAAAAAATCACTACCTGACGAACATGACACGAGGCGTTGATGTAATGGTTGTTGACTGTTGGTCTACCGTCTGCGACGCTGGGCCAGCAGTAAAACAACATTAAATGAACTTGTTTGCTGGGTATAGGTGGCATATTGAAATGTTTGTCACATCAAGGAATTTTGTAGTAAATGATTTTGTATCGGCGCGAGATAACGTTTAGCTGATTACCGAGACGACCAGTAAAACACACTGATATTCAAAAAAGAAAAACACTCAGAGATTCAGGTTGCAATAAATATTTAAATCTGTATTGCATGGATATTTGGTATACATACATAAAGTGAACAAATTGACAGTATTATAATGCTGAGATTGTCTGTATATGGTATGCTGCGGAACAAGACTATACGGATTTATACAAAACAACAACAATATATCATACGTAATGAGCATTCCTTTCATCTGCTATCTGAACCCTATATAATGCCTTTAATAAAAAATGATAATTTGTATTGTATGGACTATATGTCTTGTTTCATAATAATGATGATCTACTTTTAACTATTTCACAAGACTAATTTTCATATCCTGTGTTAATGATGATAAAACCATTAATATTCCCACCCTGTTTAATAAGATTTAAAAAAACAACTGTTTTTTATCGGTGTCATTGTATTTATGTCGTTATAGAATATAACGTAATATTGCTCAAGAGTCATAATAGAGGGTCCAGATAGTAGCTTCTTTAACACAGGTCGCCACATCATGATATTAATTATTCTAGATTTGTATATGCACATAATAATAGATGATTAATATTGTGGACAATTATTGTTTCGTTATATATATATATATATACATATATATATATATAGACAGAATACTGTTTATTAACACTGTATAGAACGTCGTTATGATATCAGTAATATAAATAATGTTGCGTATATCCACGGAATAAATGTTCATGTATAATGTAGTTTATATAAAATATATAGAAGTTCTAGAATTTAAAGCGATTGTTGATATAATAATCAATGAGAATAATTTTAAAACTTGTAATTTTATGGATACATTTAATTATAGGTTCATTTTTGATAACTCTGTATTCCAAAAATAATTTACAATATAATTTATTAAGAAAATTCATAATTTAAAAAAAAAAAATTCAATTGATTTGGTATTTAAAAAAATCTGCCTAGATTATATTGGCCAGCTATGCGTATTAGAAGATAATGCATGTCACTATGTATATAATAAATGGTTATATATTATGACAAAACTTTGATACTGTATGGGACAATTCTATGTCATGTCTAGAATACACTGTGAGCACGGATAGCTATATTATAACAGGAACCCAAACTCTAACAACAGAGACAAGACATTGGCTTAACGTTACGTTGGATTAACGTCACAAACGTTTGTCCAGCGCTTAGTCATTGTATTTGGCTGCTCAGAATAGCGCCTTAGACTAGTTGATACCACGTAATGTAATGCTGTGTATCGTGAAAATTATAAAAATAGGATAAACGCGATTCGAATTATTTGCCATTCAGACGTGTATATGAGTTCTGGGCCCGTATTCTCGTACAAGTTACGATATATCGCAGGCTTCGGATTGGTCGAGATGGTCATCTCGACCAATCCGAAGCCTACGAAATATAGTAACTTGTACGAGATACGGGCCTAGATTCTGTAGACAACTTATCTACACAGAATCATCACACCCGACATTAAAACTTATCAAACCGCAATCAGCAATCAACGTGGCTGGACATGTTTTAATTTTGGGAGTTATTGCTAAGCGATTTATTCTAAATTGCCCAAACTCAAGATGTAAGCTAGGTATATTATTTTATTGTTATTACATGAATTGTTATGCAGCTGATATCTAGCACTATAGTTTGGCACAGTACAGTAAGAGTTAAGCTTTGGTGTGACCATTGATTGTTATCAGTGTGATTTAGATTGCCGTGCCACGTCAATATTAGTCTAGAATACCAGGCATTTTAGTCTAGAATGCAGTGACTTATTTTGTAGTTTCACCACAAAATATAGTGTATGCAATCATCATTTAAAAGTGGATTATTTCATCAATACAAAAATGCTTCTTTTATTAATTTTTCATGGTGAATGTTAGGCTTTCAAAATATATGAAAAATGTTTTTCTTATGAAATTTATCTCGGCCGTACAGAGTAATGTCCATTAAGGGGTGTCGTGGCACGGCATCATATTGGTGACATTATATATTATGTATTGTACAAACCTTCTACACTGGTATACAGTACAGCACTGGAGAATGAAGAGTTAAAACCACCACGACGAACTATATATAATAGACAGATGAACAACAGTCAATATGGAATATCCGTAATTCTGTCTAACAGTGAATGTGTCCGCCGATGATCTCAAATTCTACTTCAATGTTCCAGCAATTCTTTATAATTGGCTCAGTCTGATCCCAGTAAATGCTGGCTCAATGCTGGTCCAACATCTACGATGTTGGACCAGCATTGAACCCTCAGTTTTGGTCGCGGTTGCTTCCCCTCACTGCACATTGCACATTGGGTACATTGGCACAGGGAACAACACTGATAATGATATAGTACAGAGATAAAGATTACAGCTTTTCTAGACTGCGTGAGTTGGTGAGAAGTTCACGCAGTATTCGCCAGCATTGCTTGGCAGCACTGTCCATAGAAGCGGCGGACTTGCCCTTGAATAAGTCTAGGTTTGGTAGGAAGTAGTGTGGGCAGCGTCTGTTTTGTAGACATGAGATCATCTGAAGCAGGATACCATTGATACGGTCCCCTAGACAGGTCTCGTCCCATTCCACCTCTCTCGGGTGTTTCTCACACTCGTAGAGGAGCAGTGTTTTCATATGGTAGCCTTCTATAGGTTTACCTGGTACGTCTAGATGACGGTCTCTCAGGGCCTTGAGGATGCTCAGACACTTCCTCCTGCAGCCTCCCTGTAGCAGCATCAGCTCAGCCTGGGAGAAGCAGATGACCCAGGCGTCACCTTCTGCAGCACTCTGTTTGTCCTTCATGTAGATGCTCTCCTTGCTGAGCAGGTCAAAGCCTTCTGTTTTCACCTCAGCCACCAGGTTGGGGTTGGGCCAGGAGATGTGAGGGATGGGCCAGTGGGCTGCACTGCGGGGCCAGATACCTCCACATTTGAATGCTGGTGTGATCTGTACCACATACCTCTCCCTTATCCTCAGCTTAACCTCTGTGGTGTCTGCCACCATCTTAACACTGTCACGATAACTACACTTGTCCACAGCCTGAGCCACCAGAGTCTGGAATCGCGACCTGATCTTCCTGGCTGACAGGTATCCTGATGCCGTGATGAACTCCACCCATAACGACATGGAACGTTTACGTCCATCACTTAACTTGAGTACTGCACAGCCTGGGATGCCTCCATCATCAACAAAGTTAAACACCCCCATCTGATTGAGGTAGAGCACCACCTCAAATTCTGTAGGGCTTATCACCTGTAAGCCTTCAAAGCGGTTGTTCACCTCGGTAAGGCTGCTGATGAACCTTGGTTCTTGGACTTCCACCTCCTTGAGGACGTCCTGTACCACCTTACAGACATCTCTGAGTGATTTACAGATGCCTGACTTCCTCCCGTGTACCCTCTCATTGTAATACTTATTCAGCTGGAACAGCAGTTTGGACTGTGTGGCCATCATCTTGTCACCTCCGCTTTTTTGGTAGTAATCCTCCTCCTGAAGATGATGGTGCTCAGCTGCTGCTGCTGCGGCTGCTGCTGCTGCTGCGGCCGAGTAAGCAGACCGTGGAAGTGGAGGAGGTAGCGGGATGGAGGTGGGTTGCAGTAAAAGATCCAGGGTTCGAGCCTAAGTTGATGGCGTTGGCCACCAACCTGACGATGAGAGAGAGTTGAAGTGTCTGGGTTGGACACTTGGATTGATCTGTTAGTAAGGTTGTTCAGGTGATGGTAGCACCATCAATGTCTCCCTAGATGCAGGTCCAGACAGACACCGTGAATATGACAATGTTCTTTGTCGTTGTGGTCTGTCGCCAACTGGCGCTACCACAAGCAGTCAGCAACTGTGGCTGCACAAGGCCTTTAATAATTCAGTAGCCGCATGAATATCCTTATATCGCCTACAGCCAACCCAGGCACTCTGTGACGCAATGTGACGCCACCAGCAATCGATAAGGCGCTGGATTAGTCCACAGGGATCCTATAGATGCCAAGTCTACGTGGATAGCAGCGGCATGGCATTAAACAGAGCTTCTGGACTGTTTCCTGGCACTACCAGGCGCTATCATCCCTGATGTGTCATTATGATCACCACTCTGTTGTTGAGTTTTCAGTTCACTTCACAAGTTGACATCACACGTATTTAGCTGGGTATTTGTACTACACTGCCGGATACTGTAGTACTACTAGTACTGTTCTGTTACTGGGTCGCTCTATGTAGTTACCACACTCACAGCCTCAGTCTTCTCATCTGATTCACGCCGCTTGCACGGCATATATCAACATAGACCTCGCTCAGAGAGGTAAACCCTCCACATTTTATCACAACCTCCTCCGCCGCTGACATGCCGCCCCCTCCTCCTTACTGGGCAAGTGGTGGCTTAGCCGCCCTCCTCCTTAGATGACGAAAAGAATCCCCTCCTCCTCACTCTAGGTTATTAATCCTGGTACTGCGTCCCTCCTCATGAATACAAGCCCCTCCCACCCTGATCTGTATTCGCCTGCCGCGAGCGGCTGGCGAATACAGATCAGGGTGGGAGGGGCCGCTGCCTACGTCACCAGCGGCTACGGCGTGTCGTTGGCTGCGGCATTATGAGGGGCGTGGTTTACTGTGCTCGCCGCCGTGAGTGTGGCAGGCTGGTGTTTACATGAGGCGCTGCTGTGCTATCTGTCAGACGTGTCGGCGTGATTTCACGCTCTGACCACAGCCCCCTTAGGTAAACAGCCATCACACGCCGCCTGCAGACATCAACCACCTAACCCTACTCATATATTAATATATTGTCAATTTAAGGTCAAGTTTATAGAAATAACACTGAGAGCTTAGGCACATTAATTGATTTTCCTACATATATTTTAAAAACTTTCCTATGTAAATACACACATTTAATATCAGTTTATATAAGGTGTTATAAGGTGTTTTTCGACGGGTGTTATTTCAAACTGTTTGCGCATATCGATGAGTAAATCACCCTTTTGTTAATTTATTTATTATCATAACGGTCCTTTTTAATGTCCTTCACTTCTATAGGCCTATTATTTACACCCAAATAAGCAGTATTTATAGTAAATGTTAAAAGACAGTCGTAGGCCTAGTTTTATAAATAGCTGCGTTTTTAATTACATATTTTTAATCACTTTACTCAGTGAGGTTACATGCAGTTTGGAATCAATAATTCGTATACTTTGTTTATAATTTGTACATTGGTAAGCTTTGCTTATAATACTCCGATATGTTGTATTTATAACAGTCTGTAATCAACGTGCTTATTTTTCAATGATTAAATTTATATTTTAGCGGACAAATTGTGTTTCTTCCAGCACGTGTAAGCTGTGTGAATAAGATCAAACATTTTTGTTTGACGCTTTTTGTAATGCCGCATTGCTTGGAAATTATCTAATGTATTTATAACTGTACATTTAATGTACATTTAAATTGTAGCTATTTTGAAGGTTGGATAAATGCCTATATGTAATAATTGTTGCTATTGTTTTTGTTACATTGAAATACTCCTGATTTTTTTATAATATCGATATGACGACATCTCTAATGTTTTATTTTTCAAGATAATTATGGTCGGCAATTATCCCGTGTAGGCCTATGAGATAAATTCACGTTTAAAATTGTATTTTGTATCGAATTTGACGACTCCAAGAATAATAGCCAAATTATTTTTCCGTACATCGTTACAGAAATATTTTCTCCGTAATTGAAATTAATTTAATGTATGATAAAATGCATATTATACTTGTAATTTCATGAATGTTCATTTCAGGCCTATGTTTAAAAATCACTTCTCTGCCTCTATATTTCATCAATAAAATTGTCTGGTGTTAACGGCACATATATATAGGGCAAGATACTGACCTGTAAATGACCTGTGTTATGCTTTGGCCTTTATGAATCAACGTGAAATATATGTCTGGATTTTTTTCATACTTGTGGGTCCCTGCGCGGTTATTTGTTCCATAAAAGGCAATCACATAAAATCTGGAAAAACAAAATCCTGTTATAGGCCCATACTATTTATATTATATCTGTGTGCATTTAGCACAAAATATTTATTGACATAATTTCGAAAAATTAAAGAGTATAATAGTATAATATTAAAGCTGCATGATCTTTGATCCATTCCATGCCCGATGGGATTGTATATTGTATCGGACTTCAGTGTTTTTGTTTCTCGCGAGATAATTTCATTATATAATGCAAATTTCACTAAAATAGTCTTCGCAAAATGTTCAACAGCCAAACTCTGCTATAGATCGTATGATATATAGTTATTACCGTTATATATCTTGCTTGCGACTCAAGCGGCAGCCAATAACTATAAACCCAGTGATGTAAAATAATGAACACATGTGGCAGTGTTGTTCATCTTTTTCACGGAATGATTAGGTTAACATGTGGCATTCAGGTACACAGGTGTATGGGTCTGCCCACCTACATCACCATACAAAGACAAACAGCAGTAACTGCTTACTTTTCAAGTAAGCAGTTACTGCTGTTTGCCTTTGTACGGCAGAATAAGTCTCAGCTGAGCAAGCCGACCTCGCACATTATAGCAGCTTCTCGTTTTGTCGTGGTGTACATGTGTGGAGACAGCTCAATCTAGTATTTGGGAGGTATCTTTTTGAAAGAAAAGTATTTTTTTGTCGTGTACAACAATGTTTAATGTTGTATAGACTAAAGTCAAATGCGTCATCAGTCATGTTTGGGTTAAAATATACATGATTGATGACCCATCAGGCTTGTTATTACAAATTTGAACATTGAAATATTGACAGAAATAAATTTCATGATTTTTGATAAATTATTAAATAGTTACGAAATGTTGCCATGCATTTTTAACCTATACTGATTTACCATTTTTTCAGCTATATAGGCTATACCAACACCAAATTGAGCATTGAATGTACATATCTTGAATCCCAGTACTTAATGATTAGTATAGAAAAATATAATAACATGATCCCTGACCATCAAATCCTCAAGTGTCTGTTATGCATCTGGTTGGCCTTTGTTGGTTTATTGTTGGGCCAGCGTCGAAGACGCTGGCCCAACAATAAACTAACAGAGGACCAACGTGTGTTGTTTGTTGTGAATTATTGAGACATTGGTCTACACACGGTGGCACGCGCACATATAACTGTTTGAATGAGTATAATTTATTTGTTCAGAGTGCAGCACCGCCTTGGTGCAAAATAATGCAACCAACATGGTTCTCCTTCATAGCCTCGCCGCCACATTCGTCTTCCTCTTTGATGTGCGTCTCTCATAATTGGGAGAAGTAGTAATTTTACTGGAATGGCAACCTCCCATCTGGCAGTAAGTAGATATGTGTGGTCATTTCTGACTGTTCAGCCGTGGGAAGACAAACTGCGGTAACTTCTACCCTTTTCAAGTAAGCAGTTATGGTTGTGTGTCTTGTTCTTAAATTTAACACCTAGATTGATATTGTTTTTTACTGACTCGGCGACTACCCCGTAACCCGTCATGGCCAGGCTTGCGATGCGATCACGGTGACTGGTGACTTTCATGAAATTGGAAGTTGCGACTCGCGACTCAACTTTGAATATTCCCTTCGCATTAACACTGCTCTGCAAAGCTAAAAGACAGTGTCTGTTTACTTGTAAAGTAAGCAGATATTGTTTTTTGGCTTTGCACGACAGAACAGCAGAATCTGTTTGTCGATTCTGGGTATTGGTCAGTGTAAGTCAGGCGATGACCAGAATGACCCCTCGTGCTAACCCCTCGTTGACCACACCGCGTGTCACAGAGAATCAGCTGCACTGTGTTTGCACGGAGCGTCATCCCTCATATAATCACTGGTTACAACTCGTACACGCATCATTGACAGGCTACAAAAGAGCAAATGTAGCTGCCGCCTCATTGCCGAACATAACAACAGGGCCAAGTGGCCTAATATTTACTCTGCTTCGCTCACGGAACACGCCATTACAAGTGGGGTGGGGGTATAGGCAGCAAGTTGGTGTGAGAATCTATTTTTTCCCCAGTGGTCTATTTATTGACTTGTTTAATCTCCGCATACTATGAATGTGTTATTTATAGGAATATAGCATTATAGGAATATATTTAGGTCGTGTAGTTTTGGTTCAAATACTAAGTTTAACCCTTTCAGTGCATGGACCGTCTTCAGACGTCAGATTCTGATTGTCTATGAAGAAGGTCCACGCAATGAAATATTTTTTTGAAAAAAATATAATTGCCGTATATAGACCCATGACATAGGTATTCAAATGAAGAGGAAAGAGCCAACCAAGACATTTATGATGACTTCAAATTGAAAAAAAACCTTTGGTCTCCATTGTTTATACAAAAAATTTTCAGCGCTTTAAGGTTTGTGTTTCAGGTTAAGTTTGTGGATATTTTGTTTTGCATTTATTTAGTCCAAAAAACCCCATACAAATCGGACAGTTTGTTATGTAGTTGTTGTACTATATCCAGGCTGACCAGTGGCTACACACTTCCTGCTGATATTAGTGCCTGTTACTGGCTTGTGTCATCCCGGTGGCTGATCAGTCCCGGGGGCACAGCGGGGAGGGGGGGGGCACAGATTACGACTTAGCACATGGACAGTTCTCATCCCATGAGATTTGTTATCCTCTGCCACACAGCATCCAGTCCAATATCAGTGAACTGGAGCAGTTTATATTGTAAACTCAAATGAGATTAGCCAGTAGCCTGTCCAGTCCACTGTCACAGAGTGCTAAATGTTACTTTGTGCATGGCTGACTGTCAAATTACAGATATTCTGGTCACAACCCCAACCTAATAAAGACATTAAAAAAAAACGCACAAAAAATCAACGAGAAACAAATTTAATACTTTTTTGTTCATTTAGAACAGCAATATAGCACAATAAGCCGCTACTGCTGTTTGACTTTACTCACGGATTACAAGCATCCTTATCTTTAACCCTTTAACCGCCGGAGTCGCATATATTCCGGTTTTCATTTTTTATTAGCACATTAAGTACCACCTATTAAACATGTGACAAAGATCACATGTGACATCAATCAGCAATATTTGAAAACAGGTGACCCCTATTTTGCCAAATCTAAATAATTTTCACTCACTTGAAGTTGTGGAACGCGTCAGCGTGACACAACTTCAAGTGGGTGAAAATTCAGATTGAATAATTTGGCGGTTAAAGGGGTAAATATAAGTCTTTGATCGTGCATTTTGCCACAGTGTTGTCTAATGATAACATCACAGAAGAGCAAATTCGGCAAACTCTTTTTATTCTAAAATATTAAGCACATTTTACCAAAGTGATGTTGTTAGTCACATGGACATTATACAGTTGGTAATATCACTTGATGCTGTCAGAATTGATGTATCTTGGTTGTTGGTGGTGATGTCTTCAGTCTAGGTGTACAGTGTGTGACGGTCTGTTTAGCCATGTGCTACATCTGGTTGATCAGGTCTGATATAAACACTATCAGCCAGGTAGACTGGCAATAGCTATCAGTGCTACCAGAAGGGGCGAGATCCCAACTGAATGCTGGTTCACTGCATTAGATTTGGTTGAAATATATCGTCACGTTTACCTCTTTTAGCGCGGGGACCGACTTTAGACGTCAGAATCTGATGTCTACGGACGTCAGATTCACGACAGACTCTGACGTCTAAAGTCCATCCCCTCACTGAAAGAGTAAAATATTTCTAATGGCCGTAGACCAATAACATATAGGTATTCAAATGAAGCGGAAAGAGCTAACTAAGACATTTATGATGATTTCAAATTAAAGAAAACACTTTGGTCTCTGTGGTCTATATTAAAATATTTCAGCGCTTTAAGGGTTAATACCAAAGTAAAAGTATAATGTGAAGAGGGGGCAGTATTTGATCAGTTTTCACACAGTAGGATTTTGATTTAGTTTACTTTCTGTGCTGCATTCCGTTCCAAACGGACGGTAGTAAATAAGAGCTTCCTGCATTCCATATATTTTTTTATTTGACTGCTCGCTCGTCCAGAAGGTAGTTTACCAGGAGGTAACTTTATTTGAAGTTTATCAATTTAAGTCAAGTTTACATCATTGACAGTTGAAAGCAGGTTCACCGATCCCGATCGCCATTTTAATCGTTTTAATATTTTGTTCCACAATAGAAAAAAGAAGTGTGTCTTCAATCTCTCATATACAATTGTGTTGGTTTAAATGTTGATGTTAATTATCATGCACTTTTAGATTGTGGCCCGCTGTTGTAATGGTATGATGACCTAAATTTAAATGCCCTGTTACTGTTTCAAACCTGGTCCCACACTCTGTTCATCTTTGAGCCAACGTTGGCCCAATATCCTGGAATTGATAGGTAGTGGTAGAGCTAGAGCTATAGGTAGCGGATTATCGGGTATTGTATATTAGTGGTGGTAGAGGGGTGCCACAACCAAACGCGTTCAGCCTTTATTAGTTTAATTGTGGGCCCCCGTTCACGACGTCGGTCCAACATTGAGCCAACCAAGGCTGAATTGCGTGTTTCCCAGCCAAAATGAGGTATTAATCCAATGTTGTTTTAATGCTCGTCCAGCGTCTTACGACGCTGGCCCAGCATTAAATCAGCATTGTTTTTAGTTGAGTGAGGTTAATGTCTCTCACCTGAGTATGGTAATGGGCGTCCTGATTAGACTAACGAGCTGGTGGAGTCAGCAGACGTCAGGCGTCTGGTCAGGATCTGTTAACGCTCACAAGGGATACACCGGGATCTGGACCCCTCCGAGCAGATAGCGGGAGGGGGGGGGGGGTGCCACGAGCACATCATGCGCATTCCCTAGCTCATTTATGTATGCTGTAGATAATGGCGTTTTTAAAGGCGGCTTGATTTTTGCGAATCAAACTTTGCAAAAAATGAATAAGCACATAGTGCATGGAACATTTATGTCTATAGTTGTAGACGCATACATTTTATCTGCAACTGTAATTGTGCGGCTCTGAGCTCGGTCCGCTGAGGATGTAGGCGCTAAGAAAAATCTATAGCGAATGACAGTTATTTAAAAAGTTAAACTTGCTTATTTCGTATATTTGTGTGTGCTATGGAGTTTGTATGTACATGGGGCCGTAGGAACCTCGGTTTGGCGTCTCTCAAATGTGAAGAGACATTGGCCCACCACCGTACCATGATTGGATGCCTTGTTTACGTTGGCAGAGATAGGATGGGAAAGAAGACATGATCACCAGCTCCCAACTCCAGCTTCACCTCAACTTATCTTGGTTAACTTTACCACTGACATTTAGACGTCATTAAACCACCTCTTCAAAGTGGAACCTTCTCCATACCACAGTAATATTTGTCATTTGATCTGGCCACGCAAGCATACAACTTCAACTTCTCATTCAGCCTTCAGCTACACAAGCCTGACTTTTTGTCCATAATTAGACCATTAGCTTTAGATCACAACGTTTTTCGTTGTAGTTGTAGACGCATACATTTTATCTGCAACTGTAATTGTGCGGCTCTGAGCTCGGTCCGCTGAGGATGTAGGCGCTAAGAAAAATCCATAGCGAATGACAGTTATTTAAAAAGTTAAACTTGCTTATTTCGTATATTTGTGTGTGCTATGGAGTTTGTATGTACATGGGGCCGTAGGAACCTCGGTTTGGCGTCTCTCAAATGTGAAGAGACATTGGCCCACCACCGTACCATGATTGGATGCCTTGTTCACGTTGGCAGAGATAGGATAGGAAAGAAGACATGATCACCAGCTCCCAACTCCAGCTTCACCTCAACTTATCTTGGTTAACTTTACCACTGACATTTAGACGTCATTAAACCACCTCTTCAAAGTGGAACCTTCTCCATACCACAGTAATATTTGTCATTTGATCTGGCCACGCAAGCATACAACTTCAACTTCTCATTCAGCCTTCAGCTACACAAGCCTGACTTTTTGTCCATAATTAGACCATTAGCTTTAGATCACAACGTTTTTCGATGTTATTGGTGATTAGGGACTTCATGGTGTTATTACAAAAAGTTCTGTGATGTCTAGGTAATATTACATGTCTTTATTCAGCTAGATTCCCCCAAGAATTCATATTGAATGTTGCGTTTTGCTATTTAATGAATGACATATGTAGTCTGAAAAAATAATAGCACATTTTAAAGTGTTAGATTAAATCTCGGGTGTAATTTCGCTGGGAAAATGCTCAAAAATCACCTCCTAAATAAATTTACTGTGACATAGTTCAAAAGAATTTACAATATTATAATCTTTAAATTCAATCAGCACAGTTTCTTAGGTTGTGGATATAATCTGTAGGTGGCCAGGTGAGTTTGACTGTAGAAAGTGTTGTAATGCTGACTTTGTTCTCTTCACAAAGGATCACTGTGTTGTTAAGCAGGTGGCTGAGAGGTTACCACGTTGATTACACAATCAGTGGACTAGACTGACCGGACAAAGGAGAGTGGCGAGCGATGGCTAGCACACATACCACCACATATCACTGACTATCTGTAATAGCCAGAACAAAGCTGCTGGTAAGAGCCACGCACTTACTCCTGGCTCTATCACGTCTCACTAGTTCACTGCTTACTGCCTCGTGCCGCACCGTATTCTCTCATTCATTGTAGCTTCAGGAACAGAGCTTGGTGTCTGCAGGTGCACAAGGAATGCTTGACCCGCAAAACGCTGAATTTTTTTTTTAAACCATGGAGACTGAAGGGTTTTCTTCAATTTAAAATTATCATAAATGTCTTAGTTAGCTCTTTCCGATTCATTTGAATACCTATGTTATGGGTCTTCGCCCATTATAAATATTTTAATTCTTTTATTGCGGTGATCGACTTTAGACGACAGAATCTGACGTCTACGGGCGTCAGATTCTGACGTATAAAGTCTATCCCCGCGCTGTGAAGGTTACGTAAAAAGCCATCCACGTGTCGTGGCTCATTGGTCTTCTCATGTTGCCGCTGTGGGAACAGAGCAAGCCACTTGTCCACTTGTCATGACTAATTGCTGTTCATATTGTTGCACAGAGCGTGGCTTATTAAAGCAGCTTCCATAAAAACGACCAATGAGTTCCTAAAGGTACCAGTATAATCAGGGTAAAAAACAAATGAACTAAAAACAATTAATGCGGAATATTTTTTGTTAATTGTCAGATGAGCAATGACAGGTTTGACGTTGAGGACAAACTTGTATTGCCTTTATACGGTACCGTGAAAGTTCAGTTTTATTTTAGCCCATTTCAGTTGCTTACATAAATACATTGGCAGCATAACATACATGAATGGAATAAAATGTTTTTGTGAATGCCAGAATCCGACAAATTGTAAGTTGAAGAAATTATAATTGAAATTTTCACCGGATCAAATAACATATTTCCATGAGATGAGTATTGCGTGTTGGGCGTTTGGATGTTTGTCTGAGGCGCGGTCAGGAGTCAAGCAAACTGGGGTAACCCTAGCCGTGATGTCTCTGGCACATCTGTCAGTGCCGGTAGAAGTCAGGGTCTGAACCAGAACACACGGCACGTTGATCCAATGTTATGTCAATGTTGGTCCAGCGTCTGCGACGCTTGACCAACATTGACATAACATTGGGTCAACTCGCCGTGCTTGCTGAGGAATCAGCAGCTGCCGGGCGCTCTAACATACACTACACCTTTCAATTTAGAAGCCCTATCCTGCACCTTAAAACAATGATGGCCCAGCATTGAAACACCATTGGTTCAACATTTTTTTGGTTAGATACACTGATACAGGGGCTATATTATGAGATGTAATATGACTGGGGGCCCCTCTAACCTACTTTTTTCTCTGGTTACATTATTTGATATGTGTTCCTTTTTGTATGTTCAAGATACTTGATTTTTAAATTACAATGAGTATATAACGTTCACAAATATGTCATTGAAACATAGGAAACCACACCCTCAGATTTTGTGAGGAAATATTGCCCTTAAATTTATCGATGCTATAAATCACTGTCATATAGAGTTTTCATGCTTCATTACACATTGGAGAGTTGCATTTTTGGCAGAAGATTATTTCAAATTGTATACTATATTGAGCAGTGTGCCAGCGAGCAGGGTGTAATCTAATGCCGAGCTGATGCATTAGTCTGCTCCACGTGTTCCCCGCTCATCAATCCAGATTGAAAGCTCTTATCCCTCAATCCCGTTTTATCTGGTTGTAGCCTATGAATCCAAAGAGGCACTTGACAAAATGGCTGACAGCGGCTTGCCAATTGCACCAATTTCCATCACTTTCATGGCGTAATACGTTTCCAGGCTGTGGATATTTTTTTACTCAGTGTAGTATTTTTATTTAGGGGAATAAGGCTTGGCAATAACTAGCAATTTCTTAAGACACATTTTACGTGCTAAAGCCTATATTCATCTATCGATGTGTACATCAAATGCACTAAACGGGTTTGGGAGATGTAAAGTGTTATTGATTCTATTGCCCTTGGGTAAATTATGTTAAATAATCTACAACATGATATTCCTAGCTGTCTGATTCTAGCTATATATATATATATATACACATCAAATATATTTCCAAATATTTAAATTTGAGCATTAAGCCATCTCCGGGCAACTTTTAGATGCTTATCCCAGCAAACACGAGACGTTGACCCAATGCTGTTTCAATGGTGGCGCCCCGTCTACGACGTCGGGCCAACATTGACCCAACATTGGGTGAACGCATCGCTTTTGCTGTGATATTGCTGCATGTTGTTGTAGAGTGATCCACGCGTGTGTCAAGTAGCGGGAGCAGATGTGGTTTTTGTGACAAGTGTATCCTGCGGTGTCCCACCCTCTCTCAAGTGATCCATGTATCCATGAAACAATCCACGCTCCCTTACTATCACCCATTAACCCTTTAGCCGCCGCTGCCGATTATATTTGTTATTTGCAAATTTTTATTGGCACATTACAAATCAGCCTTTCAACATGTTACAGATGAAACGTGACAACAGTCAACAAGATTTGAAAATCGTTGACCTCCATTTTGCCAAATATGAATATTTTTTCACTCACAACTTCAAGTGAGTTGAAATTCCAATTGAATAATTTGTCGGTTAAAGAGTTAAGCACATTTACCCAATGCTGCGTTAATGTTGGGCCAGCGTCGCAGACATTGGATCGATGTGTCGTACTCACTGGGCAGGGAATACATGTGCATACAACAATATTTTGTGTGTGCCATTATTTATGTATATCGTCGCCTAATCTCGATATGGTTGTTTTTAATGAATATACATTGACAATTTTCCTATTCACTAAAATATATATTATAGATTAAAATGAAGAATTTAGCATATTGAAATAAGTGCAGACTTTGAACTGAGGGGGTTTGCAGGATAACTTTGTCAGATTGTTCACATTTACCACGGTGTTGCGTCACAGGACAATGCGTGACGGCATGAGGTCTGTTTGGCAGGGAGTACATTATATGGGGAGAATATGGAAGCAGATGGTTTGTCTGACAGATACATTTGTGTGGCATCCCCTCTCAGACTCTGGCACACATGTTGCCGTATGGAGACCGGATCATCTCTCTGCCAGTCCCTATTAACCCTTCAGGCGTTACGGCTTTTTCCAGATTACCCAGCGAACACCAGGGATTAAACCAATGTTGGGTCAATGTTGGGCCGACGTCGTAGACGGCGGCTCAACATTAACCCAACATTGGTTCAATGCCTCGTGTTTGCTGGGTAGTCAGGGTTGTATTTTAATTTAACATAATTGATAAATCAATGACGACCCATTAGAGGGTTATGATTTATCGATAGACTATTATTTATTATTCTCGTAATCTTTGTCGTGATGGATTAGTTACCCTGAAATTATCTTTACTTCTTTGATATTCAAAGAAACTGTACATTTCCAGTGGTATAAGTATAACACAGCATTGGCTCTATTTTCAGTTTTAGTGACTGAATTTGAAATAAATATTTCCAACAAAAGTGTTTCAGAGTGACATGTAAATGAAATATGCAGGTTGAACCTGCTTTGAGATGAAAATTTGACAGTAATATTCATCTACTTCTGATTCGCGGTAGCGAGCCATAACTTAAGTGGAGATATCTCGCGGATCTAATGTATATATATTTGTAATGATCTATTTATAGGCATATACTCTAATTATTCATTTGTGTTGTTGGCTACACGTTGTAAAGCATTGATGAGCAACAAAGTTCTGATTCAGTCTTTACACTTACCTTTTTGACAAAAAAGCTCTGGAGGTTGGTCATTCATAAAGGATGGCATTGTAATAGCCTAGAGAGTTAGTGTGGCCACATGTTGTCTGTTTGGCTGAGCCTTGGTGACCTGCAGGCCTCGAGGCAGGAAACCTTACACGTTGATGACCGCCATCAGAGTGACCCGCTACATGCCGCCCCCAGAAGCCAATCTGGGCACAGCCAGGTCATCAAGCCATATAGCGCATGTCAGAAACATTCATCTACCCGGAGAATGTAGGTGGATCTAACAAGAAAATAAATATTTTTTGAAGTGTTTTAAATATGAAAGGTTTATATATTTTTTGGATAATTTTTTTGCAAATTTCTGAATATGACCACTGTTTTAGCTATATAGATTATGTCAGAAACACTCATCTATCGGGTTAATATATAGGTTAATCTCTCAAGAAAATAAATAATGACAAAAGTGTTTTAAATCTGAAAGGCTTAGATAGTTATTAGATAATTATTCTGCAATTTTTTTTGAAAATGAACACTGTCACAGCCAACAGGAAATGATTTAGTCAGACTGCTCCCGAGTCTGTATGGATGCGTCGGAACATTTCCATGACTATATACTATCAGAATTGCATAACATGTCATGCATTTTTGATAGTATTTGTGTATGTATGTTTCTTGACATTTCTTTGACTGTTGTACGCTGGCGTTTGGTGGGATGCCCATCGAAGACACTACATACTGAGCCAACGCTGTGCCAGCGTCTCACAATACACTACACACTGAGCCAACGCTGTGCCAGCGTCTGAGACGCTGGCACAGCGTTGGCTCAGTGTGCAGCCCACTGCTGTATGAGTCGTTTTTGTTCTAGCACTGTGAGAGCCGTCATTTCTGCGTGCTATTGGTGGCTTCCTCTAATCCCCCTGACTCGCCTCCACCATTGTACAGCACAATGGACGCCTGTCATCCCATCCCACCAATTTCAGGCTCTAATGCTATTTCTCGCCATTGCGACAGGCTAACGTGATTATCGGGTGAAAGATGGTGGATGCTATGACCCTCTAGGCCCCGCTCCACCAGATTCACATGCGATTGTTAGTGTGGCGAATCGTCAATAATTGATTGGTGTACAAATGAGTTTTACAAATTTAGACAGATTGGAAAATCCCCCATGCAGCATGGCCTGTATTATTCTTTGTACTGATCTCGACCAATCCTGGGACAGAAATATAAGTCAATCCGTTCCATGATCAGATGATACCAAGGAATCTCTAGGCATGGTACTAATAAGTAATTAGCATTTACCAATACGTCACGTATAGGCATATATTACTTGTTCTATTCTATACTATGTCTGTTTATATTAGCATCACAAATAATTAATATAAATGTAACGTCGGTGTGACGTTGGTGTAATGTATTTTAATGAGGAGCATCGTCATGTATTCATGTTTGCAACATGTAGTTTATTTTCAGATGACGTACACGTGCATGCAGGACCACCATGTTGTGTAAAAAGTGTGATGAGATGTGAAATCACCATTATATCAGCGTCTAGTGTTTGTTGGGATTGGTCGGGATATATCTAGCTCTGGATATATATAGCCCTGTATCTGTAGGATATCTGCTATGGTTATTGTGATCTCTATTGAGGATAATTGGCATAAAACTATCTTATAGAGTCCATGGCTATTATATAAGTAGGCCTACAGTTCACATGCTGCGAACAGTATGTTCAATATACTGGATAAGAAATTTAAAAAATCTTAACGTCAAATGAGCAATATGCTGGTCCAACATTGAGCAAACATTGAGAGAACGTCTCGTGTTTGCTGGTATATTCTCAGTATAAATTGACACTTCGAACGTCATTTTACTTGCATCAACTGCATGAATGCTGTCATTAGTTTGTGTACTCAGTACCACTAGCCTTGTGTGACCGGGGCAAATTGGTTATTAGTAATAAGTTGAGATGACAATATGAAGAAATATGTTATTTGTGGTGTGTGACATCTTATTTGACCCTCCTCCCCGCCCACTGCTCTCCTCAGAGACGTGTGATTACAATGTCTCTGTGTGCTCCTCATTTCTCGCCTGATGACTGTGCTCGCCCATCTATTTCACCTTATTTGCCGCACCAATGCCTGATGTAATAATTATGGAAATGAATTAGCTGAAACTGACAGTGTGCTCCTGCCGTGTGTGTGACGTGTGTGTGATGTGCACTGCTCTGCTTTTAATACAACGATCAGAAGATGTTCATCCGATGCTGGTCTAGTAAATACTAATACTGTCCATCGCGATTACTTATGGGTCATATTATTTTCTATGACTGTGTACTGTAACTGGTGGGATCATCAACTTGTAAATTACTTAACAATGCTGAGTGATACTCAGGTTTCAACTGGATTTTAGATCTTAACATATGTCTTTAATTTTTGTGTTATTAATTTTTATTTCTCAGTTTATTTTTTTTTGGGTAAGGTAGGAGTCTGTTTTCTGCAAATATCTGGGTGAAGTAATTGTAGTATGACAACATCTTGATTATGTGATTATAATATAACAATTTTACTTGGTGGTAATAAAATGTATAAGTGTTATTTAATCTGATTAAGCAGTGCCATGTGATTATTATCATTTTTATATAGGTCAAATAATGTCATACCAGCTTCAAGGCCTCACTAAGATTTATAAATCCCTATAATGTGTTATATATATATATATATCTAAATAACATCATTATACTCTCGATATATTCCATTGAGAAGACGTGTAGATATTTTTCCTGTGTAAATAGTGAGTATACCCTACTCGTTGTAATTTCTAGTGTGGTTTAATACAGTCACTTGAAATGCTCTTAATCCCTACTTAATTACAGCAGAGGAAGTTATCAGACCTATAATATCGAAACAAACATTATTTAAATTTTAAAGCATCTAATTTATTGAAAAATAAAGGCAACAACTATTCATGTTTTAGTAGAAATTGCAGCACTGAGAAAAGACTATGACAGTTATCTATGTAACTTGGAACATTCTCTAGAAGTCCCAACAACACGCCAGATCCACGTCGCCTGCCGTTGGCCCAGTGTTGATCCGGGTGCTCTATCTGGTGGGGATATTTAGGGGGCTGCTGGCGCCGTACAACTTGATGTCGTCTGCCCGGGTTATCGTAAGACTTGTCACATCAAACAGGATCCCTGTACAGTGTGCAGGCTCGCTGACTGCCTTACGAGCTCACACAGACTGTGATACTCTCCTGGCACACTGACGATATGTCTCCTCCATTACCAGCTCATAGTATCTGCTGCTATTTATTCATGCGAATAATCCTGCTATTAAATTATGTTTTCTGAACTTCGACAGTTTGAGAAATTGTACTTCCATTTCTGCGAATATCACATAATTCATTAACAGGCGATTGATTCTGGATTGAGTCATGAGTATTTTGAGCAGTTGTAGGGGAAAATTGTTCAGTGTCGCATAGCACAATGCTATGCAATAATGCCCATTTGCTAATGAAATTTGTAATTGATTTAGCAAAACATATATATATCAAAGATATAAGGATGTCTAGCAAATTACAACTTGGAGGAAAACATTGCTGCAAACAAATTCTTCCCTGAATTGTCGTTTCATGTATTATATGAGTGATGTTTACCCCATGCTCTAAAGCTGCATGAGCTGTCAATTAGTATTTTTAATTAATTTGAAACTGGATGAAATAACAAAACCATATTTCTATTTATAAAACAAACATCTCCGAAATATATTTACCACATATGACGGGGAAAATACGAATATTTGAATATGCATTAATTCAATAGTGAAGTAATGATGATTTGACTTTTTCAGTCGGGTGATAACATGTCTTAGTGATGTATGATAATACTGGGGAATATGATAGTTCACTATCACCCAGCGCCGGTAAATTATGTCAATGTGCCTTTCACGGGCTTTCATTGTCTACACTTATTGTGATATCGCGGAAACAATACCCTGAGATTAGTCTAATATACGAGATAAAGATTACTTCTAGGGAGAGTGAGTCATTCTCTAGCATGGGGCAGACTCTGCTGTGATAGGTTCTGTGTAATACGTGTGTCTCATGCCGATAAACCAATTGATGTGTGATAAACCAATGTTTATCAAAGGGTGATCACGTAAGTTTGAATGTTTCGTGAGGTTTTATTTTTGTAAATTTCGCGCGACAAAAATGAAACGTCACGAATGCATATAGCAGATAGAGGCATCGAAATGGTGTTATTAAATCGACAATGTATTTGTTTACGCTGTCTGAAATCACGCTATATTTACGGTATTCGTTGATTGACTGCTGTTTTCAAGTGTTTGATTGACTAGCCCTTGAAGACCAGAGAGTCTGTTTGGAGTGATGAGCTGGATTGTGGTGCACACACACCTATTAAAGCTCAAGTGCACACACATACCACACATTAATCATCCCATTTATACAGACTGATAGCCTTAGTTTACATTCACTTTGCGGATTGTTGGGGCCATGCTTTCATGTTGATACATTTTCAGATCATGCATCACAATTCACATTTATGATACATATATATAGTTGATGTAAATACATTACATGTGTAGAAATATGTATTTAATAATTCCTTCATGTGTTTTTATGGGATGAAAAATTGTCATTTAGGTCAAAGAGAAACCCACTATATTTTTTTTTTGCAGTTTTATATCACATCTAAAACTGCACACAATTATTTGTTTTAGTTATATTAAATCAAATTTCCCTCGGTTTTATTAAGTATTCCTTGTTTATGAATCACTAACAATGTTATATCTGACAGCAATGAATTGATGCTACGCATTGTCCACAATTGACTGAAGTACAATTTTTGTGTCGTATTCGGACAGATGGATTGACAATTCTTCTTTATGACTTATTTGTCTTCACAACAGCCTATCTGCACGTAGAAGGTGTTCCGCGCAGATACAGTTGTCGTTGTTTTCACCAGGTTTACATTGTGCCGGTATTTCCGCGTGTGCCTTTTAGACATGCAAACGTGCATCCTGATCCAGGTTTGGCGCATGGCTAAATCCGGAGAGATCCAGGCAGCCTGAAAAACAGGGCGCACAAGCGCCGGCCCAACGTCTGCCGACGTTGGGCCGGCGTTGGTGCGCCCTGTTTTTGCCGGCCGCCGGAGATGAGCACTTGATTTGACGTGGCAGTCCATTACGGTGGCCGCACTGTTACGAGTCAGTGAGCAGGAGCAATGAGGGGTGGCCGAGCCAGATGGGCATCTCCCCGGCACCCCGCAGTCTGCTGATATAACCGCACCGCTGCGCATCACGGCTACTGGGTTCGCATCCACACTCATTATATGCTGTTGGTGGGGGGATTAGTACACTTCCTAGTCTGTGATTAGGAATATAATTGAAGATGGTGTGATTTTTTTTAATATTTTTACTGTTATTTTCTATTAATGTAGCTGTCACTCTCCATATCAGCAAGTGTCTCCATATAAAGCTGATTCGCCGTTTGATTTGGATAAGAATATACCTTTGATAATTTAGTACATTAGATAATAAAATTGGGTCTGCAATTACCTGAATTACGTTAAATAACCACACCATAGATTTTCAGCTTGGTAACTAAATTTTGTAATATTTTCTAATTTATCATGAGAATATAGTCGCTATCCCTGTATAGCAAGCCATGTAATTCCATGTATAGTGTCCTATCTGTTGACCTGTAGATATAGTTGTTATACTTGCATGTCGTTATCACACGTTTAATGTGTCATCACCTATGTTACGCTCCTTTGGTATCCGTCATTAAACGACATTTTCTGTCATGTACACAAGCGTTTTTAGTCGTTTATTGTCAGAAGACGCCAACTTGTCTCCACATCAGAGATTCATGTTTTAGATGTATCTGCGATGCGATAGTTATGCTAAAAATCTGCTACTTTTATAACTTTTGCACGATTTTACGATATTTGAATCATGTTATTTAGTAAAACTTTTTGCTGTGTCAGACATTACGTTACCGGTATATTCAACACTCTTGAGTGATACATATCACCCTGGCATATCTTTTCAGTCATTTAAAGCTGACATTGCTGACTCAAAAATGAGGTCTGTTATATATGACAAGCGGTGCTCTATTTCAGATCTGTACGTTACATTTTATACATTTAGCTCTTATAACGCTGACATATTTTTGTATAAACCATGGAGATCAAAGTTTTTTTGTCAATTTGAAATCATCGTAATAATAACTAATATCTCTGTCCGCCTCATTTTTAAGGTCATTATAAATATCTAAATTCTTTCAGCGCGGGGACCGTCTTTACAGATGTCAGATTCCGACATTTAAAGACGGTCCCCGCGCTGAAAGGGTTAGTCTATATTAACCCTTTAACCGCCAAATTATTCAATTGGAATTTTCACCCACTTAAAGTTGTGTCTCGCTGATGCGATCCACAACTTCAAGTGAGTGAAAATTATTCAGATTTGACAAAATGGGGGTCAACTCTATTTATATCGTGCTGATTGATGTCACATTATGGCTTTAAAAGGCGGTACTGAATGTGGTAATAATTGAGTGAAAAACCCGATATATTCGGCACCGGCGGTTAAAGGGTTAAATAGTACTTCTGAGTTATTATGTTACCGAATCAGGATGTACAGTAATATAAGTACAATTAAATGTAATTGTAGCTTTACTGTATGTGCTCATTACACAAGATATCTTAGAAAACATCAGATGTCGCCCATACAATGCTTTACTGATGTTTAGCTAACGTCGCCCAGCATCAGCCCAGCATTGGTTGGATACATGCCGTGTTTACTGATATAATATCAGCTGAAGGTGGTACTTAAACTAAATATGTTTACGACACAAAATAACAGGTTAGTCCAATAAGTATGGTGGCACCTACATGAATTATTTGGTAAATTATATTGATATATGCCAAGTAGATACTGTTATGTGTATTATTATTGAACGACTTGTAATTAAACGGGTACACAATAGTTTAATCTGAGATAATAAATCAACATTGTGAGCTGTGCTCTGCAAAGCCAAAAGGCAGTATCTGCTTACTTGTAAAGTGAGCAGATACTGTCTTTTGGCTTTGCATGGCCGACCTGTGCTCTATGAGATTATCTGTTATTCATGTGAATGACTACTATTTATACAGACAGTTTATTTGGTGACATTTCGGATCCTAATGTAATATCCCAGCCAGCACAGTACATTAATTCTATGTTGGCTCAATGTTGGGACAGCGTGGCAGACGGTGGCCCAACTTTGTGCCAACATAGAATTAATGTAGTGTCTACAAGGATATACTCAGAGCAGTCGACCTTGGGATAAGAATAGTCATGTTGGGTGAGCGTTGGCTCATTGTAGGGCCACCGTCTGCGACGACGGCCCCATATTAAGACAGCGTTTGCCCAACATCTCCATTCTTTTCTCAGTTGTATAACAATTAATGGACATTTCCAGTACCACTGTCTCCCTTCGATTAATTATATTTTGAATCCTTAATTCAATTTCATTTTGTTTTGTAAAAAAAATGTTAAATAGGAAACTATTCAAATTTTATGTAATATCAAAACATTTTTCGACTTGTTTTGGATTGAAATAACTTTTCCATCATAATACGGGAACGAAAGGCGTAAATAGCACGGAGAGCGCAGGGTGAGAAGTAAAACCAACACAGTGCCAGCCTCCCGCTCATTCCCAGGACTAAATGCCGGCCTGAGTGCGGATTAATATCGGTTGATTAAATTAATATAATGTTATTTTGTCTGGCACTAATGTCCCCGTCCAGATGCCAGCACTGACGTGTTGTGCCCCGCGAGCTTCTGGCACCATTTTTGTAACATTTCTTATTGACGTGAATCGCGGGGCATGTGGACGTGAAGTGCGGAGATTTTGATGGATTCCCTCATGTTTGTTATTTTATTATGTGGACTGGGATGGTGGATGGACGGTGGATCCATGTGTATTATTTTTGTGATGATTTCTATTTTTGGAGGAAAGAGGGTGGCCTTATGCGGAAGTGGCCAGTGGGCATGCGCAGTGCTAGGCGTGCCTCTACAATTTATTGTTGACACAACTTTGACTCAACATTGAGCCGGCGTCTGCGACGCCGGTCCAACGCTGGGCCAACTTTGTGTCAACGCATCGTAGCACACGGAGGGGGCGACAGGTTCCCAATATGTTGGTGGCAATTCCGTAATCATCAGAATGAATGGAGACAATCCCGTAATGACTGGAATGAATGTAATTAGGCTGGGATGTGGGAAGAGAGTGACTGTCACAGACAAGTGCTCGTAGCCACCACTGCCTACACAGAGCACTGTGTAGCCTGTTCCAAACTGTGGTAACCACTGCCCTGTGATATGATGTGCTGTTCAGGTTGCATTGGCCTCTGGAAAAGGGCGGACGTACTGGATAGTTACAGTCTTACTTGTATTTTTATGCCAAGGACGTTCTATATATTATTAACGTCCTTGTTTATGCCGAGCGCTGACTAATATTATTCAGATATAAATTTGCGAAGAACAACAATAATTTAAAAATCGACCAGCTAAAATGCATATGGAAATTCTTATACATGTATATAGATTATTCAGTATATTTTTTTGATAAGTATCCCCGCAAACACAATGCTTATTTAATGTTGGCCCACCGTCTTCGACGCTGAACCATCATTAACCCGACATTGGTTTGATATAATTTTTTGGGATATAGGCCTACCTATTGATAGGTTTAATTGTTTTATATCATTATTAAATTACTTCACCATTTTGATTTAGTTTTCTATTTGTATTATTTGTTTTACGATCATGCTTATACTCAATAGCAGTTATGAATCACGATCGACATCCAACTGAAAAGTTGATTTTTTTCAACACCATTGCGTTCAGTTTTCTTAGCTTGTATCAGCCCTCTACATCTCTGAAATTTATAAATTATCTATCACATCACAAACGCTTTAAATTTTTTATCTGGTTTGACGATTGTTGATGTGTTGGGTAAAAAATATTACCTATATATATTACAACAAAGCAGAGAAAATGTACATATTAATAATAATATTTGGACGCATACATTTTGGCCTATAGGTCATATAATTATGGTAAACTAAAGTAGCATTAATTTCTCCTCAGTAAGTGAATCACCCTACCGCGACCAACAATTTTCAAGTAGTTGCAAATTACGCGATTACAAATAATTAAGCTCAAACAATTTTGTCAATCATTGTTGAGAGGTACAATGTAATATACATGATATTTCAAAAGACCATTTCTTAGATGATCTTACTGATAATTGAAAACAAACACCCTGACATGTTTATGAATTCTGTTGTTTTTATTGTGCTTTTTATAGCGTTCAGATGGGGGTATTTGTGGAGGCCACCTGCCTGTGGTTGACTACATATAACATGTAGTTGTACCAGTCTTGCATGGGGACCAGCCCCTGAGGCTGTTTGTCTTTGCCAGCGCTCCGCCCCATCCACAAGCAGTTTGACTTGTTCAGACAACCGTACATCATCTAACGTGACTGCTGACAACTCACATGTCACACAGTTTACATTAACTAAGTAACCAGTATATATCTGCGAGGTGAAATAATTAACCAAGAAATAATAAACTAGGCTGACAACCATGATGCAAATAATACACGATGAGGCATATCGTCTGATATGGACAGCATACATGGCATGTCCTAAAATGACATTTATCACCAACATATCAATTCTATTTGATCAGATGTACTCAAGATTCAGCAGTTGAAGACCATAAAAACTATATTTATGTAAACAATTTATTCACTATCGTTTTAGAAATGTTTAATAAGAAACCTGGCCTAGAATGCCATAGTAGATAAAGCATTTTGCCAAAACCCAGGTTTTTAGGTCCTAAAACTGGTTGTAATTTGTTTTGATAACGTATGAGCACAGAGGCTCAGTTGCCTGGGTATAAGCGGATTATTATAGGCCAGGTGTTTTGTGGACTTCTACCAATATTTAACAAAGGGACAATCGTGTTAGATGGCTGGCTGGTCAATGAAAGCTAACATAATAATTGGCACGCGAACACGAATATAAATATAGGTGACAAAATGGCTCTTTAGATTAGTCACTGGAAACCTATGCTGCTTTGCAAAGCCAAAAGGCAGTATCTGCTTACTTGTAAAGTAAACAAATACTGCCTTTTGGCTTGCACGCCAGTATGTCCCCATATAATGCTCCATCTATAATCGGTTGTGCGTTTTCCCCAATGCATGAAGAGTCAAATAACAGAGGGCCATTTGTTGACTTTGTGTATACTCTACTTCCCTATACATTTCTAGAAAAGTGTCGCGTGATTGCGTATGATATGCGCTATGACGTATATTATACGTTTATGTCTATTCTTTTTAGGCGGCAAATTCACTTTAAATCAGCCAAGTGTAAATGATTCTGAAGAAACTTATCATTTCGTCCCACTAGTATACACAAATTGGCTGCTGTCCTGTCTTATGACTTCCTTCTGTGGCCACATTTCAACATTTAAGTGTCTGCTATTTCATACTGTGAGATATACGACTCTTTTATAATGACATAACTACTCTGTCGTGCAAAGTCAAAATGCAGTATCTGCTCACTTTACAATTAAGCAGATACTGCTTTTTGGCTTTGCAGAGCAGCACTCATAGGCTATATAGCAAGTAACATAATGTTGAGCAGCAACTTCTACAACTAGTGACGAGAAAAATATACACTGGGAATTGGCTAATATCCACATGTAATAGTAGACCAGTGCACCTTATAGTGTAGGGGGTTTGTTATTTTACCTTTATTGCTGATTACTAGTTTTTCCGATGTTAATATCAGATTAGGGCGTGTATTTTCTCTGATTAATGGTTCTGGTGTGACTTTACGTGTGTAAGGTTTACGTACCGATGTGGCCTGTTCTTACTGTAAATACCCGATTTTAACCTGAATACCAGTATTTGCTACATCAATTTCTATAGCAGTTTCATTGTGATACTCTCTTTGTGAATAAAACTATGTCTTTTTGTGACACAATATTACTAGCTAAAATAAGAAGGAGCTTGGCAACATTACATTCTAATAAAACAATATTATCTGCTTTCTTTCTTACTACATTCAACAAGTTTAAAAATAACTCCTTATTAAATTATATTCGATTTTTCGCCACAGAGATTGTAATTGAATTAATGTGCAATTCAACACCACGATTCATCTCTTTTTTTCCACCCCTTTGGAATTGAAGGGTAAATCTGCTAATCTGGTATGTAGTACATCAAAATATGTACCTCTAACCCTTTGAGTGCTGGCGAGATTTTTAAACGCATTCGGACTCATTTTAATAAATAATACTAGATTGAATATGTATGTCAAATTTGCGCGAGCGTATCAAGACAACTCAAATCAAATTTATTTGCTTCACAAATGTTACAATATGTTTGCAAAATACAGGGTTACAACAGTACACAAAACAAAATATTAACAACAGTACATAAAACAAAATATCAGCATAATACACCCGTTACTGGAGCATACTTATGAATTACTACTAGTCTTGCTATCTGATACCAATTTTAAATCATCAACTGTTCTAGTTGTGGTTTTGAACATGTGGGCATTTTTGAAGCTGGCAATTGCGTCAGAAATTCCAGCTTCAAATGAATTAAAAAATATAAATATATAAATTCGCTTATTTACGATGTAGCTGTGTGGATATGTGTGCGGGACAGGGCAGGTCTCCCGCCAGTTACTCTGTGGCTGATACTGAAGGACTCGGCGTCACACCCGGTAATTGGTGTGCCGCCAGCCAGCCAGACGACCAGATACTCGATCCCTGTATACTCCATCTCCTGTTTAGCCGCCGTAACCCCGCACCTCCCAGCCCTGGAAAAAAACGATAAAGATCTAAACATAGCTCATGTTGTAACACCGAATTAATCTGGTTTGAAAGTCATATTTGTTTTAAATTGTTCTTCTAGTCAACGGAGGAGTTGTATGTTTCAAAATCATGTGGATGAAACTGAACAGTGAATTTAGATGTGTATATTAGAATTTCATTCGTACACTTCTTAGTTTCTTCCTGACAAGATGCCATGGTTTAGTACTTGGAAAATGTCTTGGCTCAACATTGTTTCATCGCTGGGCCAATCATGATGCTGTCTTTGACACTCTCCTGAGATATCATACATCCCTTGTTAGCACTGGATCCGGTCTACTGACTCCTAAAATACTTCTAAGATTTCACACTTTAGTATGACACGTGGGGATGTGGATACGATCTTTGAGGACCCTATATCTACTTTAATATGAACAAAAACTATTTTTATATTTTGACACTTCTATTTGGAAAAAAACTAGTTCTATATTTTATTCTCATTTTTATGAGATTCACAAATATTAGTAAAATAATGGTATTGACGTTGCAATCAGATGATTTGATCGTACTGGACTGAAAATTAAATAATTTTTTATGAGCCAATTAGATTTGAAATGCTTTTAGTTTCTATTTTGCCCATACACTTCTAGCATTCCAAATGTTAGTACCCCACAAAGAATAGGCATTTTGTACGAATGTTGGTTTACTGTTGGTCCAGCGTCTGCGGCCCAACAGTAAACAACCATTGGTTTTACGTCTTGTGTTTGTTTGGTAGTGACGTAATAGTCTGCTCATTTAAAGGGTGGTCGTACTCAGCGGTTACAGGTTACTACATTCAATCACATCAGTAGAATATGAGACGGGTTTTTATTGGGCAGTTTGAAGGATTGAGAACACGCGACACGCTAAATAAACAGTTGCACATTTGGGCCGCATACTCATGATAAATCACATGCTAGTTATTGGGTCTATACACTCGTCTGATTAGTTTATACAGCCTGCCGGGTTTTTGTATCCTTTTTTACTCGTCAGTAAATAATTCAACACCTCGTACAGTAATAATATTAAGCCAGTAACCATATTTTATTGTCGACATACAGTCGGTTCCATTCATATGGCGGATAGTTCTGTTATAGAAAAGGAAACATGTACGTATTTTATGATTATTCATTAAAAAAATGGCATTCAGGAACATATATTTCATAATTACATTGATGAAGAACGCTGCTATTGACCAAAAGAACAAAACTGAACATATTACACCATTTCTATATTTAAACAAATCAATCATAAAATATTGATTAGCAGCGTTAAATGTTCCTTTGAAATGGTTATTGAAATGATTTTATAAAATACCCAAGGTGTATTATATAAAATAACCCCTTAACCCTTTACCCGCCGGTGCCTCATATATTCGGGTTTTTATTTTTTATTAGCACATAAGGTACCACCTTTTGAACATGTTAAAAGATAAAATGTGACATCAATCAGCAATATTTGAAAACGCTGACCTCCATTTTGTCAAATCTGAATAATTTTCACTTGAAGTTGGCGAGACACAATTTCAAGTGGGTGAAAATTCCGATTGGATATTTTGGGGTTAATATGGTGGAGTATCATTTAGTATATCCCGCGTGCTGCATAAATGCGACACTGGAGCTTAAAGGATTCATTTTGTTCGCAGGCACAACGTTGACCTAACGTAGGCGTACGTTTGTCTGTATGCGTCTTTATCACCTAAAGGTTTCCCAGCAAACCGTTGATCCAATGTGGTTTTAATGCTGGTCCACCGTCTTCGACCCTGGCCCAACATTAAGCCAACATCTGATTACTGTCTTACGTGAGCAATGCTGGATTTAACCCTTTACCCGCCAAATTATTCAATTTGAATTTTCACCCACTTGAAGTTGTGTCTCGCTGACGCGATCCACAACTTCAAGTGAATGAAAATTATTCAAATTTGACAAAATGGAGGTCAACTCTTTTTAAATCTTGCTGGTTGATGTCACATTTTATCTTTTATGAAAAACCGAACGTATTCGGCACCGGCGGTTGAAGGGTTATTGCTGGTCCACAGTCCTCGACCCTGGCCCAACATTAAGCCAACATCTGCTTACCGTCTTGCGTGTGCAAAGCACGATGCATTGACCCAGTGTTAGTCAATGCCAATGTTTAATGTTGGTCCAGCGTCTGCGACGCTGGACCAACATTAAACCGAAACTGGATCAATGTCTCGTGTCTGCTGGGAGTGATGGATTTAAATAGGCATTTTGTGTTTGCCGCCAGGACAGGCCCCCGACCCGTGTCTCTCATGTAATTATGTTGGTATTAGGTAGCCTTTGAAGTCTCTGCACAAGTATAGCCACATTCTCATCTCTACAGCTACACACTAAATTGATATATATACCTAAGTCCCAGATTTTTTGTGCTGATAATATATTTAGAATTTATTAAATTTTTGGCTGATATAATATAATAATCTCAATGCATGTGTACACATCCTCTTATGTCATGAGAGTATAACATTATCCATTATGTCATGTACATATATATTTTAACAATAATCATATATGTTGTGAAAAGTTATCGTGGCTTGTAAGTAAAATCAAAATAGGCGACAACTTTTAAAATAAAAAAATATTACAAAAAATACTTCTTGTGCTTGTATCATTTTCAAATGTGTTTGTACTGTAAGGTGTAAAATCAGAATTTGTCATTCTTGAACACGCTTTTGAATGTGTTTGCTGAATATAGCTGTGTACTGTTAATGTATGCATATATTTTAGTTAGGTCATTTGATTTTAAAAAGTCTTGCAATTTTTTGTCCATGCCAGGTCCTTAATCCTTGATATGGATGAAAATGTGACCCAGAAAAATGTTTCTGTTATAGAATGAATTGCAAACAAATGAAAGCATTAACTGCTTACTTTACAAGTACTCAGTTACTACTGTTTGCCTTTTCACTATATGTAGTACAGTAGGTGGTGACAGTTGTCCAGCAAACACTAGACGTTGAACCAATGTTGTTTTAATGTTGGCCCATCGTCTTCGATGCTGGCCCAACATTAAGCCAGCATTGACACAACGTCTCGTGTTAGCTGGTGGGTTGTTCACCTGTGCTGTGATTCAGGTTGACACCTCGTCAGCTCAGATCAGTCTGAGTGAATGGCTGACAAGCTGAGGTTTGCGTGTTCTTCACTGTCAATTGGGGGGTCGATCAGTCCACTACACAAAGATTTGTCAATAGACCCAGGCTCGAGTTCTACCAAATAATGATGCGCTAAATCAGGAACAATGTCCCTGTGCAATCTCCTGGAAGCTCATAATTATCCTAGCTTTGTAGTTATTTAAACTTCGTGTACCTCCGAGTGACTATGGTCTAGGGCATGTATTACCAAAGTGGTTACCAAGATATGATTGGCCGAGATGACCATCTCGGCCAATCATATCATTGAAATATTTTTGTTAATTTGCCGGTGTGTTAATATTATAATGCATGGCCTTGTGCATTCTATTTTGTATACGATGTTAAGCTAACCTTCCATGGTGCATCAAATATAAAATACATTGCACAAAATCTCTTGGTTTGATTTCATGGCCTAAAATTCAAATCAGACGCCTTTTTATTCGAGGAGCTTATAACACTGAAACTTTACCAATATAAGTGTCATTTGAATGATAAGAATGGCCCAGGGCATGTATTGTGAAAGCGGGTAACCTAGATAGGCTTGGTCATCTCCACCAATGTCATCTTCATCCAGGAGGAATAGGAGCGTGTAGCGCATGGCCCTGCGCGATAATAACGTCCATACATGCACATATACACAGTACCACTAGTCTCAACCAGTAGACCTTAACACTTTAACTGCCGGTGCCGCATATATTTGGATTTTCATTTTTTATTAAGTACCACTTTTTAAATATGTTAGAGATAAAATGTGACATCAACCAGCAAAAGAATTGACCTCCATTTTGTCAAATCTGAATAATTTTCACTCATTTGAAGTTGTGGATCGCGTCAGCGAGACAACTTCAAGTGGGTGAAAATTCAGATTGAATAATTTGGCGGTTAAAGAGTTTATATCCCATACATACAAATCACTGAATTCAAATTGTTTTAGACCAGTACCGTCACGCAGACGGCTATGGTCCACAGAATATTATATGAAATATTTGATCGTATTGATTAGTTGTGCATAGATATGTGAACCCTTGTAGTACCAGAGGTGAGTTATCAAGGTGAGTAAACTCTGGTCAGTTTTAAGAAGACTTAGCCACATAATAATAAGCTGTGTGATTCTTAAGAGCAGACTAATATCCTCTAATAAGGCGGTGGATGCTAAGCTGCTTAAAAACGCAGCGCTCTCAGTCTCAATGATGGATTAATGTTGGACCGAGGGCGCAGACGTCGGCCCAACGATAATCTACCATTGGCTGAACGTGTGTATTTTCCAGGGACCATACACCCTACCAGGCGTTCCCCTCGCGTGGACCTGTCAAAACCGGTGCCAGATTGACTCCGTCTTCCACTAGAAATCGCCCGCTTGGAACAAACGACCGCTTTCTTCCCTTTCACGGCCGTGTTTTCGCTCGCGTCCGACACTCGGCGAGTAGGATCCACCAATGATGGTGCAATTTACCAGAGGTGTTTTCGCTTCCGTTGTTTGATGAAATCTGCGAAATTTGATGAATTCGCGTTAGACAACATATTTTTTATGAATATCCAACTATTTTCAGTCGCGAAATTATACATTATACGTTTAATTCACGAATATTTCACGCTAAATAACTGTTTTTAGTAAATTATCTGTTCTAAAGTTAGTGTGAATTGTAGTGATTTCGTGGTCCAGGATAGATGCACGTCTGCTATTAGTGAGTCTGATATGTGCATGTTATTCTTGTAAACATAATCTGTGTGTACACGCTATACACGAATAGACAGCCTGTGGTACCTCAAGTGTGAAGTTCACGTCTGCGCTCAGCATACGGTGATCACTGATAAGATCGAACCCCGGTCTGCTGGGCTTGATTAACACTGACGTGACGGGTCGCCGGGTTTATTTCCACGCGGTGTTGGCGTTAATAATAACTCGTTAGAACGCGAACCTCTCACATATTTTACATTTTTTGTATCTTTTTTTTAAGCCTGCTTTGCTACTTTAATATCCAGTTTCCAAAATATATGGCTTGTAAAATGTGAAAATGTAACTGCTAGATTTTAGTTAGCACAGGGCTAGAGTTAGTAATTGCTAAATGACAATATTGGTGAAAATGTAGCATTTTCATAGTTTGATTACTGTGCATGGCATTTAAAAATCCCATTATTTGAAATACGTAGCGATAAATATTATACTCCCTGATCTCATGTGAATTAAAGCTGCAGCTGAGTATGATTTAATCCTGTAATTTATTTTATTTTCATTATGCTTTATTGATAAAAGTTTAGTATGTGTATATGTACTTGGTCCTTCCATAAAACAATACACTTCTGTGATGATGACATTGTAATAATATATTATATTTTTGAACAAATTATTTTTCAATTCTCAAGCAGAAATTGTTGATTGGATTTCCAGCTTCAAGTAAAAGCACTTAGGTGAATAACCCTTTTAATGCAGGACCGAAAATATAAGCTTTCCGAATGTTTTTGTGAACAATATTGTTGTCCAATCAAACTAAATATCCTTAGGAATATGCTTTAAAACTTCTGATTGAATAATCGTAATGTTTCTCATTATTGTTTTATCCGAAACTCGTGTCAGGAATTTCAACTTTCAAAATTTTAAATACACGCCGGTATTGAATAATACTTCCACATTTAAATGGTTCAGAGCACCCTACCCGTCTCGTGTGCTTTGTATCGTCAGAAACCTGGCAGTGTTTCTTCTTTACATTTAGAATAAAGGGCTCGCCCTTAACCGCCATCAAAGCATATGGGGGCCATCAGCGCGCTACAGGCTAATATAGGATGACCTGGTCAGAGGAAGGCTCTGGGAAACCCTTTCAGCCTCGATCACGCCTCGGGCGATAGTAGTATACCCATTTCAAGTTATACACTGATTTAAAATGTATAATTATAAGAGTATCAAATCACTCGGAAAGATCACTGCGCCTGTCAACCAGTGTTGATCGCAGATTTTGGAACTGATGTTGAAATGGAAAATGCTAAGTTATTTGACCTTATGCTGCAATACATTTGGCCTTCGCCCCCCCCCCCTTAGGATGGTTGATTATGTGTGCCTCCCTTGGTAATATTTTACCGGTGCAAGTATGTTATATGAGAGAATATTAAATCAGTGGGATGACGCCATGCAAAAAATGGGCTACGTGTATTCCATTGGAAAACATATGTAACACTTTTAACAAATTTATAAGCAAAGAGTACATGTTTTTGGTATCATTCCATGTGCAATGATATAATTGTTTTTTATCGTATGAACAATTACAAATCATTGAAAAACATTGAACATTGAAAATACAGAAAAATAATTTTAAGAATTTAGTTATATTCTTGTGATCAGAAAAAATGTGTGGTTCTACGCTCTCACGTGCCGATGAGATAATAGTGAAGGATTGATATTGGGTACTTTATACAATATAGACTTCTTCGACGAACAGTGCATTTTCCGAGAAATTAGAAGAAAATACTCGTTTGATAAGGTTTGTGCCAGCAGCACCCTGTATCAGAATTGACGTGGGACTGAGAATGCTGCCCAACGACGACTCGATTCCGGACCAACGTCCTAGACGTTGTTCCAGAATTGAGTCGTATTGAGCTTATGGGTGAAAGCGGATTTGAGATCCATGTCACTAGGTCCACGGGCGCGGGATATCTGGTGGCATTGCAGGAGGTGAGATGGAATTAGACGCCTGGTTGGCCTGTGTAAGCAGTGCGCACCCAACAGAGCCTGGTACTACCAGATGCTAAGGCCTGTCTCAAAGGCCTTCAGGCTACAACACTAGACGTTTTTCGCATGGAGGGAAAGTGATGTTTTTCTTTGTTTTGTTACCGAAGGTCCCACGCAGTCATCCTACATGTTGCTTGTGAACAGTACACACACGTATTGTTGAATGTTACACCAGTGTGACTGCCATTTTAGTACGTGGATTGTTTGCATGTTTATGGTTTCGCTATCAGGTTTCATTTTTAAATAAAATGTCTAATGAAATGGATAGGCCCCAAATTTGACAATGTAAGTATGTATGGTCTAGTTATATGATACCATCTTGTCCAACTGAGAGGCTGGTGCTAGGAATATTTTAAATAGTTTTATTTCGGAAACAGTCACAACTGCTGGATCTTCATCTGAACTTTACGTAGGCTAGCCGTAATTCTACACCCCTGTAATATTATGTATTGAGTTTTTACCTATCTATCACAGTATAATGTTTATCATAAAGTGATTAGTATTTACTTTACGTCTAAAATATTCTGACCTTGATTTGGTTACTGACCTATATCTATAATGGAACCCTACTTTAAACATTTACCCAGCAAACACAAGACGTTGAACCAATGTTGTTTTAATGTTGGTCCAGTGTCGTAGACGGTGGGCCAACATTAAAACAACATTGGTTCAACGTCTTGTGTTTGCTGAGTACAAAAGAGCTGATCATCAGCTCTTTTGGTTACTATTTATCTGTGTGTACATAGTCAATACATAACTGGGGTGCACGTTATGTTTCTCATGTGAAGAATGTACTTTTCATACCTACATGCAGTAATTGGGTAATGCCAGAGAAAGACGTTACTAGTAGCTATTCTCGTGTCATATACGAATGTGCAAACCCACTGATATCTACTGATGAAAATATCACCCACTCTTTATTTCAAATACTTAAATTGAAGATTATCCTGTTTGAAAAGCCAAATTCACTATGGACTATGGTGTATTGAACAAAACGAAAAGTCTGTAAAGATCTCAGATATTGCTATATTCAGAAAGGCACGTATTACGGTATAATAGAAAAAACATGAATAGCATACCACAATGCAGCTCCAGTCCAGAACCAGTTTTCATCTTCGACTGAGGAACTGATACACTCTAGCACGGAGAATGTGTCGTCCTGCGCCCAATGTAAACCGGTGGTAAATGTGTACGTAAACATACTGACGTCTATATCCTCAATAGCGCTGATGCTAGAACCCCATCGCCCCTGTATCTCTTTGGCTTAATATGCCAATTACATTCTAAGTCTCAGTTCAAACTGTTATATTTAGACAATAAAAAAGGTATTTGCCAAATCCCGGATATATTCTCTGACATGTCACGACAGTTTTTACACCGTGTATTTATCCGTGTGTAATGAGACTGTCTGTAGTCATTAGCAGTCTTCAGTACCTAAATGTTTGTGGAGACCGCCTGTGCCCATCCCTCATTGATCCATAGCCTGTCAGCCTCACTCCTTGTGTACCAGACTACTGGATACAACAAATTACCACCACCAGCGCTGGCTCAATGTTAGGCCAACGTCTTCGACGTTACCCTGATATTGAACCACCATTGCACAGTCCATTTAACGAGATGATTGTCACAGGTGTGATTTGATGCTTGTGAATACATTGAATAGATACAAATCAGTATAAAACGAGAAGTTTTAAGTGTGGAATGAAATGTGGATTTTCAGTGATTTTGTCCACTTCATGAATGTACTGCAGACCGTTAAGTTGACCAGGAGAAGTATATCAAACATGAGAAGTTCACCCAATGCTGTGTTAATGCTGGGCCACCGTCTGCGACGCTGGCCCAGCATTAATCCAACATTGCGTGAACGTCTCATGGTTGCTGGAATGATGTCCATCAGGGCGAGGAGGGTGTAGCACACTTGGCTGTTCATCACTCGGCGTGACATCTTATTTCCCTGCCTGTAAAGTGCTGTCTGAAGCCACACCGCGGCCACTCCGTCTCACTGAGCGGGAGATGCTATTTCAGCAAGAATAACAGCGCATTTTCTTCCTAAATACACGGGGATACGGAGGCTGCACTCAGGGCACACGCCTCGTTCACTACTTGCCACCCGTTCTCCCCGCCACGTGTCTGATCACGCTGCAGCTTCTGAACCCTGTAATACAAAACACTGACACTTTCAACACAGAGATGCATCACAGGTTATAGTTTCACGGCTATGCCCTTACAAATTGCAAATTTTTGTTTTCATAATTTCGCGTATAGAAATATACCATCACTTGAAACATAAAATATGTACTGTGGGAAATGCACTTGACAAGTATTATAATTACATTCTGTTATAAAGCTGCAATGATAATTTGCAAAGTGACAATTACCTTGTTGAAATATAGATAGCATAGACAAAAATCTTATATAAACATCGCTTTTCAAACGCATTAATTTTGCTGACCTTGTATTTTTTTAGCAGAGTATTTTTAATTTTATCAAGTCGTGAATCGCAGATTATATTAACCGATCTCAATTGGGAGTTTTGCCCCATGTATAAACTTTGTTTCTTAGCATAGTAACCATCCAAATATTTAGGTCGCCAAATCAGCCGTTACATATTACATTAGTATGGTATAATTTAGCATCATTTGGAAAAAAATATGGGTTCAAGGAAATGAATAATTTTTATATCACGATAAATGATCATTATGTGTGGAAGAAAGTATAGTATAATGTAATTTATGATATCTCGTAAATTCCGATTAAAAGAAAAGAAATAAGTTTAACAGTGACCAATCAGATATATCTGGGAAGAATGGTGGAATGTTGCAGGGATTCTAAATGTAGAGAATCGTCCGGTTTTTTTCTTCAGAATATGACACCACAGGTAGAGGGATTCCCTGGGCAGGGGGATCCATGGAGGTAGAAATAGTGGACACAGCGGGACTCATCTCTGACGATTGACATCTCACCACGCCCAATCCTGATGAAGAAATCCCCATATCTTTAACTCTCTGTGTGCTGAAGCCTCACATGACCCCTTTCACTCGGTCTCTCTCCATGTAAACCGGGAGGGTACAAGTGAAAAGTATTTTTTTCATTTACACAGTAACATATTTTGATAATTTTGTACAATTGAAAAAGGGAGATTTAAAATAGAAATTTCACAAACAGCGTCATTTGTTGGTGTTATTTTTTATTTCGTTGTCGATTTTTATATTTCCCGTCTTCTTATGTCTAATTACCATAAACGTCATAAAGTGCCACATGATGTACTAGTAGATGGAATTTCAATTGCACTATTGCGGCCCCCGTAGTGGTCAGTTGCTACATCTGTTATCTGTAGCAGCAGGACATTGACATATCAGTGGGGGCCATTCACTCCTGGTCATCACCGGTCTCTTTTCCAGCTACTATCACAAATAATACCTTCAGAAAGATACTACAGGTTGTTGATGCAAGTAGGTTCAAACGGGATTTAACACTTATCCTGATAAGTTATTTTATTTAATTTTTCACCCACTTGAAATTGTGTCTCGCTACCGCGACCCACAACTTCAAGTGGTTGAAAATTATGTATATTTGTTTAATTTGAAATCAAATATCGCAAAGATTGATATTTAAACACATATTTCGTTCCCAATATCAGTGATTTGATCGACTAATAAAATAGGTTAAAAACGACAAAAGTCGTGATCAGTAGGAAAAGGGTTAACCGTATTTTTTCTCTCAGTAATTTACAATTTGTAAAAATTGTAGTCGCCTGTAATGTGGTTTATAGTAGTAAAAAACTAGATTTTTCTCAAAATTAATTTTGCACAAATTTTATTTTTATCACCCAAGACGTGATTATCTGAAATATTTACACGGTTATTACCGTAAATAGGTATTAGTTATTTTATTGATGATTGGTTCTGTATGGGTGGATTACCGGCGGAATGGGGTCGGGATTGTTTTTACCACCTAAATACCAACCGGTATGATTTGATAGGATCTGTTGCAGAAGAACGTATAAATCACTCATCTCTAATCAAGCCTTCCACCCAGAAAACACGAAACATTCACCCAATGTTGTTTTATTGTTGGCCACCGTCGGGGACGGTGGCCCAACATTAAAACAACATTGGGTTAACATTTCACAGGGAAAGTCCTTCATAACACTGACTTAATACTGGGCTGACATCAGAGACGTTGGCCCACCATCAATCCAACGTATTGTATGTGTTGTGATTCTCCTTGTCAGGTGTGAGAGAAGCAAATAGTGGATTATACAATACTTGAACGCTGGCTCACCATCCCCAGCGACGACCCGGCGTTAATCCAATGTAGGGCCATCGGGATTTGTCAGTTGTGTTATCGCATTGCGATTAAACGCTATCTCTGTGAAGCTGTCTCAGAAACCACGCACTTTTATCGCACCTGATTTCTAGGCATCCTGGATGTTCGTGACATAAAACTGGACATCTCGTGGATGAGATATCTTTCTGAGGCGGATCGCGTTTGTATTGAATACATACGTGTCAACTCGTCAGTAGTATAGTTCACATCAAAGTGTTTTGATTCAACAGCTTGCACTACTAACCTGACGCTGTGATTCTCGAAGAAACGATCCCAGGTAAAAGAGCGCAGCTTAAAGTGAGCCACGGGAGAAATGTGGAGGTGAGAGATGCTGAATGCTTAGCAGGTACTCTTTCCAGGTGAGATTTGATCTCACATTATCACTCTCGGCAGCTAGCAGGCCCCCCTCACAACCCCACAGGCCCCCCTCACAGCCCCACAGGCGTGTGACAGGAGCACACCCCGAGTGACGAGCCAAATAGTTCAAATTACAGATAAATTGTTACACGAGCTCCATTAGGGGGGATCCCGGGCGGGATGCCGCGTCCCGTGGAATCCCCAGGACGCTGGATATAGCCGTACACGGATCCTAACGCTGGTTGAATGCTGGTCTAACGTCTGCGAATTCGGACCAGCATTTAACCAGCGTTAGATCCGTTTGCTGCTTGGGTTAGAATGTAACTGTATCAGTGATGTAGTCAGGTGATGTAACTGCCTCTATATGTCTCACCTCATCTACTCACCTGTGATGCCCCCCCCCCCCTGATGAATTATCTATGGTATACTGAATCCAAGCCAAACCTGATTTTTTTCGATTTTTGATGCTATACATTCTTGTGAATTTCTGATTGTGTTATTTGTGGTACTTCACAAGATCATCGCAAATTCGTCTTGTGGTAATTGGACATTGTTGATATTGGATGGCGAGATTTATTTTGTCCATTTGTAGTGAGAATCAATCAATCAATCAATCAATCAATCAATCAATCAATCAATCAATCAATCAATCAATCAATCAATCAATCAATCAATCAATCAATCAATCAATCAATCAATCAATCAATCAATCAATCAATCAATTCGGTAACTTATAGCGCCTAAATTCTCGGAGATGCGAGCTCAGAGGCGCAGAATCCAAATCAAAACCAGCTCAATGTCGAGAGTCAAAGCGTAAGTCGTCAACTGGGCGCCGAATCTCCGAGGAATTAGGGGGGGGGGAAAGCCGAATCGAAAAGAAAAGTCTTCAGCATTTTTTTAAATGAGGTGACTGTACTCGCAGTTCTCAAATTAACCGGCAGTGAATTCCAGGTGGAGGGAGCTGCAACTGCAAAAGCCCTTGAGCCCCATTTCGTTCGAAAACGTGGAACAGTTAACATATTTGTGTTGTATGATCTAAGAAACGGTCATTACTTAGTTATGATCTTTTAGCATGTCTTGGGAAGCCTTATATTTGATGTATATGGCTTTTCAAAACATGCTAAAATAGCATAATGTATTTATGTGTGACATGATTGGGCATGGCTGTGTGGGTGTCATCCATGTACACTGTGAAATGGAGACTGCTGATATATCCCAGCAAGAGATGTTGAGTGAATGTTGGGCCAGCGTCGTAGATATTGATTCAACATTGGGAGAATGTCTCGTGTTAGCAGATCGGATATGAGATTTAGTCTTTCACCTGGGATGCTCCAAGTCGCTACTCTGACCGGCGTGATTCATGGCCGCCGCGGTAGGAGCGCCCCCCGTGGCGGAATTTGACAACTCGTGTCTCCATTTATAACTCCGCGCTATCTACAGTAAGCTGGTAAGGCACTGGGCTCATTTTATGCCGTTTTCCTACAGGAATGCCACACGTCCGTGTGCCACCCAACCGGACCAGATTAACAGCACCTCTCCCAGACCTCCCCCCCCCCCCCCCCGCAAATACATGTAACCTACACTTATACGCAAACTACAGCACAAGACAATAGCTTTCGTTTTTGATGGTCAATGATCCTGTGGATAAATCATTTGTGTACACTAAAAAATGTCATGTTACTGTTAACTCGACCTGTTCCTCACTTTATAAAGTTTATGTCAATGAATTTGAATAGGTTTGAAAGTTGCTGTTAAGTTTTTCCCAATGACAAAGTGAAATATGCTAACTAACCATATCGTCACCTTGATATTGACTTTGTTAAATTGCAGAATTGACCATATTATTACTAAGGCGACCATACAGTTAAATCAGTTTATTTGATTTAACGGTCATTCTTCACTTCTATTTTGGTAGGCCCGCTTTATCAACATTTTCCTCACGATGTCGTGCATTTCTTTCTCAAATTACATAACTCGCCATGAGCGGCAAACAGCGTGTGTGGCGGATCCCTGGTGCAAGTTTCAGGATCTCTGACATTCCCGGTTGATCATCAGTCATCACCTCGTATCTCCGGCAGCTCCATCATCTTGACACGAATCACTACGTAATCATTTAATATCAGCCCCATACATCCGTTTGATTTTCATGATAGGTATCACAAATTTTTTCTCACAATTTACACTTTGTGTGGAATAAACAAAAAATCGCCAGAATAAAATAAACCCGCCGTTTTAAAGTGCAATTTCAAGCTAACTTTGCTAATATAGCATTTTTTATAAGATTTGTCCATGTTGGATATACAAAAATTCAAGCATTTTTTGTGTCGTATAAATTTTTTGATGGATTTTGTTTTCATTTTTACAGCTGGAAATCGCGTTAGCAATTTCAGCTGTAAAAATGAAAATAAAATCTTGTGATATACTTCAGTGTTTTTTTCTTATATGTAACTATATAGTTGCATACCTGAGTTGCACCTTTAGCCATGTGTAATCCCGCCATATGATGCTGAGGCTCAGCTATCTCAGTTATGTGGATGTTCTGCATGCCGATTAGCGCTCTACATATTCGCTTCCCTCGTATTTTTTTCGATTTGGTAGATTGGCATGTATGAAGAATCTATACATTTCACCCAGTGCTATTTGTATTAAAGATAGCATTGGATCAAATTTAAAGAATTCCATAAAATAATTACACAAAATAATACATACATTTTCACTAATAATCATTTGTAATACTGTTAAATTTTAGCTCAGGCGATTTAAAACTGATTTAAAGCTATAGATATTCTGTGCAAGCTGTTGGTGCAATTGACAATTTATTTGAGAAAATCTTGAAAACTATTATTTATAAGTTAGTATTATAGGGCCTATATTATCATTACCATTGGTTGCCACATTTTTGGTTAACCAAATTATTTGCTTTCTGATTTTCGTCCTGCTGACAATGTTTCATAAGTCAGGATGAATCTCTTATTTATTAATGTAGCCAGCGTTTTAGATGCTCATCTAGTGTTACATAATCTTGTTTCTATCACGTGCGGGTGTCGTGAGAATTTTCCTGGGAGAGAGATAGACTGCGTGTGGTCGTTTAGTTGGGATCGCTAAATGTGTTTGGCGTGTCATATGAAGCCCCTGACAACACGTGCTCGTAGGGAGAGCACCCTGCCGAGTCAGCCAGCAGTGTGGTAGACAAAACAACAGCTTCACAAGTATTAGTTACATTATTTGATTCATTAATTTTGCATTGTGTCTTGATCAGCTAACTAGTTGGAAGGGGACCCCAGCTTTTGTCTCAATGTTAAGCCTTACATTTGAGAAACTCTGCCTGCGCTCATGTCCCGTGTTTTACACGGCTGGATAAATAGTGTTATGTTTAGACATGTTGGTTGAGACTGGCACTCAGACCACAAACCACTGATTAGCAGATGAACCACACATCACATGTCCTTCTGTTTCCACAGCTCAGGTAAAAAACACTTTAAAAAAAACCCGAACTGACATCTGGTCTGATAGAATATTTTATGATTTGTTTGTTTCTGTTTTTGATAATTCGTGAAGCTGTTTATAGCATCCGTCGTAGAAACAAAAATAGTATGGAAAGTATAATCTAACGAGAATGAGAGGTATGTTTTTTCAGCAATTGGAATAGAATCACAGGGTATGAAGATGTATTGCTGACGCTCACCTGTCCTTATCTACCACGTTACATCTATGGTTTTAAAACATTGAATACTCTGTAATTCTTACAATTTATTGTTAAGCAAAAACATTGCCCAGGTCCTTCCGAGAAAAGCCGGGGATTAAGAATTGTCTTTACTTTAGTTTTCTTTTTGTTAGCACGATACGTTCATATTTATTTGACATCTTGCACCAAATCGTTTACCATGGATGCCAACAACATAATAATTAAGCTAGGCTTACTGCGATCGTTTCTAACTAAGAAAATGAATCTCTACCGATGTAGACGACGACAAAATACTCTGCAACGGTAATTCTGTATTATATAAAACCCTTTGGAGTCAAATACTTTGGTGACGACATATTTTGAGCTTAAACTCATTTGAAGCCAGGAATCTACAAATGACTAAAATATATGTGATACAGGCATGTTTCCATATGACTTTGTAATATGTGGTGATTCCATGACTCCCAACATCAATAATTCGAAAGACGGGTGATTTGATGTAAGAAGTACTGATGTTGCTCTTTTAGTGGTTGAGCTTGTCAGATAAATAGGAGACTTGTGGTTGTTGCTGTGACAGTGTGTGTTATCACTGCTGGTTTGGAAGTGCTACTCTCCAAAGACAAACAGCAGTAACTGCTTACTTTTTAGGTAAGCAGTTACTGCTGTTTGCCTTTGCTAGTCTGAGGGCCCTCGGCAGTCTGCCTGACGGAGTGGTGACATGAGGGTGGCGTCTCTGATCCTGTCTTGTTGTTCCAGTCTATGGATCACTACTGACATCTCCACCCCCCCCCCCCCCCAATCCCGACGTAACTATATACAGTTTTACTATACTATTATACTATACCCATAAGTACGCTGTTTACTTGTTGTGCTAACTTTTGTCACGTTCTCAACATGCAAACAACGTTGGGATGACGTTCTGGAGGTGCATTGAGCCAAGTTTTTGTTACATGTAGGTCTATATTGACCAACCGAGCATTTTATTTTGACCCAGTGCAATTGTAGTGATCAATTCTGGACGAAAATTTCTGACATTGACAAATCGGGAATTGAAATAAATGTTTTGAAACAATGTCCAGGTTTTAAACATCTTGTCCAAATGATGAACCATCCTTGTCAAAATTATGTTACATTAGAAGTTCTCCTAGAGAGTTCAACGGTGTGTCAAAACTTGGTGTGAGACATTAGATACTCGGCTTTGACATGTCAGGGGAAGCATGACACTTTAATGAACTACTTATCCCATCCATGTGCATTTCCCTTCATTATCTACACTCCACGTTGAATCAATGTTGGATCAATGTTGGCCGTCCTTCTACGACGTCGGCCCAGCATTGATCCAACATTGGTTCAAAGCCTCGGGTTTTTTGGGTAACAGCCTATGTGATGCCATGTCTACATCTAATAAGAAACAGTCTAACGTATAAGTTCTGCTCTAGTGAGTTGACTTGTATCTCTGAAGAAACTGGATCAGGATCAATCCTGGCCAGAGAGGATCTGACGGACGTCCAACTCTGTCACAACGCCCGCTCCGCATCTCATGTGAGCCGCCATCTTTGTCACGTGATGCGGAAGTGGTTTGAGGTTGAGCATGCGCACAGAGAGTAGCGGTACTCTGGGACGGGTCTGTCATCGGGGGCCGCTAATATGCCGCCTGGCCGTCGCCACGCTCGCCAGCCCGTTCCAGCCCGTGTCTGGAGACGGGGCCCCACCGCGTTTCACGCTTATTTACCACTACATTGGAAATATATTGTGGGTGCCTGCCCTGCGGTGCCCTGCCGTGCCCTACCAGGGCGACGGAAAGGAGAAAACTCTGACGGCAGTGATTGAATGCGCGCGTAACCCGAACCCAAAGTTGTCTGGCGAGCGGCGTTTTTCAGCGGGATAGAGCTTAGATAAAGAGAGTGACGTGAATCAAAGGATGCAAAGGGCATCTCTGCCACCGGCAGGGTGATGGTTCAGTGCTGGTACATTGTACCAGCACTGGACTTGGAAATAACCCCATAGAGTAGCGGTTATGATTCTGTGATCAGGGAGAACCTGTCATTTTGTCATTCCACAAAGAGCTCCACCCCAGAATCAATTAACCAGCAACCAGTAACACATGTAGAAAACCCGGGCGTAAACAGTGAGCCAGCCTCTTATCTCTGAGGTCCATTACATCCTAATGTCCTGAAGGCCCAGGGCGGGAAATCTCATCTCCTCTAGAACTGGGAATATTTAGACAAACAGGTCTATATGTTATCTCAACCCGGATAGATGATAAAAGGCGAGCTTATTAGACCCGAGTGTGGTCCTGGTTTAGGTTTTGATGGGTTCTGCCCTTGACGTGACCTTGAGAAGGACATGTGGTTCTTTGATGATGGTGTGACAGGGGAAGTGAGCTGTGGCTGTCGGGTATCCCCAGGTGGATTTATATGTCGCCGAGGGGCAGGAAAAAAACCCAGGCCGTCAAAAGTGTTATATCATAGTGTCATTAACTTAAATATGTGTAAAGTGATGACTGGTCTATTTAAAGTGCGCTGTCATAAGCGAAATGTGATTTTGTATCATTGAGGTTAAAGACGCGTATCTGCCACTTGATAAAGTGAGAAATACACCGCTTTTAGAAAACTGGCAAATGGTAAACATTATATGATAACTATCTATCTATTTATGACTTGCGTTGAAGTATATCCATAATTCATTTTTTTCCTTATTTGAACAAACCGTAGTCCTTATGAGTTTTTGTCTGTGTATGTTTTGTGATTTTTTTTAAATAAATTATTTCACCACACAAAATTGTATACATTTGAAGAGATAAATTTGGATAAACTGTAACAAGGACAGCTGATTTGATTAAATGTATTCAGCGAAGCACACTTTGATTACCATTGTCTACATAATGCTTCTTTCACGTTAGATAATAGATTGTTATCTTTACTTAGCCGTCAATTGACTGATCTTACCTGCAACATAGCAAAATGTCGGTTATCCACTCTCCACATAGTACTGTTCCATCTTAAATTAACCAATGGGAGATACGTATCACTGGGAGTTTCATAGATACACCAGTTTCTTTTTTTTTATTCGTGTTGGTAACGTATGTGTTATGGCGCCCATGGCATAATGACGTCATTTTCACACTAGCTCACATTCACTAATGTTGGGAGTACAATGGTCACTCAAGTGATTGCTACTCTTCACCCAGCGCGAAACGTTTGCCCCAATGATGATTTATTGTTGGGCCACCGTCTGCGACTAATAAGTCAACTATTACTAAACGTCGCTGATTTTCTATACTCTGTTATCTTTCATCTCCCCCTTGATGACACTACCCTTGTTACGTCACAAATCTCAGTGTAATCACCAGGCAATCACGTAGGTTTATGACGTGATCAGCCGTTATAATGCCGCCCAGAGTAGACATCTTGTCATCAGATTAAATCCAACCACGGCATTATTCCTTAATACAGTAAATCTTAAATTCATTAATTTCTTTGTCGTGTATAATAAAAAAAATATCTGGTGAAAATTATGAAGAGTTTGTAATTAAGACCACCTGAATGCTTTGTGATGTATGTTGTCAAAACTGTTGGTTTCTATATGGTATGAGATAATGAGATTTTAACAATCGTGATTTCTATGAATCGCTAGTAATCGTTCTGTGGAAGCTGGAAAGAAAACAACTTAGGGTGACACTACTTTTAGGAATACGATTAAGGAAGTACTGTTACCAGGTTACCTACTTGGGAATTACTCCTATTATATCCTATCGTATATCTGTAAATCACAAACAAATAAAAATCGTTTTTTATTGTTGTTATTTTTATATCGTATTTTTTTCCATGGAAATTTCTCTTTGAGTCAGTGAACACAGTCACGGCGTTGACTTAATGTTGTTTTATTGTTGGGCAACCCTCTGCGACGTTGGCCCAACAAATAAACATTGTTTTTACGTATATTATTTACTGGACGGTCAGTTGGTCAGACTGACCACTCAGGGTGGGCCTGACACAGTGACTGGGCGGTTGATACGCTGTTAATGGGGACAGGAGAATGAACTGTTAGACTGGCTGATTGAGTGCTCGTACACGCCCCTGTCCCTGCCCCAGCACAGCAGGTGGCGTTGTCAACGCAGGGTTTCCGCTCATAGATCACCGGAAGCTCCATCGGCAGCAGCAATCCCGTTTACAGGGATACCGCCTCGTTCACAGGATATGCTGCATTCTAATGAGTCGTGTTCGGGGGAATTTATATGTCACCTCTTTGAGGGTATTTGTGTATAGACAACGCGCATAAGTAGGCGAAATATTAATTACAAAGGCAAGTCCCCCTTTGAAGACTTAGTTCATGATGACTTTTTCGTCTTGTTTTTTTCAAATTGAGTCGAATTTGAAGTGAAATTAAAATATCCGCAACTACTAACTATAGTAGCATCTATCACGCAGTAGTTGTTAATAATAATGCATTATGGAAAATATATAATTCTGTTATTAGGTGGATTTAATAAGCACTACTTTTAGTCTGAATTTCGTAATCCCTACAATTTGTTCGCTGTCTAAATGTTCTACACGATCACAGACTTAATGGAGCGCTGTAATAATATTATGATATGTTTTTTTTCACATTTCATGACCATGATGAAAATGCTGTTCTGTCTGAGCAGTAGATCACATATCACGTGTCCCGTCTATGTGTATGGTTCTGGATCAGTGCGTCCTGACGGGACTCGACCAGACCAATCCAACCCTCACCGTCTTACTGTACATGCTGCAATTTTAGTTATTTCCCGTTTTAACGCTCCTAATCCTTCGTTTATATCCCAGCAAACTCAAACATTTATATAACATTTATATAACGACAGCCCAACGTCTTCGACATTGTATTAATGTTATACAAATGCTGTGTGTTTGCTGGGATTGGCGATGAAAAATGGAGCGATTTTATAAAATACCAACATATAATATCCCAAGTGAAGTTCAAAACATTCTAATTCAAGAAATTGAATTTCATTAAAAATTTGCAATAAAATTATGTGGTAATTTTTCAATTCTGCAGTAATTGCTTTTACTTGTGGAATAAACAGTCACTTTTCTTGTGAAATAAATAGTTACGTGCACTGTATAGAATACCCGAGATATGGTTACAATTGATCCCTGGTGCTGGAGGAATAGACTGACTTTACAGTGTGATCCAGATTGGGACTCCCGGACCGCGCGCGCCGCGGCGGAGGCCAGGCGCGGGTGCCTCCCGGAGATTGAAGACGGGAAGCCCCGACTTGACAGCTCATCTTTTCGGAGCGGATGGGCCGCCAAGTTTTATTGCTCTAATTATGCATTGTCCTGGCCCGGCTAGGGTTTCACACGGCAGCCTGGCCGGCCACATAATTAACAGGCGGCACCGCGGCCCAGGCCTGCACTTATTGGATTTTAGCGAGACATCCGAGCTTGTCGGCACCGCCTCCCGCGTGGCAAGCTTCTGTTCTAGGAATCCGGGAAGGGTGGGGGAGAGAGGATGCATGACATCTCTATAAGCAGTGCAGGCGTGCCAATGTTGGTACATATGTGGGCGAGCGTCTGCGACGCTGGCCCACATATGTACCAACATTGGCCCTGTGTGTTTCTTTAAGGATGTCACCGTCCCAGCTGGGATGTCCGTTGCATGAGTGAACACCATCGGTTATGTTGCGGAGTCACTGAGCAGTGGATTAGCATTTTAATGAGCCAGGAAAGCGCTAAGAGGTATCACTGTCTAGTGGCGGTGCGACACGCAGCAACCAGCAGCAGGCAGAGACGAGCTAGACGCTGTACCTCATCCCCGTTCATGGCCGTCCACAGAGTCCCGGTATGCATCTATTAGCATGTGATTTGCCGCCACCGCTCGAAGCAATACCCCCTGTTCAGTTGCAGATATTACAGCACACTGTGTTATTGTACAAATAAATAACATGTTTGCAAGTATTGAAGCACAAAGCCTTCCTTAATATGGATGATTCAATGTCAACTGGTATGATTTTAAAAATCGTTGAGCTATTTTATACTCTATCAATGGATGATGCAGTACTTATCAAACGCAATGTGTCAAAATGGCCGTTACGTCGCCTATATTATAAAATTTTGGAATTTAAGAATATTCAAGTCCTGCTTCTATTCAACGCCAAATAAATTACCATGCATGTTGTCTGTCCGCGACCTGCAGATGAGTTTAATTATGTGTAATTGCTTAAAATTATGTTCCTTGGATATTAATAATTTCCTGCACAAATTCATGTACGATAATTGTGTATGAAAATGACAATCTATAATGTATATAGTCATCTAATGTGTATTTGGAATATTATATTGCACATCATCATGAATTGGTTATGTACTCCTGACCATCAAATAACCGTTGTGTCCACTGTTGTGTAATTATCTGATGTTCACATTGTCTCCAAATTTATCCTTGAACATACATGCACATGTACATAGTGGCTGGTTGTCGTTGACCCCAGCGTATTCTTAGGAGTATCACACCACTTTTTCCTGGTATCCAATATTTACTAAAAACAACCTATTCGTTTTACCATTTGAGAACAATAAATTGTTGAGGGGCCACGTGTGGTTCGCCACAGACCGCAAGCAAGTTTAGGGCATTCCTTCCAAATGCCAGCCATTTATAGAACATTCAGCAGATGATGGTATTCACTTGTAATGAAGGTAAATGCACTTGTTCCAAGAGTAAAGAACAGCCTCAGACTTGATGATCACTTTAATTTTTTTTTTGTCGGGAATAAACGTTGCTTCAATTTATCAACGCGCCAACCTACAACATGTACGTCCACGAGTGCTGTTCGGGGCGTCGCAAAAGTGCGCAATGTTCCCTAATGCTGCCCCTTTTATATATAGTGACATTTTGCGTTTTTTTAATGTGCAATTTTCGTCTAATGCTATATAATAGGCCTATGTGAATATTTGTTTTCATTTAAATCTATGAAGACATCTGCATAGGGTTATGTATATGGGTTTCCAATTTTGTATCCGTAACGAAATGGGTTTTTATTGCTACGAAAGTTCTCATGTCCCGTCCTTTCGTATTTGGAGTGTTGGTGGGTGGTCCATCCCATTACGAACGTATTTTGGAACATTGCGAACTTTATCGACGGCCCCTTAATATCAGTGCTGTGTAATACTCCGGTTTTACGGTAAATGATCCGCTGCGCTGAACAAAAGTGAAGAAAGTGGCTAATGAGAGGGCGGCGAAGTGGCACAAAGCCGGCAGATCAGCCTATCTGATCACCATGAGCGACACACCCGCCTAGCTCCTCCTCTAACCAGACTACTCCACAAAGCTGGCAGAGTGCTGGGCCAACGTCTGAGATGCTGCCACGACGTTGTGTTAGTGTGTTTTTTGTGCTGCTTTGGCTTTGGTGACCTCTTCACCGGATTCTGTGATATCGTTATATTTGATAGCTGGTCTAATTTTAATTAGAATTGTAACATTCTTTTGTGAAATCAAATTTTAAATTTTCATATAATTATATGATAGGAATAGCAAAGCTGAAATAGAGTAAATTCCTGTATATAAGTGTGTACATTCTGAAAGCTAAAGCCGGGCGGCAGTTTTCAGAGGACTCTTGGTCTTCAGACGGTTAAGCCTCGTGATTCCACCCAGCCCTCAAATCATCCATCTATTTATCGTAAAACCCCTGGTTTAAGATCAGCAATATGATTGAATGTTTATCTCGTGCTGTGATCAATCTGTCGAAATTATTGGTTTTAAAAATTATTTGATTTCAAAGAAATTAATTCTGACAATAATATAGTGACGCCATTTGTAATTGTAGTTATTGCTAGGTTAGGAATGCTAATAAAGCATTTGTAAAATATTAGATAATTGTATTTTTTATATAGTGTATTTTCTGCTCCTACCTAAAATATTACATGAGATTCTTTGATGATTATATTCTATACACCCCAACGGTATAGTGTATAATGTAAACATGCTCATTTTAATGATGCACAATCTGCATAGACGTCATATAATCAATACATAATTATCTATCTGTAATATTTATTTTAAAAATATTTTAGGAAGACATTTTTAAATTAATTAATCGATGGTCTAAAACAATAATGGGTCAAGTCGACTTGACAGCGAAATTGTGTTTATCTTTTTGCTTAGAACTACAGTCTGCTAAATCCACTTATCAGCATGTAGACTTGGCCTTATAATTATGAAACACACAGCGATTGGAATTTGACAGTAGATCAAGTGAAGTTATCAGAGTATTTTTTACATGCAATAGTGATTCACAGAAGCAAAATTGGAATCAACAAGACACCAAGTTGACTTAGCGCTTTGTTACACCAGGAACACAGAATATACAGAGATTGTTCCTAGATCAACAATAAACTAAGTCCAGGCATTTCCCCTGTGTTGTCTCCACATGTCTCAGAATAAGAATGCGCTAAGTGCACTTGCACCGTTGTTCTCCCAGAAACAGAGCCCATAAGCATATAACACGAGAATAACAATGTGTCAAGTCGAATTGGTCCTGTGTTGAACAAATAATATGCTGATATGTGCTCCTTTTCCCGAGAATAACAATGTGCTAAGTCGACTTGATCTGTTGTTTAACCTGAATTTAGAATAAATTCAAACTTTATACATATTATAGATGACTTAGCTGGTTATTATTCTAAAGGCCAAAAATGTCACTTAGCACACTATTGTTTTAACCCATCGTAATGTCGTATGCATGTTCTTGTCTAAATGATCGTTTTATGATTGCCTGTGATGAAATCAATTTCTAAATTATCAAACATAGGGTGATAACACCAACTTCTGGTAGGTCCAGGGAAATACACCCTGCACGCAGGATGGCTAGGTTTGGAATTTTATGATAATTAAAAAAAAAAAAGATGAGAGGACTTGTGTGCTTAAGTGTTGATAGAATACATAACAAATGACCTCAATAACTCCAGTGGCGCTGGCCCATCACTGAACCATCACAGAGTAAATGTCCCGAATTTTCTGGAACAGTTCACAATTGTCTGGCTTTTCGCCCCTTTTCCATGACAGTCTAATATTTACTTTACTCAACACTGACTGACTGACTTTCTGGATGTTAACCATCGTGGCTTTATAGATGTGTCTGTTCAAAATGATTTTACCTCCTTTTTTTTTGGAGATTAGAATATCTTGAAATAAAAAAAAAATCAATCGAAGATCAATAGGTACCAGTAAGTTTCAGCCACTTGATGTTGCAAGTCCCTGCAGCGAAATTGCATTTCCAAGCTTTAATCTTGTACTTCGGTGTTGACGTCACTCATCGTTCTTTTCGCATTGTGCAAGAAAACCCACAAATCAGCCCATTGTGTAAACAATATATCTTCACCAGACACTTCAAAGTATTAGTTCGGGGTTTAAACCGCGAAAGAAATTTTGTTGCAAATAAAATAATTCTGAATTTCTTATTTGATGCTGTTAAATTTGTAAAAGATGAAGTTTTATATAGTATACGTTACGACAGCAAATATTTTTTTTATCTAATAAATATATTTTACTATTTGGAGTTTCCAATCAAAGAAATGTATGATTTATTCTCTGATATCTTATTAATCGACATGTTGAACCAACAACAGTGTCATCTTTATTTTTAAACGTAACACAGTCCTGTTTTTGCATAGGCCAATAAAGCATAGTATAGATTCACAATAAAAAAATTTTTACTCGCTGCTAATTTATATATAATACAGCGCACAAATAAGAATAAGTGATAATTACAGAGCCGACAGTTTGGGGTTCAATGGGTCAGAGACAGACACGGGGTCAGGGAAAGGGGTTAGGCTATGATAATGCCTTGTTCTTGACTTCTGACTTCTTCTGCCAACAAAGAATCCAACAGCAGGCACCGCCGACAACCTGTCAAGAAAGTCGGCATACAAACGCCGGCGCAATGATGGTCAGACATCTGAGACATTGGGACAGCAATCTGCCAACGTAGGTTGATCTTGTAGACTTCTTTTGGATTTCGGTCGGCGCCACAGCGTCACAAATAGGCTCAAATACCACCACCTAATTGACCCCTAAACCTCATAACATATGCTTTCTAACCCCACCCTTCTCCAACAAAAAATTATCTCTCCACAACATCTTATGTTTGCTACTAAATGTATCATTTTAGTTCACGTTCTCTTCTACAATCTAGAACGTATCAAATTAAACAAAAAATGCTGAATTATCTTTCATGGAAGTAAGAATTTACATTTTTGTGGAATATTTTCGTTTTAAATTGATTCATATATCGTGATAGGAATTTATACTGCGGGAACGATTATATGAAAATATTGATGTTCAAGCAAAAATGTTCAAGCAAATCACTTATTAAATTGTTTGTTCAAGATTAAACTGGAATGGCTCAAGCACCAGTGCTTATAAAGACGGTATTTATAAGCCCTGATTTGAACCCAGATTTTCTACCTGATTAGAGTGATTCTGCATTTTGCGTGACTTTATAATAGGAGGGAATACATGTAGATATGCTTAACCCTTAGCACACTGATGTCGACTACAGTAGACATTCTGTGTTTTTTACTACCACCTCTATAACCAGTTGTTTAAAGTGAAATATGCATTAAATCTTGAAACACTCGTATATGTTGGGACTTAAACTTCACAAATCACACAAATTTTCAGTCACTTGAAGTTGTGGATCGCGGTAGCGAGACACAACTTCAAGTGACTGAAAATTGAAATTGAATATCTCAGTGCTCTAAGGGTTAATACGCATTCACATTAACCCTCTGAAGATGCTAGTGTACCTGTATAAATATAAATACATCCAAAAGTTGATTGCTAAATGACATATTACTCAACTTGAAGTGGGTTAAAATTGCACATATTAAGCACTGATTTCATTCCCAACAACTACGATTTCACCTGTTAATAAAACGGCTTAAAAACGATTTAGTCGTTATTAGCTCAAAATAGCCAGACGTGACTTTCGATTCCAATATCAGAATAAATAATGTAGACTCCACACGTTTAAACTGTGGATGAGAATAGATCAACCACAATCTGTGGCGTTTTGAGATTCTGACGTCTAAAGTCGATCCCCGCACAAATATTTAAACATGGGTATTCAAATGAAGCTGAAAGCTAAGACTAACTATAACTTGGTGTATATAAAATATTTCAGCGCTTTAAGGGTTAATGTTTAAACGACACTCTGGCTGCTAGGGGGTCCATTGATCATTGAAGAGACGCTCTTTTACAAGAAGACGCTAAAATCCAGATCCCCACGCTACCAGAAACACGTTGTACAATGTGCAATGTCATATGGTCACTTTATGATAACTATAGATGCATCATACTGTGGTGATGATATTAAAATATTTCTTTTTTATCCGTTTATTAACGATACAATATAATTAATAAATTAAAAGTTATACAAGCAACAATAGAGACAAGAACAATTTCAAACCGTGTTACTGATGACAATGAAATGTTGTTAGATGTTATAGCACACAGTAGTGTTACTTGTGATGTCAGGTTGTGTTAGAACCTGACAAGCGCCACAGGGTACTAGAGGTATACTTTGTCCCTAATTGTAACTAGCAGTGACAGCGGTATTACATGTACACAGCCTTTATTACCTACCCAGGCACCAGGGCAAGTCACTGATCACTCATATGTGTACTCGGATACCTTGGTTTTTTTACTTACTTCTTTTTGTTTAGCGTATCTGCCTGTTGTATTTGCTAGTACTGTGCGGTTATTTTTAAGTATTGGGTTTGTCTCTTTGGCATACGCTGATGGCATGTGTTTTTCTGGAAAATCGTGAAAATATATGGAGGCGAGTGAAGTAATTTTCACCCACTTGACCTTGTGTCTCGCTACCGCGATCCACAACATCAAGTGGGTGAAAATTACTTCACTCGCCTCCATATATTTCCACGAATTTCCAGAAAAATACCCATTATCTGCATATCTCTGAAATGCTGAGCACTCACAATTCCCCGGGCATGGCAGGGCAGGTCAGCAGGTCGAAATTACATGGAAACAGTGTACCCTGGAAGTTTATGAAGACTGGCTTACTACGTGATCTGGGCAGGAAAATGATAGCTTGCATGCATAGCTGACCAAAAAGAAGGGCTCCGCATGGCTGTCTGTGACATTAGCAGTTTTTGGCTGTATGACTTGTCAGCCAGGGCGCCGCATGTATCTCTGTGTACGTGTGGTCTGGCCAGGTGCACCCTTACTCACCTGAAAGCATCTTTACTATTTATATTTCGGTACTAGACGCATAATAATAATTTAGCAGAGGCACAGCATATTTTAAGTAGAGCAACGAGGACGTTTTGTGCCTTTATCTGATATATCTTACACTTGGTTATTTTACAATATAGGATAATTTTTAAATGATGTTGATATGCAAATTGCGGTAGCACTTGATTGAATGGAAATTTGATGATATTCCGGGTTATTTGAAGAGACAAATGAAGCTATTAATAACATAAAAATCTGGACTCCTTGTGTATATCAGAACACATATCTAGATAAATATATTCTTAGAGTATGCATCATCCTTTTAGTTTTTGACCATTTTATTTATCACATCTAAATGACAATTAAAACAACTTTTCATTTGTCACATGTAAGTGGGAACAGTTTTCCCATCATTCGGGATACTGACTTCTTATAACTTAAATCTTATTTCTTGGGAGTACGTTTTCATGGCAAGTTTTCACACATGTTACTTGCTAGGTGATTGTGGTGTCAGGGTGTAAGGCGTCATCTCTGTCTTACATGACCACTCATTAGAACCATCATCCATCATCTCCAGAAAACACACTGTCTCTGGTTTAATGCTGGCCCTGCATCACATACGTCCACTCAACATTGATGTAAAAACGGGACAATGTGTGAAACTAGCCAGGATTCCGCTCCCGTTGAACCAATGATGATTTAATGTTGGGCCAGCGTCTCCGACGCTGGCCCAACATTAAATCAGCATTGGTTCATCGTCTCGTGTCTGCTGGTTACTCCACTACCTATATATATAGGGTGCCGTACATAGCGGGGGTCGTGGGGGGTGACGTCGGCAGGGTAATGACAGTGTTGTGAGGGTCATCCATCACTGAGGTTTACCACAGGGTACAGTCTACTGACAACCCCGCATCAGCCGCGGCGGCAAAGGAGGAGGCGGAGGGCCACTTCACACCTAGAATCACAGAATCAGAGGTGATCTCTTCTCCTGGTAGTGTCAAAGATCACTGGCCGGGGGGGGGGGGAGGGTATGCACGACTTTTAAATTTTTGTTAACTTTGTATTTTAAATGTTCATTCACATAATGTAAGTCCCGATACGTTTTATGTGGATGAACATTTCCGAACATAATTATGTGGCTGAATATATATTCGTCAAAACATTTATCAATGTTGTTGCTGTGTGGTAATCAGGTAATGTCCTGCTTGAAAGCACCGTTATATCCGTTCATGAAAAAGTTGATAATAAAACACCTGCGAGATTGAGCCAGCATTTCTCATTACGTATTATATGAGTGACGGGAGGGACAGTTATATTTACAATGAAACCACGACTTCTCGGTAATTTTGTGATTCACTCTCGATTAAGATGAACATTTAACCCGATTTTGTCTCTTCAGAGAACTGTTAATGAGAAAAACACCCGGAAAATTGTTTTCTGAGCACATTGAATATTAGACGCGTTGTGATATTCAAAAATATGTTTTAAAAAATTATTTTATGCGAAGATTTAGCAAGAACGTAAATTGAAATAAGTATGCCTATTGAATTATTGTAAAAAATGGTCATTTGTGTGACATTTGTTTACGGCGCTATTTATAAAGGAAATTAATTATATGGTTCAGAGAAAGACATGCGAAATGTGTATTATGGTGGAAGATGCACATCATTTTAATGACTATATTTGACCAGACAGGAATAAGGGAGTCTACGTGCGTGATCTAGATCATTCCCTACCCTGTAGTTATGGTGTGATGACCAGTGTAAAACATCTCTACTTCATGGCGTTCGAGGAAGAAATGTGAATGGGTGGGCAAGTGCTGGCTGAAGGTAGAGCCAACGTCACCGACGTTGGCTCTACCTTCAGCCAGCACTTGCTGTTGGCTGAGAATATGTCGTAAATCAGGGGGAAATCACAGTTGATTAGCGCTCATTAACTATCATTAACGCTCACGGCGGCGGACCGGCCAGTCAGGTGGGTCTGTGAGGACCATAATGGACCGCTAACTATCACCTGCGGGTCAGTCTGTGTCACACGTGAAATGAACGACCTGCCTATTAATTACTGTGCATTTTTAAACTGACCGCTCCACTTTATTATGTGTAGCTGATTCCATTATCAGATTATAGCGGCCGCTCAGCCTCAGGCGCACGAATTCTGATGTTCTCTGAGATTACGCAATACGCTCACAAGAGGTATGTAAAGCGTTGGCCGGACCATATATGGAACAACTTAGATAACAAATCGAGCTATGTTATAAGGGAAATACCAAAGATGGAACAAAGTCCGTTAAGTTTGGTTTTGAGATGCTAGCTCACACACTGTGATGTAAAGTACATTATTGTAGTTAGGAAATGTGTTACACAGAGATGGAAAATCAGTGCATAGAAACAGTTATCGAAGAATCTTTTAGTTTATATTTGCTGACTATTTCTGCTCCACTACATCCTAGGAAACACGAGTCAATGATCATGTTGATGTAAGCTCGTTCGATGTTGAATCACGTCTATGGCACTGGCCCAACATCAAGCTGACATAGGATGATTGACTCTATGAAAAGACTAACACCCCGTGTTTGCTGGGATGGGATCAAGTGATTTGACTTCAAAACCAAAGGACATTGTACGATTCGGACTTGTCAACAGCGATATGTTTTCTCATGTTATTCCAGATCGTATTTCACCTGGATGCTTCACAAGTGTCCCGTGTTTTATTCTTGTAAATGTGTCATTGTTGTTGTTTTCTTAAAAAATGAGTTTCTATTTGTTTCTGACGTTTTTCTTTGTTTTGTGTGTTACAGGTGTTACAGTACGTTGATCATTTACACGGAAAATGGCACTTCAACGAGATCCGCGCCATCTTCAGCCGCCGATACCTGCTACAAAACGTCGCCTTGGAAATCTTCATGGCCAGCAGAAGTAAGGCTTATCCCGTTTATTTTGGATTATTTTAGTGTAACTTCATCTTTTGGCCGCACCGTTATTTTGGATGTGACTGTTTTGCAGATTTAGAACTTGTAATATAACCCAATATATAATGAAATAATTTCTGAAGTCAATCATGTGCTGTATGAATTATTCATTTCTGTTTTAATTGTTTACGACGACTGTGAGTTGAGTCTTGAGCACAATGTGTACAATTAAATCGACCCCCCCCCTTGTCTTCAGAATTACTACGCTCATTCATTGGGCATTCCTCGTTTTGAGTGTTTACTTCTATTTTTCCCCGAGTGACAATTAATACCCGCCTAGTTTATATTACATATTTAACACATTTAGACAGGATACATTTACCTGTATGCCGGGCCAATGTCACATTGGTGGACCATATAATCGTGCCGGCATTGGGTCAGCGTTGTTTGTTATCTGGATAAAACCAGGATCATATTCCTGTCATGTATCCCTCAGCTGTTACACTGTCCGTGAACGAAACGTGGAGCAGAATTTGGCCAACGTCGCACGCGTTGGCCCAACGCTGATCCACCGGTTATGTCTGCTTTCACGAGACGGCAAACACGATACATGTTGTTTTAATGCTGGACCGAATGTTGTTTTAAAGTTGTTCCAACGTTTACGACGGTGGCCCAACATTAAAGCAACATTGGGCCAACGTCTGTTTACTGGACGGTCGCCTGTGGTATTAATTGAGCAGGAGCCAGGGATCCTGGTATGATGTACTGGGCCGGTCTCTGGATTCTATCCCGGGGGACGCGCCCCTTTGATTTCACGTGGTAGATCCACTAGGTGCGGAGTCTGGTTTATACTACACGCCATAATTATATCACCATATTTTAACGGTATCATATTTATATGGCTTAGGTACTGTGTGACTATGATAAGATCGTCTTTCTTACAGGGTAAATTTAATTCCGTAAGGGTGTTTATATTTTTTTTATAAAACGTTTGCAATCAATGGCTAATTATTATATGAGCATAAATGACAGATTTATTAAGATGTTCTAATTTTCCATAGAATTCGCAGAAATTAATCGGAAAATTTTAGAACTATTCCACTTTGTAAATCAGGTAATTCATGAACAATTTAGCGCATTTTCTTGAGTCTCTGCCATATCTCTGTCATAGCTTTTTCTCACTTTCGCTATGCGATAGATTTCTATAGATTTCTATTGGCAAAAGTCCAGACACAATTTTAAGTTGTGTTTTCATAAAACGATAACAATCCAGGATTCCTGTGAAACTACGTTGCCTCTTTTTGAGACGATGTAACTATATGCGATGATATACATGTAAAAAGGTGGTGGTCTCGTTTCGCAGTCCCTTTAGATGGTTCTGACTATTTCAATATATACTAGTACTTATTTCTAAGTGATGTATTATAGTTACAGTATCTATTGAAATATTGGTTATCATATGATGGCTAGTTTACTGTGGTTTATTTCATCTTATTGTAAAATGTAATTTCGGCCCTTGTCCTGCCATTTCATTCTGATTGTTGTATGTGCCCCTCTAATGAGTGGCAGGGGCCGCTATGACACTTTGCCTCCAACCAGACCATCAGTTACTCATACGTGTATGTTCTCCTGAGAATAGGCTTCGTGTCAAAGGTTGAGGTGTAAATGATCCAGAGATTGATGTGGCGCCTTCTCTTTTCGTCTGCCTCCCATTTCTAATATCCCTGACATCGTCAACCTGTCAGCACCGTTTGCCTTTTGACCTGCAATGATTCTACCCCATTATGGTAAGCTTAGGGAATCATTCTGTTATCCTCTCTCACTACACACCTTTACTAAATGAGATTAGTTATTTTAAATGCGTCATTTTATTCTTGCCTCATCATACTTAAAAAATGTACACAAACGTATGTCATGCCCATGTATTACGTCATCCGATATGTAAGAAATGACTGCTCTTTCTCTGCACCTGAGAATTTTTTTAGATATTAATAACCCTTTATAGATAATTCTTTTTAGGTGATCCTTTTTGATAATCCTTTTTAGATAACCCTTTTTGTACGAATCACAACAAAAAATAGTAATTTTGAAACTGATATGTGTCTCCAATGAGCAACGTTTGACAGTAGACGTACTTGACCTTAAATTTGACAAATCTAAATATTTTCATTCACTTAGATCAGCGAGGCACTGAGAAATGTATGTCAAATGATGATAAAGGGCCGGTTGAATTTTGCTCTGAACTCTCAGCAAGTCACGCTATGAGGCGACTTAGCACCCTTGGTACATAAATCGCTACAAAACATTGTTAATCGTCGCTCTAAAAAAATGCGTTAGGGGAAATGCTTTAATAATTTTATCAAGTGTTCGTCATACACATTAATAAAAACAGCTCAAGCACAACGTCCAACCTCACCAACTTAATAATAGGATATAATGTAGTATTTGTTTATAAAACCTGGGAGGTGTACCCAATGATGTCATAACCGTTTTTTTTCTTTTAAAAGATATTGATAGGAGACAAACATGGCAGTATCAGTTTACAGGATAGTGTGAGTAGGCGTGATCTTTAGGTGTGGAGAGGTCATCTGATTCCCTCTCAAGTATCGGCTTGGTTACATTCTGCTAGTGTAGCCCTGGTTTGTGTATTTGTTGGGGAGTGGTCGTGTGGCCGCGCGGGTTGGCACAGAACACTTCAAGGCTGAGCAGTGAAGGACGTTGACGAAGCCTTGTTTCAATGCTGGGCCAGCGTCTTCGACGCTGGTCCAGCATTGAAACTAGCTTCGTCAACGTCTCATGTTTGTTTGATGGTATGTAGTTGTTAAGAGTATTGGTCTAAACATGCCAGAAATATGAGATGAATGTATTCTGCTGGTCAGACTATATTAGAATGGGAGCCTATACAGGTCGCTATACGCGATCTATTCAAATGAATACATTATTACACCCCAAGTTAAATCGCTGATTCTTTGACATATGAAATATTTATCCACCTGTGGGGAAAAGTGTGTATTTCATCTTATTGTTATATTGTCGGGATAAAGATGTGCATGTATTTATTTTACTTTTTAAATAAATCTAGTTAAAAAACAAAAACATGCATCTGACCATAAGTCCTGGATGAATCTCTTTGTCTAGTGTCTTATGGAAATTGACTTATCCGTAATAAATGACGAGTAAGGTGTTTTTTTATTGATGAGGGATAGGTTTCTTTGAAAGACCAATTCTGTATTTTATCTTGTGTCGTATAACAATAAATACTTTTCTCAAGCGTATACCCAACAAACACAAGACGTTGACTCACTGTCGGTTTGATGTTGGTCCATCGTCTTGACGTCGGCCCAACATCAAGCCCACAGTGGGTCAACGTCTCGTGTTTGCCGGGATACTGTCCCAGGACCCTACGTCGGGGACGTTGTCCTGACATTGCTCCTGCTCTGGCCCAGCAGCTCCGTGTCCACCACTTGGCCACGTCAACAAGTCATGGTGATTCTGGTGTTTGCTGACGCTGGCTTTCACCAGGGAGCTCTCCCTGCTTTCAGCGACCACCTCTCTGACACGACACGGCGGCCACCGGGCGTCTCACCAGCTCTCTGGATGCCGCCGAGCCACTTAGCCACCGCAATCTTGGTACACTCCTGTACCCCAGCATCCTAATTGTTGGTTACAGTTTCCCACGTCTCGCGTGGCGACATTTCTAGATACTGTCTGTCAGTGTGCTATGATGACGTACATTTACAATTGTGAGTTTGAAGAGGCCTATTGAGCCATGTCCCACTGTCTTATTGGAAGTCCCCCAGCAAGCACGAGACGTTGGTCCAATGTCGGGTTAATGTTTGCCCATCGTCTTCGACGCTGGCCCAACATTAACCCAACATTGGGCCAACGTCTCGTGTTTGTTGAGAAGACACCAATGTTCCTACAAAAGCGGAAAATTTAGAATAAAGACAGCAGTTTTAATATAGCTAAATGGCATAATCTCACTCAGCACACGAAGTTGTATCAACGCTCAACCAGCGTCAACGGCAATCACTTAACGTTGACACAATGACATTCTACAAACACGAAACGTTGACCATGTACTGTTCCCAGTGGAATGTTGCAATTTTGTTCCTACCACTTGTGACACCTATTTAGTTGACGTAAATCATGTGATAGACGTCCGTGCAAAACACGAGATACTGACCCAGTCCTGGTTTAAAGACAGATGCTGACACAGTGTCCATATTATGACGATGGGCCACCATTAAACTAATATTGATCAAGTTTGCGAGATGTCTCACGTTCGCGAACTCTCCCTTGATTTGCGTTGCAATAATTTTCTTGTGCATTATCATTTGGAGTTCCTCCCTCGTGATAAGATTTATGTTTATCGCCTGTCTAATTGATTATATCATTATGTAGCAGTTAAGCAGTTTTGGGGGATGCAAAATACAATATGTTTTTAAAACTGATAAGCCTATATAGATATTATTTTTATATATCTGTCAGGATGGATGCAACAATAATTTAAACCGTCTCCCATCAATCCAAAAGCCACCATGTTTTCGTACAGTTTAGGGTCTGGGTTCTATATTTCCCCTTTATCTACATCAGCTGAAATAGGGACACGTGGATACGGTTATCTGGAATGAGGTGTTAATAGATGTTACCAACATATCACTAGATTTATAGCTCATTGTTCTATATTGATAATGTTCATTTCTAACAGATTTGGATAAAAGAAGCATGCGATTTATACCTTAATCGTTTTTTGGCCTGTTTTATTCGTGTGACCGTCCATAACTCTGGCCCAACCTTATGCTAGCATCGGGTTGCTATCATCTTGCTGGGTATTGAGTGAAATACATATAGTTCTCTTTAATACATTAACCCTTTAAGCCCTCACGATGCATTAAAGCATCATTTTACATCTATGAAAACAGATCAACTAGGGGTTTATAACGAAAATTTCCATGAAACTGGTTTACCAATACTTGGCAGTTTCCTTTAAGTTTCAAACTACATCAAATCATCTTCATCCACTACAAGTCGAGAATTGCGGTAGCAATTCGCGGCTTGTAGTGGATGAAGATGACAACGGTAAATGCAGGCTCGAAAGGGTTAAAGTATTTATATTATACCACCAAAACAAAGTCCGCCATCAGTAGACTCGCATTCCTTATTTCCTGATATGAAAACTGGGTCTATCTCATTTGGCGAGCGATTGGCGGCTAGTTTTGCTGATTTTGTTTTGACTTCCTCTGCAGTTTGTAATCATCAAGCCACTTGGCTGAGTGTTTCCTTACACACAGAGTCACTGTGTTGTCGCTGGGGATGTTTTGGTTCCCCCCCCCCCCCCAAAGTGCCTGGCATCTGTGTATCGTCCTAGTCCAAAGCATATTATTAACCCTTTCACAGCAATTGCTCACGTTCACTAGTCACGTATGTGTCGAACCTAGGTAACCTTTAGAGCGCTGAAATATTTTGTACAAGCCATGGAAGCCAGAGGGTTTTTTCAATTTGAAATCATCAAAAATGTTTTAGTTAGCTCTTTCCGATTCATTTGAATACCTATGTTATGGGTCTACGGCCATTGCAAATATGTTTACCCTTACAGTGCGGGGATGGGCTAGTCTAGAGACGTCAGATTCTGACGACTAATGTCTATCCCCGCACTGTAAGGGTTAACCCTTTGTGAGCCAATGCTCACGCCGATTATTCGTTTTCACGTAGACATGCGTGTCGAACTACATTAACCCTTTTCATGCTAGATCCGCATACGTTTACAAGTATTGTTACAAGCTCAGCTAATCAAATAATTATGAATCCCCCGCGATGCATGTATGTGTTCATGAGATAATTCCCGTCTGCACCGCCTTTTCAGAAATATAATATTTTCCGTTATTTGAAGCCAGAAATTCCATTAGCAATTCAAGCTTCAATTGTATGAAAATAATCCTCTTTGATATGTCGGTAGGACAAGGGTGAAATACCTGAATTACTCACTACAATCAATTTTCGCAGGACTTATAGATTATTACATTAAACCCTTTCAGCGCGGGGACCGTCTTTAGACATCAGAATTTGACGTCTGAAGACGATCCCCGCACTGAAAGAATTAAAATATTTATAATAGCCATAGACCCATAACATATGTATTCAAATGAAGCGGAAAGAGCTAAATAAGACATTTATGATGCTTCAAATTGAAAAAACCTTTGGTCTCCATGGTGTATACAAAAATATTTCAGCGTTGTATGGGTTAACCCTTTCAAGCCTGCATTTGCCATTGTCATATTTATCCACAACAAGCCGCGAATTGCTGCCGCAATTCTCGATTTGTAGTGGATGAAAATGACTTGAAGTGGGTGACAAATGAAAAAAAATACTGTTATTTTTAAAACATTTTCATGAAAATTTCCGTTCTCAAACCACTAGGTTTCAGGAAATTAGGTCTGTTTTCGTGGATGTAAAATGATGCTTTAATGCATCGTGAGGGCTTGAAGGGTTTAAATGCACTACTTTGACTTTTGTGAGTGTGTCTTGTAACATCTCATTACTATTTTCCACAAAAGTGCGTACAAAATATACTTTTTTTCGATCATAATGTTGGATACTTTCTGTGATGGTGGACAATAATAAATAGATGGCCTGGCTGTAACTACATTTGTGTATGATTGCATGCATATACAATACTAGATTTACACGTAACATGTTAATCTGCCCAAGATAGAACGTGAATATTTTGCAGTCATAACATGTCCGTGTTTTTTCTGTGTAGTGGTTGAAAAATCCATCACTGAAAGAAAGTAACGTCAATCCCTACGTGTCACTTTTCTGTGACACGCAAATGTAAAACTAGACGACTATTTCTAAGTGCGAAGTATGTACGGTACTCTTGTAGTTGTGATCCACCCTAACTGGGACACACCTATCATCTGGGGTACGCATTTGTCATCGCAAATAGAAACTTTTATCAAAATTGCTTTGCCTTTTCAGTAATTCCTATTCCCATTTGTCTATAGATATGAGATGGCGCTGTGATCACAAATCTGGCGCTGAATGACAGACCAGATTGTAGATTATAATAAATGGGCTAGACTTTGCTGTAATGGCGCCATGAATGCCAGGCATGCGTCACTACAAGTGGAAACATCAAATCAAAATTATGTTTCTGGACAGACATGAAACAGAAAACCAGCAAATATTCACCCGGAAATTTCCTTATTTTATCACATGTTAGTTTTCTCTTGAATAGTTCAGACATTTATACTGCGAAATCAAGCAATAGAGATTTCAGATGTATACCTTAATCCCGTAACGTGGATGTCTTTCAAAGAACTATTTTTTTGTCAATGTAATGGCCCAATTCTAATTGATCATTACATTGTTGAATTAGAATATTCTATATATCTTTCTTTTTACAAGCATATTGTTATTTGTGTGTTTCAGCTGCTGTGATGTTCGCCTTTCCTGACCAGGCCACAGTGAAGAAGGTGGTAAATGCGCTACCTAGGGTGGGTGTGGGGGTCAAGTATGGCCTGCCACAGACAAGGTGTGTAACCCAGATAGCCAACACTTCATTCACAAATGTACCGAGATCGTTATTAGCTTGAAGACTGTATTTACGTAATGGCATTCTCACGATATTATATAATACGTATGACAATTAATATATGCCTATGATTTACGTCAACCTTTAGAGCGCCAATGTTTTACCTACTTCAGGTTGTATCCGCTTGTGCGATCCACAACGATAAGTGGGTGAATTCTATTTATTCAATTTGGGACCTGTGCTTTGACATTCTTGCCCATTAACCAATTATTTCACCTTCAGAATTTTTAAAGGAAAAACATTAACTCTTACAGTGCGGGGATAGACTTTAGTCGTCAGGATCTGACGTCTGTAGACGCAGTGCGGGGATAGACTTTAGTCGTCAGGATCTGACGTCTGTAGACGTCAGATTCTGACGACTAAAGTCTATCCCCGCACTGTAAGAGTTAACATTTTTTATAATGATCGTAGACCCATAACATAGGTATTCAAATGAATCAGTAAGAGCTAACTAAGACAGTTATGATGATGTCAAAATGAAAAAAAACCCGCTTTGGTCTCCAAGGTTTTCATAAAGAAAATTCAGCGCTTTAAGAGTTAAAATGATTGAAGTCGCGATAGGCCGTCATTAATTTATCCTCGGGGACCCAATGGTAACTCCGGATTTGAGTGTGATCATCACCATTTCAATGCGGACGCCAAAGAGCGCGGAGAGTCTGATTCAAAATGTTAACATAACCTTTTACCTGTCATAAACCTGTCGTGACGCATTATATTGATATAATTATTACACTTATTACATGTATATCAAATTGAAATAATTATTTTATCAAATTAGGTAATGTTCATCCACTGTGAGGTCAGCTTACATTAATGAAAATATGTTGACATTTTCGTGTGGGCAAACGGTGGATGTTACGTCTGAAACTGTAGAACCTACATGCATATTTTATTGAAAGATTTGATTCAAAGTAGATGACACAGAAACTGAAAGTCTGGCTTATGCCGGCGACATTGGCGTGGGATAAATACCTAGCAAACACGGGGCATTCACCCAATGCTGTTTCAACGCTGGCCCAGTAAACAGGGTGGGGGCATTCACCCAATGCTGTTTCAATGTTGGGCCACCGTCTTCGACGCTGGCCCAACATTGAAACAGCATTGGGTGAATGCCCGTGTCTGCTGGGTAGTAATATCAAATTTAGAAACCACCTTTGATGAAAATTTGATTATAATATTTTTCATGCGTTACAATGTTATGAATAAATAACAATCTGTCCTAACAATATTTAGTATTGTCCGTCTTCGTCGTGTCCACGTACATCATCCAGATCCATTCGTTTTGCCACCAGTTGTGCATTCATCTTTGATGCTGCCCTCTGGCGAGTACCGTCATATCTGGAAGTGTCTGACTGTTTCGTCCTGCATGATAAGCAGCTAATACGCTCACCAGATGGGGCATCGAAATTTTAACTATCCCTAACAAATGCGGCACGACTGGCCCAGCAAACACACATATCGACTCAATGGTGGCCCACCGTCTACGACGTCGGCCTAACAGTGTGTCAATGTGTTGTGTTTGCTGGGATAGACGGCAACAAACGCGAGACGTAGATCCGATGTTACTTTGTGGCCTAGATGAGCTTATGCCATGTGTTGCGTCCGTCGTTCGTTGTCTGTCGTCTGTCCACAGTTCACAAGAAGTGCTTCTCCTCTCTCAATACTTATCCGATTTCAATTCTGTTTGGTTTTGTTTGAAAGAGCGTGGGCCTGTGCATTAAACAGCCTCGCGGATTTCAATAAGACCTAATTAGGACACTCTGTCCACAATTCACAAGAAATGCTTCTCCTCCCTTTTGTTTAGTTTATTTGAAAGAGCTCGTGCCTGTGCATTAAACGTCCCCACATATTTCAGAAATTTTAATTCGTAATCAACTTGCCCTAATTAAAGATGAGCTTCTGTGTCATTGACACTCTGGTATTTTAACAGAACGTGATTGTTTTCTGGTAATGGGGCCTCTATACCCACCCAGTAAACACAACACTTTGCATAACAATTATACGTCGTCCCAACGTCTTCGACGTTGGACCAACATAGTGTAAATGTTATACAAATGTTTTCTGGGAATACTGTGTTGTGGTCAGTTAAAGTGTTGGCACATTGCCAGCTATATTTAAGAGGTAGCGGTCAATGTGAGCAGTGACTGGTCATTATCACAAGCTGCTGTTTTTTTTAGAAATAATCAATAATTAAACCCAACCAAGATGATTTTTTTTATTAATATATGAGAAAGATGTATGTAATAGGATATTGACTGATATATTCAGACTGATATATGTATATTACTTGAAAAGTCTTGAAATATATATGTATTCATACCTGAGAAAACCAGTGCCCCAGTTATTTTCGGGGCTATATCTATTTGATAGACTGTTACTAAATTTGGTGCAAATGATCCTTATTTGTTCAGGATGTGCCATTTGGGTTTATCCTGGGAAATAATTAATCGAGGGACTAGAAGTTATTAGGTCCCTGTACTGGCCACCAATCAACTGAAGACTGAGTGGCAAAGGACATGTTGGAGAAGAGTGTGGATTCTGGGGCTATATTAGCCCATAAGGTCACACTGCAAATGAACAATTTAACCCAGTATTTAGATTATTATCACTATGGTACAATTTATGGGGGTGTACTTTGGTCTACTTTCAATACTGTATCTAGATACACAAACATAGTTATAAATGTAATAAAGCTTCACAATGTATTATGTTTCACAGACGAGTCTCTCTTGCACCCGCCAAACAGCTGTTCAAGATGTCCAACATGATGCAGAAGTGGCAGAGACGTGAAATCTCCAACTTTGATTACCTCATGTACCTGAACACTGTAGCTGGTCGCACATACAATGACCTGAATCAGTATCCTATCTACCCATGGGTCCTAGTCAACTACGAGTCAAACGAGCTGGATCTTACCATGCCCAGCAACTACAGAGATCTGTCCAAGGTTTGTCATCACCTTCTTTAACTGTAGTAGTATAATATGTAAACATCCCCCCTACCATGGGAGGCTTTTAGTGTTTGCTTGGTTTCCACCCTGTTCCCATCAGGCCAATAGTCAGCCATTTTCCAAGATGGCTGCCAAATATCTTGTGGATGCATGATCTAGAAAACCGTTACTGCAGTTGACCCAATATTTGGTGGGCTGTTTATTTGTACCCAGGGAGCGGCTCCACTACCTTTTAGATGAATTTCCTTTCAAAATGGCACAAAAATGTGCTTTTGGTTGTTCTATATCTTCAAAAGTAAGCAAGACAGGGCCCTAGTTTATATTATTCACCTATAGGGAACTCCACCATGGGCATACAATAGCATGTTTACTTTTGCTATTGTGTGACTTTAAAGGGTCAAATGGATGTCAATCACAGTTTAATCGTTTATAATTTGAAAAATAATTATGTTAGGGCTATTGTTTTTTTTATTCACTTATAGACTATAGGAAACCCAACCACATTCTTGTCACTTCCACCGGGTAATGCTTTTCAGGGTTCACAGCTGAACTCTATCCTTTTTGTTTATGTTATTTTGAAACTGATATACAGTTTAGAGATATTTAGAGACTGCTTCTCTGCCAGGCTCACGACTAGTATACACAGTTGAAATCATTATCATCAATAAAAAAATTAATTGGCAATTGTATAATGTTTTTGCTGTTGCTGCTGCTATGTCATGACAGTTTTATCCGCTTTTTGTGTATGTATAATATTGTTTAATATTTTTGTAATAAATCTTGGTTATAAACATACATTTTAGACGATGTATACTAAAATTTATTTTTTTCTTCACAGCCTATTGGAGCATTAAATCCTACAAGGCGCACATTTTTTGAAGAGCGTTATAACAGCTGGGATAATGACCAGATCCCTCCATTCCACTACGGCACACATTACTCAACAGCTGCATTCACACTCAACTGGCTACTCAGAATAGTATGTTTGCTTAAGTATATATAATCAATGAACAGCCACTGTCTAAATAAAATGTTGTTATTCTCCAGTCTGGTAAGATAAACATGTTTGCATTGGTATTTTTCCATGTTTTCTTCTCAAAAAGAAATCTTTCAGATTTATCTTTAAATATCATATTTAATTAAAAAATATCACACAAATGCAAAACAGCTTCAGTATTTTATTAGTAGTGGTACTGAAATGGCCATGTTGAATGTCTTACATAATGTGAAATAATTATTGTACCATATAAAATGTGGGATGTTTGGTGTGTTATTAATAAACCTTTTTGTGTTTTCCTCACAGGAGCCTTTGACGTCCTTTTTCCTGAACCTGCAAGGTGGTAAATTTGATCATGCCAACAGAACGTTTCATTCTGTGCTTCAATCGTGGAAGAATTGTCAGAGAGATACATCAGATGTCAAGGTATGATGACAGCCCCTCACAAAGGCTCACAAATAAAAAATTGTGACATTTTGCAGACCATAATATTCTCTCCTCCTTGTGTTACTGATTAATGCTGATCTAAAGACTACTGGTACATTCTTCCAATGTAACATCCCAGCAAACACTAAACATTTGTATAGCATTTGTACAATGTCAGACCAACGTCTTTGACGTTGGTCCAACATTGTATGAATGTTATATAAATGTTTTGTGTTTGCTGGGATAGACACAATCGGCCACTGGTTTGTGGTACAGTGTCAGATTCAGATGGATTTTCTAGTCACCAAATATAAAAAGGGCACAATAAGTGGACTGGGCTACAAAAAAAAGAGCACAATAAGTGGACTTGGCTAAAAATAGGGGGCACAGTTAGTGGACTGGGCTAAGTCTGGATCCACCTCTGGCATCCCAGTAGTAATCTGTCTGATCAGTAACTGTGTTCATTTAAATTTATTTTATTGAGATTAGGTATATGTGATGTTGTTAACCCTTGTGCTGCTGACTTGTTTGTCTACCACATTCTGGTTATGTTTTGTTTGTTGTCATTGTTAGGAGCTGATTCCTGAGTGGTATTACTTGCCGGACATGTTCATGAATGCCAACAAGTACAACTTAGGATCCCAGGAGGATGGATCTGTTGTGGAGGATGTCGTTCTGCCTCCATGGGCAAAATCTGCAGAAGATTTTGTCAGAATCAACAGAATGGTAATTTATGTGAACTATTAACTGTTTTGTTGTTATTTTATTTTGCTGTTGTGCATGTGATTGCCAGTATAGTATGATAAAAAATTATATTAAACAGGATACCTAAGTAGACCTATTGATTTGCAAAAGATAGCTGGACTGATTTACCAACTATTAGCATGAAAAGGGTGTATCTCCCACTTTAGGATATACATATCTGTGATGTTTTCTGCAGGCTTTGGAGTCCGAATTTGTATCCTGCCAGCTTCACCAGTGGTTAGATCTGATATTTGGCTACAAACAGAGAGGACCTGAGGCGGTCAGAGCTACTAATGTCTTCTATTATCTCACTTACGAGGGTAGTGTCAACTTAGATGCTATAACTGATCCCATCATGAAAGAGGTATGCATACCATTCTAACTCGCTACCCTATAATGCAATGACACACATACTGTATATTTGGACTATTGATTGAGAAATGTGGAGAATGAAAGTGTATGCTTAATCTGAACACCACATTTTTTAAGAAACTTTTGTTAGAATTTCAATAGCTGTGTAGCAACATACATTTTTGTCTAGCCTCTAATTGTCTGTATATACTATACAATATGTAGGGTATATCTGAGCAAACATTATTTAACCCTAATGCATATTTTCAGGCTTTAGAGAATCAGATTCGCAGTTTTGGGCAGACACCGTCACAGCTACTCACAGAACCTCACCCACCCAGGAGCTCTCCTATGCACATAGTAAGTCTATGTAGATACATAGAGCATTAAATTTTTAACATAATAGTTTTAGCAAGCGATTTTTACATTAGTATGTAGCAGCACAATTTGTTTTCTTATTTTTCAAATACCCGGTAGTGTCAAATTAAAGATTGTAAATAAAAACTTCATTTTGTTTCAGTCACCGATGATGTTCAGCAAAGTGTCTGAAGATGTCTGTATGATCATGAAGTTCCTGTCCAATTCACCAGTAACCCACGTTGCCGCCAGTACACACCCTGCTGTACCCACCCCGGCAGTCATCACCGTCACTGCTAACCACAACTTTGCTGTCAACAAATGGAATCATAGTGCAGGTATGTCATTTTTCTTAGATTTGAAGCAATTGATTCAGCGATGCCAACTTCTAATCCTTGATAATATAGACAATATATAATGTAAACATGTATACCATTTGAGCTGCCAAACATTGTTCATTTTATTCCCCAGGGGATGATAGTCATGCCAGTGTCCTTCTGGCATGTGTCTGTCTGAACTTTTTGTTCTGTGGGGTGAAAATTGAAATAAGAAGTAGTTTGACACTATTTAAATATAAAAATCACATTACCAACAATATGAAGATGTACAAGTGATTTTTCAAAGATGTGACTCAATTTGAAAATATCCGTCATGGGTGACTTTTTGTGGGCACAAGAATCCAAGAGCTTCTAGCTGTAGTCACAAGATATTCAAATTAAAAAATCACATTCCCAACAATATAGAGATATTCAAGTGATACTATAAAAATCTAAAATGGCTGCCACAGGTATACTTCATAATTTTTTGCGGTTAAAAAAATTCAAAATATTCACTGTGGTAAGAAATGTTTTAATATTTTAAATCACATTCACCATAATTTGGGGATGTGCTTGTCATTTTTTAAGATGCTATCAAATTAAAATATGAGCCTAAAAACTTTTCACATCACTTGTTTTACATGGAAGAGGCAGTTGTGAGCAACAGCTCTTTTTTTTCAATACTTTTTGAGTGTATCAATTCTCTTGTGTTGTGACACTTGCGTGTAAATACATACCCGGTATTGAAATTATCCAGTAGTCGCACTGAGAGGGCTATATTGATTTATAATATGTATTACTTGCAGCAAATGTACAGAGTCCACCCCCCAGCTATGCAGAGAAGGCTGAGCAGCCACCTCAACTTCCTATCTCCATGGACCAACTCCTCGGTAAGTATCTCTACTAATTATCACAGGGCTATTTCTTTCTTAATAATGTTTTTTTATTCACTTCAAATTATGTTTTTCGATTCCGTTGACAAATGTGTTCACAATTAAAGTGGATCAAAAAGACATCGATCTGAGTTAGAAATTTAATTCTGGAAAAAAAAGTAATTAGTTATTTAAAAAATGTATAAGTTCATTATTCCTCAAACGTAATACCTGTTAATTCTTCACTTTCATTTACTTTACTTCTAATGTAATTCTCCGCTGTGTGGTAATTTTGAAATTATTGGTTACTGTTTTCATGAATTTGTGTATTCTTTGAATAAATGTGATGTTATGATGATGATGTTGAACTGGTTATATGTGAGTAATTTGCCACAATTAAAGAATCAAATTAGCAGTGTAATCATAAAGGAAAATGCACTGTCCAATCTATTTACTTTTTGTTCATAATAGACAATAATTATGTTATTGCACAGCATTTAAATTTGTACTGTATCTACTATAACCTCATAATGACAAAACCCTACAAACACTTTTCTTTTTTGTTTGAGATGATGCGCCATATTATTAATCTAACACATCATCAACTTAAACTTGGAATTAAAATTGATACCATCAGCTTGCTAATATTACTAGTGAAATTCCAACAATATTTTTTTATATTCTTATTTTCTTTACATAGACAAGCATTCTAAAGGTATATTTTGTACATTTGAGTGACTATGTCCAACTAATTTATTGTCGAGATAGTAAGATTGCATACCTCTCATTTCTGGAGATATCTGGACCAATGAAGGGATGTAATCAAAATGAACTCATCAATACTTCTATCTGCTCCATACTCAATATATGTTAACCCTTTAATGGCTAAGGTAAAAACTTTATCTGCCATTACACATTTTAATCTTACCATAAAATATTGTATAATATAATTAATGTCTGTATATACAATCTATATGCAGACTTTATTTATCACACAAATTTGTGAAATTTCTGCTGTGTTTTAGACGTAAAATGTTTAAAAAATTAATTTTGACAAATTTCACTTCAACGCTGTGCTTTTGATTACCGTGATATAATTAAAGGGTTAAATATTTTAAATAACTATAATAAACTTCTATTTTCATCTTCCATGAAAATGCACTTTCTTTGTGTCTTTTCACAAGCACTATGCTATGTTGTAATATTGTTGTGTGAAAAAAATTATTATGCTGCAGCTATATCTTTGTATTTGTTTATAATGAATAAAATATGGAATATATTACCAATCACTACTACAGACAAGAATATGTAAATAGCCATTATCTTTCCCTTGGGATGCATAACAAATGTTTAGTTTACATTTGGTCTGTACCCCAGAAGGGACCTGCATTATGTATGTTCCTCAAAAGCTATTTAGAAGGTAATTTCCTGAATATGCATATATTACTTTCAGACTCTTGACTTCTAACATTGACATGTATGTGTGTGATTTATGTTGTTTGTAATCTTCACAGCGTGAAACACCTTCTTCTCCTAGTATAGTGAAAGCAAAAGCTATCTCACAAATATCATTTAGCAGCGTAGATGAGACAAGGTGGTTGTAGACTTGATTTGCGCAGATATGATATTATTAGGAATCTCCCATATTATTAGGAGATCACATTTTAATTGGTGGGCTTTACATGCCTTTGAAAACACTTTCTAGGGGTGGGCTGATGTGAGTATGTGCATTTACAGATCTAGTTTATTAAGATAAATCACCAGGGATGCATATATGTGACCCTGCCATACGAGCTACATCCCGGCGGCTTCTTTGCAATTCTTTATGACATCATTTAAAAATTATTTTTTATGATTACATAGCCTAATTTAATTTAATAAAATTTCATAAATCAAGAAGTATTAATGATTTGTCAAAAGGAAAGATACTGCTATCAAAACATCTAAAAAAAATCTTGCTGCCCTTTTCCTTCGTCGGTTCACGTATGTGTTCATTATACAAATGTATTATGTTTACTGGGTAGGCACCTACCTGCCTCTCAGCGAGAGAGAAAGGTTTCAGTTGTGGTTACATTGTAATTCTCAGTATAATGTTGCCTGAAGTAAAGGATGGAGGGGATGCATTCATTTTTGCTATGTAGCGAAAACACATTTCCAATTCAACTGTTTATTCACCATGTAGCAAATATTATCGTAGCATTTTACCCAGCTATTAAAGAACCCTTGAAGTTATTCCATTAGGATCCTTTAGGATTAGGACATAGTCCCAACTACAAGCTTCTTTCTCTCGTGATATTGCCATGCTTGTGCCGAAAGCGACGTAAAGCAATATTCAACCAATCTGTTAATAAAAATATAGTATCTTTGAGTTCTCAGCAGTCAGGAGGTATTTATAAATGTGCAACTTATCAAATTTTGGGGACATTTCTCTATTTTTACTTGAATGTACCTGTAGATTTTACGAAAACATCAATTTTCACCCACTTGAAGTTGTGTCTCGCTACAGCGAGCCACAACTTCAAGTGGGTGAAAATATTTGGATTGAAATCTTTATTCTATTCTCATGAATCAGTGCTTGGAATTTTTAAAGGGGATGTATTCCTAATTGTAAACTTTTATTGTATGTACAGTGTTTGGCACCAACCTTCAGCGTCGTAGCATGGGTAACAACTTTGACCAGCGCCTGGCAGTCAGTCATTCTAGCTTCATCGTTACGGCAGACAATCGCTTCATTTTGGCCTGTGGCTTTTGGGATAAAAGTTTCCGTGTTTTCAGCACAGATTCAGGTAAACTTCTGATAATAATAATGAATTTGATTAGACACCTTTTTATTAATTGTTTTTTTAATGTGGCTATTGCGATTATTATAGCCAAAAAAATAGACAACCTAATCAAATATTATCTCTTTCATTTTATGCCGTGAAGGTGATAACCCATTTATCAGAAATTATATCGCAGAAGTAATGTTTCAAATGGAAATAAATATTTTCTTAAAACCTTTGTGCTTACTAGAATATATGTGCTGACAATTTCTCATATCGTGTTATGATTCACTGTCAGTTGACTGATAAACATTTATTTTTTATTAGTCCATGCAATTACATTTTGGATAACCTAGCCTGATTTTTAAAAATACTAATCAATTTGTGATATTGTAAATGACTCGTTGCCTACAAAATTCATAATGTAGATATCAATGCGAGAGTAGTATATCTAGTATTTTAATACATTATGTTGCTTTAAAAATTTCAATCATATATATATATATATAAATATATATATATCTATACATATATATATTTTTCCTTCTGTCTGACAGCTCGCATATGTCAAGTTGTATACGGCCACTTTGATGTAGTGACATGTCTTTCACGGTCTGAGTGCAACATAAACCAGGACTGCTATGTGGTAACAGGCAGTAAAGACTGCACCGTCATGGTCTGGCACTGGAACGCTAAACAACAGAGCATCCTTGGTGACAATGCCAGTAAGGACTTAATTCAGAAGCTTTTCAGTGCTAGTCGCTATTATTATTATTTTTACATCATTTTTGCACACAAGGTGATTTATGCCTCAAGCCTGCAAGATTTTTATTATTTTGGATTAAAAGACAGCAAATATTAGTAATCTTCATCCACTATCGCGATCCACAATTTCAAGTGGGGGGTGGGGGATTTCAAATATACAATATAGCACTGAAATTGTTACTTGTAATTAGATATTCATTCCAAAATAATTCTATGTGTACATTTAAAGATTCTACCAAAAATTGAAAATGGCCACCACGGATCAACTTCATAATTTGAAAATTATTTAATTTCTTATCACATTCCCCACGATATTTTTTTCAAGGTTTTACTAAAATTTAAAATTACCACCAGAAGTAGACTTTTTAATTATAAAAACTCGAAGTTGAATTAATGGCAGAAATTACCTGATTTTATAATATACCAGTAAAAAGAAAAGATCATAATGACCTTTTAATGAATTATATTAAAAATACCCCAGTAGTATGTTATGTTGCAATAGTGACAGATGGGTGCTTTAAAGGTTTCTCGTCGAGTGAAACTGTTCATTTTGTTGCAGGTATAGAGGACCCCACACCCAAAGCGACTCTGACGGGTCATCAATCTGAAGTAACCTGTGTTATAGTCTCTGCTGAGCTAGGAATAGTTGTCAGTGGTTCATCTGGTATGCACTATACAATTAATATGGATTTTGTCTTTTTATTATTGAGGTTTTACAACTACACATGCATTTTTGTTTTTTTTTAATTATTGATTTAAAAAATATAGCTACTAGATTGAAGTTATTTTTGAGTGGTAAGCTTCATTTATTTTGTTCTGAAACTGTTTAGCTTTTAATTCAGTATGTAAAGTATCACAAGGAAAAGATGACACATTCCAAGCAATTTGCGTCAATTAATCACATACAATATTATTTCTATATTTTGAGTATTAATTGTTAGTACCTGTACAAATGTAGTTATTTTCATAAATCATTCTCCCCCAGAGCAGCCATGAATATATAACCTAGTAATGCCTATTATGCACCTCCACAGAAGGACCTGTGCTTATACACACAAATACGGGTGACCTGTTACGGTCGTTGGAGCCTCCGTTAGACTATCACAATCCCAAGCTGATTTCTCTGACCAGAGAGGGCTACATTGTGGTGAACTATGAAAAGGGTGCCCTGTGCTCGTACGGAATCAACGGAAAGCTTCTCAGACACATTGCCCATAATGATAACGTCCAGGTAATTATTGTGAAATATCGCCACCCTGGTGCTGCTATGGAACAAAATATAAAGGCCGCTGAAATTGATCCAATATTTTTGGTAGATGCTCAGTTAATGTAATAATTAAAATTTGTACATGCCTATTTTCTTATAAATAAAAACATTTTTCATCATTTAAAAAAATGAATGAAAAATTTTAACAAATCATTGAGCAGTACAGGGGTTATTTCAAACATGAGATATTGACGTAATGTTTAGTTAATTCTGAGACAATGTCCAATAGCCAAACAATCAATGTCTCGTGGTCGCTTGTCGAAACAATCTCGTGTCTTTATGTTCGTGTTTCACACACATAATCTGCTGTTCTTCATTTAACTTCTTAGGGGTCATGGCCACTCATAATTTTCTTTGAATAACCTTCCTGTCATGGTTGATCAATGATCAATACAAATGTAAAAATCATGCAGATATATAGATCTATTCTGCTTAATTATTATTTAAAAAAAAAGAGGATATAATTTCCTGGTTTATTTTATTTATATTTTGTATGAGTATTTATCAATAGGAATATGGAATGTGTTTTAATTGACATATTTATAATTTATTTTATTTTTTATCATTTTACAGAGATTGGTATGTATAAGGAATAATATTAGGCACACTGTTTGTGCAAACCTGTCGGATTGTACGTGATAATCACTGTTATAATCAGTAGACCTTGACATATTGGTTTAATTTTGGACCACTCCCTATGACGCTGGCCCAACTTCACACCAATGTTTGTTCAAAACCTTGTGTTTTCTGGTTAGCATCTGTGATGAGAAATACGTGATTTGTGTGTGTGTCATCATATCCACATAGAAAAATACTAATCATGAAAAAAGAAATATTTTTTGTTTGGTTTTGTTTTCTTTTTTTTTCACATTTTATGCACTGATCTTTTTTGTTATTAATAAATGACTAGTCTAGCAAACAAAATCATGAAATGACATTTACAGATTACGGCAAGGTAAAATCCCTCGTTTCTGTTAGGTGTTTGTTTTACCACAGTCTCAACCTGTCTCAACATGATTCCAATATCTTAGATGATTGTTCTATTTTGATATTTTATATTTCATTCAAATAAATACACCACTTGCCTTAATTGTGGTATGGGCTCTTACGTGCTCTGATCTCGGCGGCTTGCTTTGGGTAATCATGTGATATACAGTGGCGGATCCAGACCCCCCCCCCCCCACCCCATCCTTTCCAAAACTAAATTGCCTGAACATCGATCAAAATTACCAGAATATCTCTATTTGACACTCAAATTGACATGGGTAGTGCCTCAACTTGAATATCAAATACTGATAGAGAAGCTGAGAAGACTAAAAAATCATTTTTTAATCGAACCCCCCCCTTTTTTTTCACAATTCTGGATGCGCCCCTGATAAATAGGCCACTTTAACGTGACAAAATATGATTCTGCTATGTAAATTAATCAGGAAGATGTGTGGCAGCAACCGTCAAGATATTTTCCATCTGAAAATTGGTGAAGCTTTTTACAATAATATCATAATATATAGTTTTTACAACTTTAATGTTATTTATTTATTAAATGCATATTTTATCCTGATTTACAGTTACATAATTATGGTAGAAAAAGCAACTACTTCTGACATATCCTGGTGTCATTTTATAATAACACTATACTTCAGAATAAATACTGGTAGTAATTTATCTTTAACAAGGTTTGTGCATGTTACCAGTAGGTAGACATAAGTGCTAAGATCGTGAATGGTAACTCTTTATAGAGGTGTAAAAAATAGTTAGCGAAGGTATAAAATAATATACTAAGTAGTAAAATTGTTTGCATTTGTGATTCATTAAATAATTTTAGAAAGGCCAGTATAATTTATTGTGTTAGGCTTTGAAGGACACAGTTCTGCAAAGATAGTGGAATTGTAAGATTAACCCCTTAACCGCCAGATTATTCAATTGGAATTTTCACCCACTTGAAGTTGTGTCTCGCTGATGCGATCAACAACTTCAAGTGAAAGAAAATTATTCAGATTTGACAAAATGGAGGTAACTATTTTTAAATTTCTGCAGATTTATGTCACTTTATATCTTCAGCTCATTTAAAAGCTGATATGCAATATGCTAATAAAAAATGTAAAAAACGAATATAATCGGTACCGGCGGTTTAAGGGTTGATGTCACGTTTTATCTTCAATATGTTTAAAAGCTGATGTGCAAAATGCCAATAAAAAATGTAAAAAACCCGAATATACTCGGTACCGGTGGTTTTAGGGTGAAAATGTCATTCAGAAGTGCAGTCATTTTGTAACAATAACACTCACTAATAGAGCACACTGTCCAAACATAAATCCTTTATGTCGCCAAACAGCCTCATATATTTGGGATCTGCGCAAAAACAAGCACTTCATATGGGAAATGGTTTTTCACAATTTCTCCCAGTCGAAGACAGAATAGTGTGAATTCACATCTTAAAAAAATTATTATAGCTTTATTATAAAAATTTATAAAAATTGTTATATAAATTATAATTCTGTTGTAAAGACATTCTGCTATTGATTGATTGATTGATTCGTTTATTATACTGACATTGTACATAATTGAATATTTCACAGTATATATCATTTTTATAAATTGTACCCAGCCCATGAGGCTTATAAGTCAGTAAAACAAGAATACATTATATAAACATACGCTGCACCGACAACTATTGATCACATACGTGTCAATAACGGAACAACACGTTCTGCCTTTCTCTCCATGAATGTTGTATAAACCACGCTAATTTTAAAACCATCTTTTCACTTGACATAATAAAAACAGTTTCTATTGCAAGCGGTAATACACCTATCCGTAACTGTGCTAATAAACATCTTTTTGATTTGGGTAAATTAGTTAAAATATAAGGATCAGCAGAGAACATTGTTTTAAATTTACAATAGGTACGTAGCTTAGGGTGAGAAGATAAAGACTCTTTCCATTCATTTGCACATGATATTTCAAAATTACGCTGTGCGTCTTTAATATTACACACATCTTGATTATAAAACACATTGGACATATCGATTTTATTTAACATAGTACATAATTCACTTGACCAATTATTGTATCTCTTCAACCATTAACCTTTGAAACCCTAAATGACTATAATCATTAATTCTATTTGGCAGCAGATAAAAGAACAGGGTTTTTGAGTTGAAATATTTTGGCTCATTAGCAAGAGTGTTCAAAATGTTACCGTCCAATCAGAAGCCTACGATGTATCGTAACGTGTACGAGAATACGGGCCCAGAATCTGACGTCTGAAGACGTCAGATTCTGATGTTTAAAGACTGTCTCCACACTGAAAGAATTACAAATATTTCTAATGGCCGTAGACCCATAACATAGTTATTCAAATGAATCGGAAAGGGGAGCTAACTAAGACATTTATGGTGATTACAAATTGAAAATAACCCTTTGGTCTCCATGGTTTATACAAACAAAATCCAGCGCTGTAGGGATAAATGTAGCTGTGGATTCGGTCATTCTAATGCTTTTTTAATGTCTCAGAGGTCTCTTTGTATTAATGTGTGTTTGTCCCTGTGGTGTGTTACAGTGTATGATAATGAATCGTGACGGTCAGTACCTGTTGATGGGTGGTGATAACGGCATCGTGGAGGTCTGGCGTACACATGACCTCACCGTGCTCTACACTTACCCCGCCTGTGATAGCAGCATACGCTCATTAGCTCTCTCTCAAGACCAAAAGTAAGACTAATATCTAGTATATTATACTGAAATATTGTTCATGTATATTGTTGTATGGAACTGCTCATTGTTTAACAAGAAGTGAAATAATCCCTGTTTTTCTCCCCATCTACGCATTTTAGCTTTTAGTTGTATGTGACCGTCAACAATTATTGTATGATTGTATTTCTGAAATTACTCGATTGATTACAACAATTCTAGGATCTGGGTTCTTGGATATAAATAAATGAGCTAATTTACTGCCCACGCACAACATAACTCATGTTTTACAGAGTATTGTAAAGATCCATAGGCCCTCTATGTAACGTACCTCATTGAGTCGACTATAGCTGAAGACAAGAGACATCTGGTGACCCAGCAATCAAAAAACATTTGTGTAGCATTTATACAACTTCGGACGTTTAGTGGAGATCTTTATCAAATTTGTTTAATTATTATGCTAGATAGTTGTCTTTTCGTCGGAGCGTTCAATAACATTCAAAATAGTCAACTTATTGTTCAGTTCAATGTTTGTTTATTTTTGCTGCCTGTGAATCTAACATTATTATTTCTGTGTTGTGTTACAGGTACCTGATGGCTGGTCTGGCTACCGGATGCCTTATCGTTTTTAACATAGACTTTAATAAATGGCACCATGAATTCCAGGAGCGATACCAGTAAATTAGGATTTACAACTTCTCCTTTATTGTCCAATAACCGTGCCATTGGTGTCAAGGTGTTTAAGTGCCACTTAAGTGTCACTTAATCATTTTGATCCTAAGGGAACCACACACATAGTCATTATTGATCGAGAACATTTGTGAGTTATTCATTTTTCTTTAGTAATGAATGCTAGCTGTGCTTATCTTTACTCAGACACTCTAGGCAGACCTGTGTGGTGGTTTCAGTGATATTTTGCTGTAATCATCATGTACGACCAAAATAAGCCCACCAAAACTAGAGAAAGCTGTGAACATGGTGAAGAATTAAAGATAACAAGACTCTTCTGATGAAACTATTTATGGGAAATCAGTTTAATGGACCACTGGCTATAACAAATATTATATGGTTGCAAATTTATATTCCTATGTGTTTGCGAACATTCTTTGGACATTGTCTTGATGATAAATAATCATCTTTAGGTATTAAGGTGTTTTATTTTTAACGATTTGAATTGTGTTTCTTGGCAATAGACAAACATTTAGGTCGTTGAAAATGACAATCTTTTAATTGTCTGTTGAGAACATGCTATTAATGTTAAACTTGAGGGAGCATCAAGATTAATTTATATGGTAGAATGATAAGAGTGTTTCATAGTCATGGTTTTAAAAGAATGTGCGTATTCTCTATGGATTACTTAAATACAGGTGTGTATCAGACACAAACCTATATGTCCTTCTCTGTTTTAGTCCTGTTAACTCTGGTCAACCAAGACGTTGTCTGACTTGGAAAACACGGGACACTGAAACAATGTTGTTTTAATGTTGGTGCACCGTCTGCGACGCTGTCCAACAATAAAACAACATTGGCTTATTGCTTCCTGTTCGCGTGAGATTACCCTGCGGTGTCGTAGCACGCTGATGGGCTGCGTGTGACCATTTCTTATGCCGACTAGCAAGGGTTGTAAGTTCCTGCCATTAATATGTTAGGTGATTTGATTTTCAATACATTCCAAAGATGAAAAGCCGACCAATATAATGCAGTATTTGATATTACTGATTATGTAAGATATTTAGTCCTTTTGGAAGCAGTGCATTTAAAGACTGCTTGTATGATCTGTCTAGTCCTGTTAAACAGACGAGGTATTGCTGGGAGTTGTGAAGTTTAGTGCAAGCTATTCGATGTGACAATTGTTTTTCCTTCCATAACTTTCATTTCGTGACGTGTACATGTATTATCATTATGGTTCAGGTGTGTTTCACCTAGCTCATACCAAAACATCGTCCGTCAATTTAAGTTAAAAACAGTGAATGTTATAGTAAGTCTTTTATTGACATATATCATATCAGACAGATACAATTGTCATATCATATTGATGATATGCTTGAAATAAATACAGATCAATAAATAACAGCCATAATACACTCAATATCACTGATTATCTTACTTTCTAGTTGATTTGATAATCAAAATATGTCTGAAAGAACCGTACGCATATGGTTTTACTACTATAGCTTCATGTTCAAGCTTTGTTTGCTTAGTCACTGCAACGTTTCAGAAATGCAAAGTGAATTAGTAGCTGTGATTTCCTGGTCTACTAAGTTTTACAGTAAAGATAACCCTGGGTGTAGGTTTTCCGTTGATACCAAAATTATATGGATGTAAACATAACGTCCCCTTGGATATGAGAGGGTGTATCTGCCACTTTACAAATTGGCAGATACACCCTTTCATATACAAGGGGACGATATATCAATGTATTTATAGTCATTTACCATCACATACACTCAGATTGAAGGGCTGTGTATTACTCTATGTAGCGCGAGGTACCCAGCAAACACAAAACATTTATAGAACATTTATACAATGTTGGGCCGACGTTGTATAAATGTTATGCAAATGTGCTTTGTGTTTGCTGGGTATGCCTAGGTTAAGAAATATAATACATACCTGAAATATGTTTTGATGCTGTTGATATGAAGAAGTCAAATGTCCTCATAATATAATGTACGACACTTAACCCTTTGAGATCAATGGATTACATTTTGTGTAAAATATTCCTGCGATGGCATGAGCTTCGGACTTCAGCGTGCTAGTCACACTGAAACTATAGATATTAAAGGTGATACAAAAACTCATTCCATGTCGCCACATTGAGATGAGAGGGTCATAAATGAAACTTTACTAAGTGTCATTCATCACTCTTTAATCCCAATGCATTGATTCCAGTTTAGCCAATAACAATTAATCTTGCCTCAGTTCTTGACGATTAATAAACATTTCACCACATTAGTTTTATATTTCTATCAAATGGAATTGAATTGAGCCTGCGAATAATCTCAGAATGGACGTGATAGACAAATGGTAATTACCGTTATATTTGATATTCCATGAAGGTGTCCTACTGGTCTACTTGCCAACGTTTGTGAGGCGTGTGGTCCTCTCTATTATTATCCCACGTTATGTTTTTATTGCATTAAAAATGAAATGATTACATTACAAATATTTATTGTTAGCGCCCTTGATTATATTTCCTTCACTTGGCATTAAAGTGTGATTCTGGAGACATACTTTAATGTCAAGCTCACCGATGCAAAAAAAAATTGATCAGAAAATGATATATATTAATGAAATGAGATTGTAGGATATGATGAATTTCAATTGATAACATGTAGATTTTATATGAAATAGACGCTTTTATTCGGATTGGTAGACGGATGTAGTTATCCTTAGTTTGGCTGTACAATGCTGTTGCACGTAAAATTGGTATCCAAGATTAGTTTATTTGATTTCATCCGGACTCTTTGCTGGTCAGTCGCTCTCATCTACTCACTAACCCCCTGCATGGTGTAGCTGCTTTACATGCATCGAAGTACATCTAAATTGTCCTCAATAGGAATGATAAACTTCAATGCATGGCTCTTTTTTCTGTTTGTAATTTACTGCTTGCTGAGTAGTTCCGATCGTGTTATTAACTTTCATGATTCGTAGGTTTCTATGTAGTTTAAATTTTTTTGGGGGGGAATTCAGCACACAGGGGGTTAACTCGGTCAACTCGGCACTTTGATCCAGCGTTGCGTCAATGTTGAGCTAGCGTCGGAAATGTTTTCTTCGCATGTGTGTCAACATCACCCGTGATGGCTGGGAAATTATTCTGCACAATTGTATTCTATCTTATATAATTATGTAGCACTATATATACCTGCCATATACAGTCAAACCGTCACCTCGAGGATAAAAGACGCTTCCTCTGTTATTCTTTACCAGGGGACGAAACAGTACACTACACCAAACAATGTGATATTATTAATGCCAGCACGTAGAGAGCCCTGACTGGCAAAGGGTTGGATATTTGCCTTTTATTATGGAAGACAAAGATTCTGTGGCAATAACTGTAATTATTATTATTATATTCATCACTAATCAATTAGTTGTAATGTTGTCTCGCCATACACCTGGTCATCACCACACGCTGCAAGGGAGCCCATTTTCTCTCAATTATAAATGTTTCCTTGATCTCAAAGGGTGGTTTTTATGATAATCCACCCTTTGAGCTCAATGTGTCGTTGTATACGTATTCCTTATAGGTTACGTTTTCCCACTTCATTTTACGATTGTGTAAAACCACGCTTTGGCTTTGTTTGTATTTGGTTCGCTCCAAGTAATTGGCATCCACATGAAATCATGAATCGCCGACCCCCAGCAAACACGAGGGATTGAGCCAATATTCTTCTAATGTTGGGCCGACGCCTCGGGTTTGCTGGGGACTACTTGTACATGTGGTCAAGTGTATTTAGTGAGTCATAATACTTCCTCCGTAGCTCACCACTTCCATGGTGGTACTACAGAATAGAACGAGTATCCACAACCTGTGATGACCGTTTCATAAACGACCCTCTATTATAAGTCTATTTTCTAGATTATCTTTTGTTTAATTTTCTTATTGATAAAATCACTGACCCACCTCTCTTGCGCTTACTAGCTGTAGTCATCCCGAAAGTAGTATTGTTTTCCTTTATCAAATATACAAATAATCTGATGTTTTGACTGATGTTTGCTGCATTCTGGTCTAATCATGTTCTTGCTATTCTTCCTTGCTATACCAAGCCATGAACAGAGAATCAGATGTTAGTTTAATTTTAAGTTATTTTAAATTAAGTAACTTTTGTGAGAGGTTGTCTTGTTAATATTTAATGAAGTCCACAACATGGACTACCAGTAATAAACCAATTTGTGACGCTTTCCATCTTCTACTCAATTAGATAATCGATAGATGTCCTTCTCACTGTCAACTGTCTATATTAAGCTCACCATTCTCACAAAAATGTTAGAAAGAATTTTTTCACCAGAAATGTAAATCTAAAATCTGGAACTACACTTCCGTTGAATGATTGTTTTTGTTGATTTATATTTATTTACTACCTGAGATGTGTTTGTTGTTGTTTGTAGGATGTATTTAATGGTTGTATAAATCTAAGGTTTTGTTGTTCTCTTAGGATTAAAGGGACATATCGGTCACTTTGTGGAATATGTCCCTTTGGTCGCTAGGGCACCCATGTGTCTAACATAGGCATGCACAAAATCATTCCAATATAATAGATGTAGCATTATCATTACTGTTTAACATTCCACACTTATATAATAGGCCTTGTGTAATAGCTGTGAAGCTTCACTTCGGGGAAACAATCACTGCTATCCTTGAAGGGTCAAATCCTAGAAATGTTATGTGATAGCAATGAACACCCAGCGTTGAGTGTTTGATTATATATCTTGGGAGATGTGTATATATTTTTTAAATAACTCGGGGATTTGATTGTACCGTGGGAATGGCAAACTTATAGTTAATGACCACCTCTCGTTTCGCATTGTGATGCTAAAATTTGATGAAATCGTTCATGGCTTTGTATTCACTAGGTCATACGTGACGCTCTAGAATTTGATAAAATCGTTCCCTTGTATTGAGTGGGTCATACGTGACGCTATGGTCAGTGGCACTTCCATTAAAAAAACAGGGATTCGTTTTTAGCCCGCCTTTTAAATTAACAAAAAAGGCGGCTATTGTAGTTTATGCTCGGCGTTGTGATCATGATCCTGCTACAATTTGTTCTGCATGCTACTAATAACCATCTTCAATAATGATGAAAAAATCAAAATGGCCTTTTATCGAATTGCACTTTATATAATTAATTTGAGTTCAAAAGTTTATCTTGTATCTTCCTCAAATTTGTCCTGCTTGTTTTTAATAAACAGTTTTCGGACAATTTCAATAATGGGGACGGGCTATTCTCGAGTGTGCTCTTGTGTTATATTTTCAGGAAATAATCTTATCAGTATAATATTCCATAACTTGCAGTATCTTGTAACTGTTCTGATCTACAAAGCCTTTTGGCCGTGCACAGCACTGTTATCTGGACAGAATATGCACTACATATCGTCGCCACGGAGCTAAAGGATCCTATCTGACACTCGTTAGAGTGGCAGATAGGATCCTTTAGCTCCGAGGCGACGATATGTTACATCTTAGACCTACAGTGTTTGTTTATTGGCAACTGGAACAAACATTAATTAAATGCAAAATGTACCCTCAAATCTATATAATTATAATGGATATGCTTTGTACCCGAATTGAAATATTTCATTGCCTGAAGTTCATCTTACTTTTTCTTGTCCCTCCAATAACTGACGCGATAACGTAAAATATCTTTGTTATTTTATATCTATTTCTGAATAAAATCGGCCACCGAAGAACATACTGATATATGCCATAGTTATTTATAGACTGTTTTTTATATGAATTGAACTAGCAATTGAGTATTTTAGAAAAGTTTGTTTCTTGATTTGTTATTGATCATTATATGTCATGATAAACGTGTTTAAATCATTTGTTAAATTAGCCTACGGATGTCATGGGTCGAGTAACATTCGTGATTTCAGCTGTGTGATATAATATTGTTTCCATCCGATATCGAGCCTGAATTAGAAGGACCAATACATGTATAACTGTTTACACGTTAGCTGTGTGATCGTATTCCAAGGAGATGTTCCATTAACATCATATATCATAATACAGAGATGAACTGTGAATTTATGACGGCGTCAATGGTACACTTTGTATAGTGGCATTCACCATCCAGCTGGTATCTTTCCGGACCATGTACACCCCAGTAAGCACAACACGTTTGTATAACATTTTTACAATGTTGGAACAACGTCGAAGACGTTTGGTCAACGTTGTATAAATGCTATTCATTTTTTTGTGTTTGCTGGGACTATACTTTGAACAATTTGTTTTTAAATACGAACCTATGTCACTTTATTTCTTCGTTCAAATCCATCCACGTGTGAAAGTCAGTATTGTGGGGAGCCTCCGTGACCGAAAGGTAGCGTGCTCGGCCTCAGACCGCCAGGGCTCGAATTTCGAATCCTGTGTCTGGAGGACAGTGTCATCTCAATCATCTCACCATCCTCAGGAGGTTCTCCTGGCCCAGTTTAGCCTATATGTGCACAAAAGTGGCATAAAGCCCGATTCATTTCATTTTCTTCGTTCAAATGACTTGGAAAATACACCGTCATGGATGAAATTAATCTCATCTTTAATTTATACTTAAAGGTAGTCACGCTATTTATTTATGTTGTGTCTTAGATAGCTTTTGGTGGAATGCAATTATTTGTACATTATATTAAATCCTATTAAAATATTTATTGCAAATCATTTAGGTTAAATTAATTTCCATTATGATTGTAGGAGAATCATAACACCCATTTAAAAGTTGAATTTGTTACAATCAACATTAATTAATGATTCCCTTAAATAACAGGTCTTCAATTACTATCACGGAGCACATTGTTAATTTCAACGAGACACAAGTGGGGAACATTTCTATTTATTTGATTTAGTGGTTTGTGAGTTAACAAACGGAGTGTTTGTGAATGCAGCGTTTGACTGATGAATGTGTAGCTTACTATTCAGTTGAGGGTTTCCTCCATGAAGTATTTTGTATTGGAAACTCGACAACACAAAATCACTAAAAATGAAACGTGTAAAATATAATACATGTAATTGTTATACAACATCTGAATTTTGATGATTTAACTGTTAACATAGTCTACGACGTGGGAAAATATGATTTTTGTGATGTCTATTTGATTGGAAATTTATAGATGTGTAAATTATAATAACCTTTATAACGACATTTGTGTCATCACGTAGAATAATGCTCATATGCTCCCCGAAGGCAATGCTGTATAAATCTCTGAATCTAGTGTCTGTGTCCAATCCATATACTGTACATTTCCGTCACTTCACAGTAAATCTATAAACAAATAAGATGTGTATATAGAATATCAACCGATTTTAATGGTTGTTAAAATTCACCCGTAAAGAGCGTGCACTTTGTCAAGTGCACCCTCGTGGGAGGGACACGATTAAGTTATTGCCGAGTGGAGTGTGAATTGTACAGCATGTATATATTATAACGTACATGATTTGTTTTCTGTGAACTTGAAAAGGTTATCCCAGCTTGCACGAGGAGTCGGCCCAACACCGTCTAAATGTGGATATAAAGGCAGAGTTGTGTCAACACCTCGTTTTGCAGGGATGCAACGACACATCTGTGCAATATGGCAATGATAATGAACTGTTATTACACCCCAGGACGTATACTGGAAAATCAACTGCTCGACATCCTAAATTACTAAATTTAACAATATATTTAAAAAAAAACTACATGTTTTTATTTTAACCCTTTAACCGCCGAATTATTCAATTTGAATTTTCACCCACTTGAAGTTGTGTCTCGCTGACGCGATCCACAACTTCAAGTGAGTGAAAATTATTCAGATTTGACAAAATGAAGGTCAACTCTTTTCAAAAATATTGCTGGTTGATGTCACATTTTATCTTTAACATATTTAAAATGTGGTACTTAATGTGCTAATAAAAAAATGAAAACACACATATATGCGGCACCGGCGGTTAAAGGGTCAACATAATATTATTTTATACTGATGCGGCTGTGTCGGGTCAACACAAGCTGACATTTCTGAGCACATGGTATATTCAGCGGGGGTCCAGGGTTAAAAAGACGAGCGAGTGACTTGGTATGTAGAAATATCTGTAGATTTATTATGTCCTTTTATATCACAAAATGGTGATGATGAAAATAAAATTGCACGAAATAATTGACGTGTTCTTTGTTTGTATCCTCGTGGTCGTGGTGGAGGGTCGCAGGTATGGATGTGGAAAATCTATGTCAATTGTTTAATGTCGTTTTGTATCAGTGGATGGTAAGAGCAGTCTGGTGGGACGTACATGTTTAAATGTCAGTGGAATCAAGATCTCGTATTAATTATGAGGCGAAAGGGTCGTCAACCAATCAGCAATGATTTGTTTCGCCTGCCAGTATGGTAAGGGAAGGGGGATTTTAGTCGCGTCAGGATTCCGTCAGGCGTCACTCTTTTTTTGTGGGCGCAAAAATCGGTGGTCTATTGTTTTGAAATTTTGGGATGTGCAAGTGAATTTTTGAGGATGCTACTAAAATTTAAAATGGCCGCCAGGGGTAAACTCGCAAAATCTCTAAAACTTTTAGGTCAGAATTTATTCAAATTTTTACTATCGCATTCCCCGCGATATGGAGATGTGCAGGTGATTTGTTTTAAGATTTTTCTGAAATTCAAAATGACCGCCACGGATCAACTTCATAATTTTTGTGGACGCAAAAAGTCAGAAATTATTCATATTTTACAATCACATTCCCCACGATATGGAGATGTGCAGGTGATTTTGCAAGGTTTAACTGAAATTCAAGCTGGCCGCTAACTCGAAAAAAACTCAAAAATAAAGTCAGAAATTATTCATATTTTACAATCACATTACCAACGATATGGAAATGTACATGTGATTTTACTGAAATTTACAACGGCCACCACAAGTCGACTTTTTAAATATTTGTAACAGTAAAAACTAACCTAATTTATGGCGGGGATGATAATTATAGGATTCAAATCCTCTTGTTATGTTAGTTTTGTTATTTAACAAAGAGATAGCCGACACAAAAATAATATTTCTGAGATGATTGGTGATCAAGGCCATTTGATACGGCAAGGTCAAAGTCAAATGCGAGCGACATTTGACAATTTCAGGCAAAAAATATTTCAAAATGTTTCAATGTACATAAATTTATTTCAGTTAAAAAATAATACCCCAATCTATCACCCTTAACGAGAGCTATGTCTCAAAACAGTGGTCCACCCATGAGTTGTCTATACCGCACATGTATGGATCGTTGTTATGGAACATCTGAGGAATGATTGAGTTGATTTATTTCCTTTTAACTTAGCATAACATAGCAGTCTGGCCGTTTTGACATTTGACGTCCGTGTGGTCTGGCCATTTTTGTGATTTTGAGACATATTCTCTTACTTCTAATAGAAATTTGGAATGATGCCATATGTATCCCAGAAACATATACACAATATATAACCAGAATACACTTCATTGATTGGCCAATGTGATGTTGCCATGGTAACTGACAGCCATTTTGAATATGCTGATTGGGTGGTCGAATTTTCAGAAATTTTGTTTAAAAATGTTATTTATGAGATTCACGGAGATTCAGGAGTACAACATTTTATTGCATACAATATATATTAAAATACATCACATACGGGTCGAAGAAGCATTCAATAGATCTATGTGCACAAAATAATAGGGTAAATAAGTTATTACTATGGGATTTAGTAATCTATCCAAATTCCCATAGAGGCATACCAGATTTCATATTATGAGATGAACCAAGCTAGGAACGATGGGAAATACCGAAAGCCTCGTATTCATCAGAGCCTGGAGTTGTTTTTTAGTTCAGAAACTGTTGTTGCGATAAATCACTTTTTTATTTTCTAAGTTTCCTATGCTATGTTCATAGTTGCGCAAGTGATGTCATCGTGTCAATGGCTAAACATTATTGCCAGGCGCGAGCTGGGCTGCGACTTAGGCTGCAGCGTCATAAATGCTAGGTCCGAGCTGGGCTATATATTTTCACTTGAAATGGTTGGATTCAATATTACACCTGAAGCTATAGCGAGGCCTATCATAATGCTGGGAGCTAGATGGGTTGTGAAGAACATTAAATTTACAAAGTTTTACACCTAAAAAATAGCCAAACAGGAATAATAATTTAAATACATTCCCTTCACGAATTAGTTTTATCTGATAGTATAGCTGACTTTGGTAATTCCCATGATTTATTTTAATTCTGACTTTAATTTCTGTTTTTTTTTATATATATATTATACTCTAATACAGCATCATTCACCATGAAATTGTATATGTTTTTTGTTCAGTATATTCCCATATCAGCGCCATTTACAACAAATAAATCTGTCCTTTGCATAGGCCTGTAAATCTATAAAAACATCGCTAGCTGGTGGAAAATAATAGGTGAATAAAATGACAACTAAAAGTCAAATCCGTGCTGGGAGTGTGATGCAGCGTGCAGTGTGTCACCACCTTGCGCAACGTCCATGCACTGGTTCCAACCTGAACTCGACGAAGCCGCCATTAACTTGATTGCTCAGTCACGCTGAGAAACAAGGACCCACGCATGATCAGTGGGGTTCGAAACCAGTACGCATGCATGACTGTCGAGGTAGCATTTTTTGTTATATATATAATTATGATATTATTGTTTACCAACTCAATAATTCTTGAATCAACGTCGCTACAACATCGTGCCACCAGTGGATATATATATATATATTTTATTTTCATGTATTTATATATTATATTTTATTGTCATGTAGATAGCTGGGTGTTCAAAAGCTTAATCGATATGTATTAATGCCCAGTATTTCCTGATTCTGCTGGAAAATGAACAGTTGATGAGCAGTTATACTGATGTGATGATGATGATGGCCTTCGAGTGGGTGTGCGGGCGGCCCGCAAACAACAACACAACACGTGTGTGATCTGCTCCAGAAATGACTCGCCAGTGGTGATAATGCTCACTTTCCACGACAGCTATCATTGTTGAGGGATCACGAACTGAATCACAGGAATAGGCCTATAGTGCAAAGCGAAATAGCAGTAACTGCTTACTTTACAGTTAAGCTGTTACTTCTGTTTATCTTTGCACGACGACGACAGATTTAATTGTGGTCCATCCCATTATTACGTCTGAACTCCCCTGCCTATAATTGTATTGTGTTGGTACAGCGTCGAACCAACTCCCATACTCACGCTGACATACAGACAGATTTTTTCAGACTGATATAATTTATATATCAAGCGTATGGCAGTGACATATTCTGCATTAACATTTGTAAGACAACTAAACATAAAAAAGGTAAATTAATTATTTTGAAGCGAAACGAATAGAAAATCATGTTTGCACTTATAGTTTAATTAGTCATTTCCTGGATAATTTTTTTCCTAGGCCCGACATTGAAAATAAGCTTTTTGGATTTTGTACAATCGAATTTGATACCAATGATTAGTCATGCAGATATATGCCTGCACTTTTTTATGTTTACCAAGATTTGTTTTTAGCATTTTTATTTTATTTTTTACTTTACTAATGTGGGGCATTGCTAATATTATAATATGTTATGTCGGGTTATGTAACTGCAAAGTGAATTTTTAATTTTATAAAAATCATTTAATTTTGTTCCATTTATGAATAAATCATTGTTTATTCTGTTGGAATAAGTCATATTCAGATCATGAGAAATTCCATAATAATAGTTTCTGTAATAATTCAAAGATAACAGTACTTTTCCATTCATCCACAAAAACTCACTTACGTTTTAATGATATCTTAACTTAAAACGATATCTTCAAAATTAAAGGTTGGTTTTCGTATCGATACAGAAATGTGGTATGAATACTCTCATAGATGCATTTTAAAGGCAACCCGCAAGTAGTGAATTACATGTCATATAGACTGTGATACTATAAAAAATCAGTCGGTAATCAAATTAATGTTTCATCTGATCCTAGAAAAAATGCTCTTGTGGTCCTTGAAAAAGTCCTTGAATTTTGTCTTTGTTAACCCTTTCAGCGCGGGGACCGACATTAGACGTCTGAACCTGACCACTATAGACGATGGACGTCAGATTCTGAAGTCTAAAGACGGCACCCCTATTGAAAAAATTAAACAAATCTGTAATGGCCGTAGACCCATACCATATGTATTCAAATGAATCAGAAAGAGCTAACTTAGACATTTATGATGATTTCAAATGGAAAAACCCTTTGATCTCCATGGTTTATATGGTAATATTTCCGCGATGTAAGGGTTAAAACGTACAAACCCTGTACTTAGCTGTAGTAAATGCATGTGAAAAAAATCTGATTCGCTTAGCATCCGTATATTAACTCTTTAAGTGCTTCATTACTACTTAACATTTTCCTTTCATTTGAAGTTGGCATTGCTCACGCAATTGCCAACTTCAAATGAAAGAAAAATACCTCCTCACTTAAAAATTAAACCTGCAAAATTTCACAATGGGGGCTTTACTCAAGATTTATACATGCATATTTGTTCAATTTCTGTCAAATTTTAGTTGTGGAAAAACAGTATGAATGCGCTTTAAAACGTCGCCCGCACTCAAAGGGTTAAGGGCATCCTAGTTTCATGGAATATGAATAATTTGTCTGGGGATTCTGAAAGTGTAGGTTACGTCATTATTATGCACATATATAGGCCTATGCATATGGTACATTTTTATATTTCTATGAATTACACTGAGTCAGTCATTAGCAAAACTGATTAGTATCCGCCTCCATTGTATTGAATCGATTAATCCTGCACCCATTGCGGTATCAGTTCTGCCCGGTGTTTAGTATGTAAACAGTCTTGTCTGCTTTGGTTGTGCTGCATTGTCAGCATTGGTCTTTCTAGAAAACTATTAAAACAAGTACGATTATACACAACATACCATTACTCAGTCTCAAGCAAACGGCACATACAAGACGCCGCAATAACATCGATCTAACTTGTTACTGCTGGTGGTACAAGACAAACAAGATAATATTGGATCTATGTTGTTTTGATGTTGATCCAGCATTGACTTCCTGATCTCTCCCAGTTGACAACCAAAACAAAATAAAGGTTTCTGTGTGACTAAGAGATAATGTACCGGTACTGAGCATCAGCCCGTCTGGGTGCAGCATTTAAATCATCATTAACCCTTTAACCGCCGGTGCCGCATATATTCGGGTTTTTATTTTTAATTAGCACATAATGTACCACATTTTAAAATGTGACATCAATCAGCAATATTTGAAAACAGTTGACCTCCATTTTGTCAAATCTGAATAATTTTCACTCACTTGAAGTGGGTGAAAATTCAGATTGAAAGATTTGGCGGTTAAAGGGTTAA
>OZ024913.1:42367488-42394988 GCA_964017125.1 Flabesymbios commensalis | reverse complement strand
AGTGAAAAGAGCTTCTCACTATCGTTGTGGCATTACACCTATATGTCAGAACGATTTTATAGGCTACTTCACATATTTTTTTCACCTTACGATAATTTTTCACTTTGTTTCAATTCCTAAAAATCTCGTATTTACAACTGTTTAGAAAGTGTTTTCCTGACAAATATATATATTAGGAACGAATCACTTAATAATAGTAAAACGTAAAAGAAATATTGAATATTTCAAAGTTAGACCATTTGAGATGTAGTAAGTTTATAATTATTATGCCCCTCTATAATAACCCATTAATTTCATTCCGGTTTATTCTTAGAATTGTGTTACATGTCAAATGAATAGATACGAATGGTTGCAAAATTTCGTAAAAACCGCTTGAGAATTGACTGAGCAATACCCGAAAAGCTTTCATCGTAAGTAAAGTTCTCCCACAAATTATTTTAACAATAACTTTAATTTTCAAGAACGCCTTGTTGCAAATTAAGTAGTTTTTTAATAAACTTGATAGGAAAAACGACTCGTATAATTCGGTGCCTGACTGTGGACCTGGATAAGCGCCACCTGGTGAATAATGATACATAAACAGACTTATCTGTGATTTGTTGCCTTCACCCGCGCCGTGCACTGTGGGTGACATAGTGGGATGAGTTCACAATCCTTACTGTTTAAAACGTCCAACTTTAGTAAATGTAAAATTCATAACGTGTGTCTAGCAAATTATCATACCCTGGCTGAAGCTGGGTCCTGATATATCCTCATATATATGTCGGCTGTTTCCACAGTATGGGCATATGCCTAGTAAATACAAGCCACTAAACCAATGTTGTTTCAATGTTGGGCCAGCGTCGTAGGCGATGGGCTAACATTAAAACAGACGATGGTAATATGCGGTAAATATAATACAGAAATACACAGCCATGATAATGCTTGATCAACGTGAACGAGAGCACGTAGCTAATACCGAAGGATAAAAAGTAAATCTGTTTGTGAATTTTTTGTGTTTATAGCTGATATTGTGTGTGTTAGGGCTTTGAAATTATTAGGCTTTCTATTTTCTGTGTAATACTGAAATTGTAGGCCTAACTATGAAAAAAACCCAGACATATAAAAGTGCCTGACAATATAAATATATTGGCAATAATGATTAATTGTTTGTCAAATAGTAAAACACGCAATGTGTGCAAAAATGCGAATAGTAGTTGGCCTATATGTTTAACAACTGCTTGAATTATGCAAATTTACCAGTCGCACGTTTCTCTGAACATCATAGCCTATAAAGTATTCTCTCTAAATGTCTCTTTTGAGAGAATTTACGATTTACGATAACATCAACACAAGTCAAACGGTATCCCGCCCCTGCGCCCACTCCTCCCATTATTATCCCATATCTTCGGCCGGATTTGGCTCAATGTTGGGCCATCTCCGCAGACTGTGGCACATAGCAGAGACATATGCGTTACCCATTAAACACTAAACATTTGTATAATATGTTATACAACGCCGGCCCAACGTCTTCGACGTTGGCCCAGCATTGTATAAATGTTATACAAATACTTTGTGGTTACTGGGTAGTCCAGTATGGCACGTTATCTGGACCTTGCGGTACATGTACTGCTAGGTCAGATCCCTATGGGAGGCAGGGTGGTACATTACTCCTATAGTGGTGTAGGCTCAATGCTGGGACAACGTCGAGGACCATGGCCCACCATTGCTCCAACCATACATCTCCCTGCTTCAACACTGGACTGCTGACTAACGTATCCATACATCACTTCATGTATCGTTGGTACTAGTATATTGTCGCGAATCTGAGACGATAGCACGTCACATTGGTGCCTTAATGCTGGCCCGCCGTCTGCGACAGCAGTCCAGCATTAAATCAACATTGGGTCAACGTCTCATTCACTCGGATTGTGGTAGGCCTATGTAGTTGCGAATGCGAGTGACAAACCAATTTGTCTTTGGGTAAGTGTAGCCGGCACCCGACACTGCAACTATAAAAGTGGTGGCCACTACCAAAACCAGACATGGAAAGAACAAAATACCACAGGACTTCTAATCTTTGATTGAGGCAGATACTTTGTATTGTGTTTTGTCGTGAACTTGATCTCACATAGAGGATGGATACTACTGAGAGACAATATACTGAGATGGAAGAAATCAAGGACCAGGATGAGAAGATCAACTGCCTCATCTGTACTCAAGGTTTGTTTTTATATTTTCTAGACAACGGTGTTTAGACTACTTTTTAGATATTATTAGTTTATGTCCAAAATATTGTAATTCCGTGAAAAAGTATAAGCGATCATTCAATTGTAATTTTGATGCATTGCTTGCATTGTTTATAGAACCACACAAAAAGTTCAAAATGCGCGTCAATATGGACAGCATGAACATAATAGCAATATGTTTAATGACTATATTGACTATAGCATAAAGGTTGCATAATTGAATTAAAACCGTCAAATATAAGACAATCTATTCATATCAGGTCAGTGTTCATGATAATGGCCACAATCAATTCATGTTTGGTCAATGTTCATGATCTAAGCCACAATCCATTCATAGTTAGGTTGGTGTTCATGATCTGTGTCACAATCATATGGGGGTATAATTAATTCATGATTGGTCAGTGTTCGTGATCTAAGGCACAATTCATTCATAGCTGGGTTAGTATTTATGATCTAAGACACAATCCATTCACAGCTGGGCTAATTAGTGTTCATGGTTTGGCCACAATCCATTCATATGTTGGTCACAGCTCACAATCTGTGCCACAATACATTTATGTATGGATTAGTGTTTATGTTCTAAGGCACAATTCATTCATAGCTGGGTTAGTATTTATGATCTAAGACACAATCCATTCACAGCTGGGCTAATTAGTGTTCATGGTTTGGCCACAATCCATTCATATGTTGGTCACAGCTCACAATCTGTGCCACAATACATTTATGTATGGATTAGTGTTTATGTTCTAAGGCACAATTCATTCATAGTTGGGTTAGTGTTTATGATCTAAGACACAATCCATTCACAGCTGGGCTAATTAGTGTTCATGGTTTGGCCACAATCCATTCATATGTTGGTCACAGCTCACAATCTGTGCCACAATACATTTATGTATGGATTAGTGTTTATGTTCTAAGGCACAATTCATTCATAGCTGGGTTAGTATTTATGATCTAAGACACAATCCATTCACAGCTGGGCTAATTAGTGTTCATGGTTTGGCCACAATCCATTCATATGTTGGTCACAGCTCACAATCTGTGCCACAATACATTTATGTATGGATTAGTGTTTATGTTCTAAGGCACAATTCATTCATAGTTGGGTTAGTGTTTATGATCTAAGGCACAACCCATTCATAGCTAGGGTAGTGTTCATGATCTGTGCCATAATACATACATATGTTGTTCACAGTTCAAGACCTGTGCCACAATTCATTCATATCTGGGTCAGTGTTCATGATATGGCCACAATCAATTCATGGTTGGTCAATGTTCATGATCTAAGCCACAACACATATTTGGATCAGTGTTCATGATTTGGCACAATCCATTCATAACCTGTGCCACAACCCATCATGTATGGGTCAATGTTCATGATTATGGTGTACAATCAATTCATGATTGGTCAGTGTTCATGATCGAAGGCACAATGCATTCATACCTGGGCTAATTAGTGTTCATGGTTTAGCCACAATCAATTCATAGCCTATGTTGGTCACAGTACATGACCAGTGCTACAATCCATTCATAGATGGGTCAGTGTTCATGATATGTAGACCAAGATTGACGCGGACCGCATTTTTTAGCGTCAGAGCTGGACAGCATAGCAAAAGCTGTGGTTTATATGCTGGTAGCCAGACCTAGAATTTTATGACAAATGTTAGGTTAACCCTATTAAAATGATATTCATCTATAAAGACTGGCGTTAAAATGCCCACATTAAGGCATTATTCTGGAAATGAGATTTAAATCTGTCATTATAAAATATTATAAAAATAATTTATAAAACAATGACGCAGTAATTCATCGCGCAATCGATCGTCCGCGCACCGGATTTTTGAGGCACAACTTTACGAATGGCAATGATTACTATATGTATCGCACACAGAGTCTGTTATTACGGACAAATAATATGGGGCACAATCCTCTTTCATGGTTGATCAATGCTCATAATCTGGATCACAATCCATTTATGTTCATGATCATTCATATCTGGATCAGTGTTCATGATATGGGGAACAATTTATTCATTCGTGGGTCAGTGATCATTATCTGGCAACAATCCATTTATGTGTGGGTCAGTCAGAGTGTTCATAACAGCACTGATATTATGTACTTGCATTTTCAATTAACCCTTTAACCGTAAAATTATTCAACCTAAATATTCACCCACTTGAAGTTGTGTCTCGCTGACGCGATCCACAACTTCAAGTGAGTGAAAAATATTCAGATTTGACAAAATGGAGGTCAACTCTTTTCAAATCTTGCTGGTTGATGTCTCATTTTATCTTTAACATATTTAAAATGTGGTACGTAAAGTGCTGATAAAAAATAAAAACCCGGCACCGGCGGTTAAAGGGCGGTTAAAGGGTTAACAATAAGAGTGAAATCAAGTGATTTTATATAATACCCAGGTACACATCTCAGAAAAAGGTTTAGAACGTCAGTATTGCGATGGAGTATATCATTGTTTTAAACAATAAAGCCAATTTAAAAAAAAATATGCCACATACGTCGGCCATTAATGTGTTAAATGTTAATAACATTAACTGTTATTGTAAAATGTCATTTTGTATCACGTAGGCCTGATATTTATTACATTAACATATTATAATCTAGACTATGTCAGACTGATCTTCTTCAAAGTGTAGTGAGTAATATCCTGACGAGGGTTATAGTTATTCTCGATCATCCTGTACTTCATGGGTTAGGGTTACAACAGTAACAGAAAAAGTGTTCCCTTTATATCAACATTTCTGTGGCACCAGATGACAGTTGTCAAGGCTGTTTTACAGCATGGTACAGTACGTAGCTATTGTAACTTCGCCAACCTGAAAATGTCGCGATTAGTTTGAAACCTTTTCATACTAAACGTTTCTTTACACCGATATAATATTAGCATGAATCATTCAGCTTGAACAAAGACGTAGGACACCAACTCGAATAAAGAATGAGTATAATATCAAGTTAAATTCGGGTGATATGGCAAATTATTATATGACGCGTCTACCCAGCAAACATGAGACGTTGACTCGACGTTGGTCTGCTGTTGACCCACCGTCTACAACGTTGGCCCAACAGTAAACCAACGTTGGTTCAACGTATCATGTTTCCTTGGTAGTTTATTATGTCATACAGTATCTTACAAATTATTCTCCAGCACGCATTGAACATCTCTGATTTCCCACGACGAATGTTTTTTTCAGTGCACTTTTTAATCTAAAAATAAGTGTGGTTCTGCAACTGACAGACAGACAGACAGACAGACAGACAGAAAGACAGACAGACAGACAGACAGACAGACAGACAGACAGACAGACAGACAGACAGACAGACAGACAGACAAACAAACAGACAGACAGACAGACAGACAGACAGACAGACAGACAGACAGACAGACAGACAGACAGACAGACAGACAGACAGACAGACAGACAGAAATTTCATTGACAATAAAAAGTCACAACGTGGGGAACCTCCGTGACCGAGAGGTAGCGGCTCAGCCTCAGCCCGCCAGGGCTCGAATTTCGAATCCTGTGTCTGGAGGGCAGTGTCATCTCATTCATCTCACCATCCTCATGAGGTTCTCCTTGCCCAGTTTAGCCCACATGTGCACAAAGATGGCTTAAAAGCCCATACATTTCATTTTGTTACAGGAGACGTTTTTCCCGAGGAAGCCACCTGTAGCTACAACTGTGTCGAATGCTACCATCAGAAACTGGATGCGTCTTACAAGCAGGAGGCCAGGGAGATCTTGTATCTGTCATGGCCAGTAGTGAGTAGACAAGATCTCTACATCTTCCCACGCAATGCTCGGCTTCTCCCGAGGTCGCAGACCTCGGACTGCGAACTCGGGAGAAGCCGAGCCTTGTGTGGGAAGATTGATATCCAACGCTGTCCGGTATTGCGGTAGAGCTAACGTTCCGTACTGGCTGAGTGTCAGACACAAACATATCGAATCTGAGCAAAACCAGAGATTTATTTCAATTGTCTCTTGTTATTCAGCTGTAAGCATGATTAATCGATCCTCTATGCATTTAATGTTGGCCCAGTGTCGCATAAGAGTGCTAGCTCGGTTTGGACATTTCGCGACGTTAAAAAATTAAATAAACAATTCGCGATTATAATTGACTTGCGAAAATTTCCAGATGTATAGTAAGTGAAGATAACAGCTGTAATAGTGGTAACGTTGATGGAAGAGCTATGTCAACAGCCCATAGAGTTATCATAAAAATACTATATACAATTGCCATTTACGTTTTTGCTCTTGCTAACTAGATAATTGTTATCTTCTGTCTCAATCAATCGCCCAGTGGAGGAGTGGTCCCGTTCCATAATGGATCCGGCCCGATGCAAACAGCTATATGCTTCCAAATTCCCAGCAAACACAAAACATTTGCATAACATTTGTACAACGTCGGCCCAACGTCTTCGGCGTTGGTGTAGCATTGTACAAATGTTATATAAATATTTTGTGTTTACTCGGTTACTGTGTATGCACTTTGATAAATATTTCTACAATATGCGTTGTAGGGGATTATAATTTTATAAGTTCAAAAATGTTCAAATATTTTTTTATTTTCACGATCTCGGCTGTACTTGCATTTTTTGTCTGTTTCGTAGGTTTGCTCGCACATATTATTGTCGTTATTGATAGGCCCTATACCTCTCATGTTCTGTGGACATCTCAACAATGTACAGATGGATGCCGCTGCATTGGCCTTGTCGGTCAGTATTAGGTTTTTGCTTATTTTATTATTTTACCCCTGTGCTGATTGCTTGTGTATTATTTATTAATGTGTAATTTCAATTTTCATTCACTTGAAGGGTGATCTGCAGCTCCAACTGAATTAAAATCTTTTAGAACTGTAGAAAAAAGTACCTAAAAAATAATTATCCACATGTTTTGGCCATGAAATTACCACAGATATTGAGTATACCTATGTTATGATGACTTTTGCTATTTGATCATGTGTTATTTTTAGGTTTTTAACGTCACCGGTTTATCTGTGATAATAGGATTGGCCTCAGCCTGTGATACATATTTTCCACAGATTTACACCAGCTCATACAGACACAAAATGGGAGTGTCCCTACAAAAAAGTTAGTCTATAACACGGATGCCATTATCGCGATTTTAAAGCACGTGTCTGCTCCCAGTAAACACAAAACATTTGCATAACATTTATACAATGTTGAACCAACGTCGAAAACGTTGGGCCGCCGTTGTATAAATATTATGCAAATGTTTTGTGTTTGCTGGGTTGCTACCGCCAAAGATGGTCGATTTCCGCCGAAATATAAAATAATTATTTGTGCTGCCAACCCATGTCAAAAATTGTGTGATTTATGATGCACAGTGTTTTGTCAAGTATAATTTCAGGTTAATTTTGACGCTTTTTTAGATTCTGTTAGATTTGGTGGGTATGCTATGTATTCTGCGACATGTTGTAGAAATGAATGGTTAACTACAAGTTATTTATGAAATTTCAACCTTCACACTAGGCCTATATCTTATTTTACAACTTGGTGATGTGTCACTACATTACTATACGTTTGTTTCATTTTTTTACTGAACATTTCTGTATGAATATGAAGTACAGTATATAAGTTGTAAAGAATGTACGAAAAATAACCTAAATTATCTCTTTATCTAACTTAAAATACTTTTTTTTAATGGTTTCTTGTTTGATTTTAGAAGTCATGTGCAAGTGAAATTTCGAGATGTTCTCTAAGCGCAAGACCAATTCTTTATTTTGTAAACAAACTGTGTTGCACAACCTCATCATGCAGCAGATTGTAACTGTAGTTAGCCTACTGTGCACAGTCAAGAGAAGAATATATCGACCCCTAGCAGCCAGAGTGTCGTAAGTGCCACTCAAATGAGTGGCACTTATAACACTCTGGCTGCTAGGGGGTCGATATATGCGTGTATATTACTGTAAATGATTTACAGGTGTTGTTATTTTACTACTGGCCATGCTTCCCTGTGTCGCGATTCAGATAAATACTGAAAAAATACTCAACTCCCTTGGTCAGGATCCTGTCATATCCAGGTACTTATATAGCAATATAAATCAATACAATTTTCTAAGCTGTTTTTTTTCAGCGACGGCGATGTTTTTAAGCGCATAGAATATATTTACTGCGCCAATTGCTAATTAAAACAGGTCTAGTATGAAAAACGTATAACTCTCTCTATTCATCTGGAGAGGGGCGTGGCGCAATGGTTAGAGCGTGGAGCTTTGTCAATATCACCGCCTACCGTGCCGTTTCGAATCCCGCTTGGTGCAGGATTTTCAGAGAAATTTCATGTTTCTCCCTTCTCGATATTGAGACATTATTTCGATGTTTTGTCCTTGGGCAAGGCACTTTACCCTCGCATGCTTCACTTGACTCAGGTGTAAATGAGTACCTGGTAGGACAGAGATGGCAATGTGTGCGATTAGTTTCTAGCGCCGAAATAGGTGCAAGTGCGGTATGCTCCAAAATGGAAGTTGAAATGGTACATGTGCAGCGCACAGAGCATTGTTTGTGCGCTATATAAGAACTCTCAATTATTAGTCTTATTATTATTATTATTATATCAAGCTTGTAATTATGTAATGCCACCTTCGAATTAACAAAAAAATGTGTAAGTGCAATGTGTAAGTGATCTGAGATCATTTATCAATACTGTTTATATGTCTAGCAAATGATGTTAAGTGAGGTTAACGTGTAATTCCATTCTTTACTGTTCTTTTATCAAATATAATTATCAGTAGACCGTTCACAATAATTATGGTATATTAGCATATCAGTCCGACAGATTCAATTCACTTAATTCAATGGTGCTTGTGAGCCAGCACAGGCTGCTAAAATTGCAGAACACCAGCTGAAGTATGTGGTTGATATTTAACTAGAAAGCATAAGTGTGATGGAAACGGGAGCGCGAGAATGACTGCCTCACACAGAACGATAGTATCGCGTATGTGTATATGGGTATCTCTTTGCTTAACCCTTTCAAGCCTGAATTAACCATTGTCATCTTCATCCACTACAAGCCGCGAATTGCAGTCGCAATTCTCGACTTGTAGTGAATGAAGATGATTTGATGTGGTTTAAAAATTAAAGAAAATTCCTATGTATTGGTAAATCAGTTTCATGGAAATTTTCGTTCTTAATACACATGCTGTAGAAAAATTTAGTCTGTTTTCAGGAATGTAAAATGATGCTTTAATGCATCGTGAGGACTTAAAGGGTTAATTGCTGCAGCCAATCCCAGTTCACTGATGGTCCACCATATGCAAACGATGTACGAAAACCAAACCAACACTGTTTCCGATGATAGTCCCCGACCGGAGTAGGCCTCTCTCCCCACTGTTTTAACCCTTATACCGCTACGCATGACTATGGTCGTCTTTGATTTAACCCTTTAACCGCCGGTGCCGCATATATTCGAGTTTTCATTTTTTATTAGCACATTAAGTACCACCTTTTAAACATCAATCAACAATATTTGAACACAGTTGACCTCCATTTTGTCAAATCTGAATAATTTTCACTCACTTGAAATTGTGGATCGCGTCAGCGAGACACAACTTCAAGTGGGTGAAAATTCAGATTGAATAATTTGGCGGTTGAAGGGTTAGAAAAATCTGTTTTAGTAGTCGAAAAAATCACTGATATTCTGAATGGGATTAGTGTTTAGACATCAACAAATATGGGTAATTTTCGCGGTAGCAAGACACAACTTCAGGTGGGTGATAATTTCAAAAAAAAAATTGTCGCTTTAAGGGTTAGGTTATTACAATTAAAAATGCATTGGGACAACATTTAATCTTATATCATAATGCAGCACTAAGAGGTAACTACATTTTGCAATAATGCTATATCATAGATCGACCAAATATTTGGTTAATCTATGGTTGTACATGTCTTCGACTCTGAAGAAACAATATCTTCTCGTACCTTCAGGCGTTGAGCCAGAGCCATTCTATAAATCTACGGCAAATAACGATGCGTTAATGATGAAAATAGTGTTTTAATCTTCTGGATTTGATCTTCTGACTTATTTTCAGGCTTGCAGGACAGTATGTACTCGTACTGCTACCGGGCCTCGTTGTAAGTACTAGTTTAACGTGTTTAAGTATCGACACCTTTGCATATCGGTTACGGTACCTTTTATCCGTATCAGTATCCGTTTTTTTTTAGATTTTCGTTGTCACTTTGGTAAAAAATTATCATAAGTACAATATGTAAATTTATAACAATGAAATGTCAATTTTGTTTGCCATATTGAATATAATTATTTTTGTATTTGTCTTCTAGTTTCAAAATCGTGGCTTGTGGTATAGGCGCGTGGGCGGGGGCCCTAGGGTAGTGGTTAGCACCGCTGCCTTTCACGCCAGAGTCCGGGGTTCGGTTCCCGGTCTCGGCGGTTTGAAAGAAACAAAATTGTTTCTTCCCCATCCACGTGTGAAAGTTAGTATTGTGGGGAGCCTCCGTGACCGAGAGGTAGCGTGCTCGGCCTCAGACCGCCAGGGCTCGAATTTCGAATCCTGTGTCTGGAGGACAGTGTCATCTCAATCATCTCACCATCCTCAGGAGGTTCTCCTGGCCCAGTTTAGCCTATATGTGCACAAAGGTGGCCTAAAGCCCGATTCATTTCATTTTTGTATAGGCGCGTAGCTGTCATACTGGTTTAATCAGCTTGAAGTTGTGCCCCTCTACCACGGACCGCTAATTCTGAAAATGAAATAGAACTTTAATTTTATCTCCAGAAGTATGGTTGTACATGGTAAAGCCCAGTGTATTTAGCTGCCCTCTCTGTTTTAGGCTATGTGTGTTTTTGTAGTTCTTCAGAAGTTTGCACAAAATCAGGTAGGTGTCATAGAATATTTCCCACTTGGCACACGGCGTTGTTGCGACGTCGAATCAACGTCATTGACGTTGAATTAACGTCGCAACAACAAAGTGTGCGCAGTGGTTTGCAGTTAATCACTATCACTGAAAACATGATTTTATCAAGTTTTAAACCCTATCGCTACTATTTATTTACTTTGTAATTAAAATTAAATTAAATTGAGAACATATCTTGTATTGTATTGTACATGTCTTATGTTTAATTTGTAAAAATAAATGATGTCAAAAAATATGTTAATTATAATAGGACACAGTACCAACAGTTCTAGCGGTTTGTTTGACCACGGTTAATATAATTCTTATGTGTTTTTTTTACATAGGACAAGGTACTACCAGTTCTAGCGGTTTGTTTTGCTACAGTTTGTATTAACGCCGCTCTTCATTGGTTCTTTGTCTTCGTCATCCATTTAGAGGCCATGTAAGCACATATTATAATATCTAATAAAAACGATTTTACATTATGGCTATTATTTAGTTAAGTGGCATACATGTATTGTTAAGTGGCACAATAAATATAATACTAACTTAACACTACATCTCCTCACTTGCTACCGAGTATTTAATCAATGTGAATGTGCGCATCACAACCGTTAAATGATAGGCGTAAGTATATTGACTCACAGCAACTAGAGTGTCGTATCTGCCAAAATCCCGAGGTATTAAGTGGACCTATATGACACTTAACAAAAATACGACTGGTATAATATTTATTTCAAGTAATTTATGTTATTGACAAAAATGTTCTCTTGAATGTCCAGCCATAGATACAACGTGAACTTAGTTAGTGATCTACTAGTGATTGCTATTCAGGAATCTACCCAGCATACACGGGGCATTCACCTGATGATGTTTGACTTGTGGGCCAGCGTTCAAGACGATGAGCCAACATCGAAACAGCCTCTGGTGAATGCCCCTTGTTTGCCGGGTAGTACGTTAACCCTTTCACCGCTAAGCCCGACTGCAGTCGTTATAATCAGTGGTAATCCGTTTTATTAGCCGACTAAATCACTGTTATTGAAAACAAAATGTGTTTAAACATCAAAATTTTAAATGTTTGGTCCCAAATTAAACAAATATGAGTAATTTTTACTCACTTGAAGTTGTGGGTCGCGGTAGCGAGCCACAACTTCAAGTGAGTAAAAATTTAAATACAATAACTTGGCGGGATAAGGATTAAAGGGTAATAATACTTATGTCAGCAGGCTTATGAAACTAAACATCCCCTTCTTCTGTTTTCAGTGGTTCTGCCTTGGCCAACACTTTATCGTATATTATCATGACGGTTGTGATGCTACTCTACATAATTTATTCAGGGATACTTGACGGGACGTGGACAGGTGAACCATGTTTTTCTGTAATAATCGGACTGATATTTTTTCTATGTACATAAAGTGTTCAGGGAACACGAGTCAACCTGGTGAGTCATTGCGTTTATTTGACACTGATATAAATCGATATGCGGCACCACAATGCAATCCCGATTCTGCGTGCAAGACAAACAATGGCTCACACCAAGCTGATTTGATGTCGATTGGAAGTTATCTTTTCTGATATGTGAACGGATCTCTTTCATAGTGTATGTGCGTCTACTCCGATATCTACATAATCGTAAAAGAATTAATCTGATTGATCTCACCATACAGAATGTTTTCCTGGCCCAGTTAAGCTTGTGGATCTATGTGCATTCATTCATTCATTCATTCATTCATTCATTCATTCATTCATTCATTCATTCATTCATTCATTCATTCATTCATTCATTCATTCATTCATTTATTCATTCATTCATTCATTCATTCATTCATTCATTCATTCATTCATTCATTCATTCATTCATTCATTCATTCATTCATTCATTTATTTATTCATTCATTCATTCATTCATTCATTCATTCATTCATTCATTCATTCATTCATTCATTTATTCATTCATTCATTCATTCATTCATTCATTCATCCATTCATTCATTTATTTATTCGTTCTTTTGTTCATTCATTCATTCATTCATTCATTCATTCATTCATTCATTCATTCATTCATTTATTCATTCATTCATTCATTCATTCATTCATTCATTCATTCATTTATTCATTCATTCATTCATTCATTCATTCATTCATTCATTCATTCATTCATTCATTCATTCATTCATTCATTCATTCATTCATTCATTCATTCGTCCATTATCTATCAAGTGGTGGAGTATCGGATAATGTCCCCGTGTTCATTCCTAAAAAGAAAAACAGATAATGCACACATAAATTCAAACATTATTTAAATCATTCGTAGACCGTAGCAAGGAAACACAACATTAAGCCAACTTATCAAAAAAATCAGACATTGTCTGCTCAGTTACTTATTTTAGTAGTATAGAGAAATATAAATAGAAAGCCAACAACCAAGTCAATAACAGCGCGCTAATTATCCCGTATCAAGTGCTGGAATGTTAGATGTAATCGATCTGCTTATTGGGGGTAAATTGAGTAATTCGGAGAGCATTAATTTTCGTGCTCCTGTTAGACCACCAAGGCCAACAAGCAGTTTATGGATGATTAGGCTAACACATTTAATTCTAAGGCATCCAGCTGTATGCTGGAAGCCTCAGACGTGATGTGTTGTGGGCTCGTGGTTGAACGTTTGTACCACCATTTGATACCGATTTCCCTGGTTGAGATAACGCCGTTTATTCAATTAAATATAATTGATGGTATGGGATGGTGAAATGAGATGGTTGGTAAATAGACAGCGATATTTTTTGCCTTAATGTTATCAAAATATAGTCCAGTTGCCGTCCAGAGAACCTAGAAATTGTGAGAAGTGTAAGGTTTTTCGATTGATTCATGTTCCCAATGGGTTTATGAACAAATTCAGCTTTGTTGCCCAGACGGCAACTTTGGGCAACTTTTTTAACTAGCATAATTAACATAATTAGCATAATTAGCAATGGGGAGTAATGCCAAATGTTAATTTTGAACCAATGGACGTACACAAATCTCCAATACCACATTTCAATATAATTCAGACATAAGGAATTCATTTCTGACATTAATGGTAATAAAGAGATCCAGGTCAAAGGGAATGATTATGATGCAAATCAAACTAAATTTACCAATAAATTAATAGGAAATGGACAGTGCCCAGGACGCCCACGACCTGATCAGTGTAAAAGAGTAACGTTAGTCATAAATAAATTGCAATTTAATCTGAAGTTAGATTCACAGAATTGAGTGTATGCCTAAATATATACATATCTCTAGGAGTTTTCCTTCAGGGGGGTAGGCCTAGTAGTTACGTTATATATTGATATAGATTATTAAAGTAAGTATTTTGTTAGCAAACACCAGAATGCCAATTATATTCTTCTTGTAGCTCATTATTTATAGGCTATGTAGACATAGGCCAACAATTGTTATACTTCACACATTAAAATAGTTGGGTTCTTTTGCTTCACTTTTACAACAAAACCCTTATATCTATGCAGCTGCTGTACCTGAAAACTCACCCTTGAATACCCCTAAACCTGCTATAGTCTAATTTTGTCTAGGTAGGTCAAAATTGGCTCTTCTGTGAGTATCAATTCTAGGGTAATTAGCCATATGCCTATCGCTGAGTCATTCACAGGTCCGTATACAAACTAAGACAAGGGGGGGGGGTACAGAACGACCATCCCTAAATGTAATATGGGGGCTGGGGGCATCCCGCATAAATGTTGAAAAAATAGGCTCTATAGCTGCATTCTGGCGCAATTTAGAGGTAAAAATTCTTTCAATGGCAATTTTCATTCAATTTTTGGTCTAACCTGCAGCTATAGACAGGCTACAGTAGGCCGACATACGTAAATAAACAGCGCATTATACTTGCTGGCAAAACAACGAGGTTCGTGTCATAGGCCACACAAATTAAAGACTGATGGGCGTCCACATAATTATCACCACATAACAACGGCCCTGTTACAATAAAAACAGTGAAATAATCATTTTGCCCAAAAAAGTTATCCATACAATTAACACAGGCTACCTGGGAGTTATTGACAAGGTGTGAACAACACAGATAAAAACCATTAAAACATACTCTAACATCTTAACACTTCATGTACGATAAGCTTATACATACAAAAAATCTAACAGTTCATTGTTTTCTATCCCCCCGACTTCGGACTCGCCCTCCTCCTCTTCCTCCTCAACATGAATTTCCTCTGATTCTTTGCAACAATCATCTAAGACTGAATGAAATAAATGGGAGTTATAGGCCACCTTTGTACACATATAGGCTAAACTAGGCCAGGGAAACCTCCTGACAATGGTGAGATGAATGAAATGACGCTGCCCTCCAGACACAGGATTCTAAATTCGAGCCCTGGCGGTCTGAGGCCGAGCACGATACCACTCGGTCGCGGAGGCTCTCCACAATATCTAAGACTGATGACACCAAGAAGCTTAGGAAGTAAATTTCATCACTTGCGAACCTTCTGCAATCTGCCAGCCAAAGTTGGCGATCTCTTGAGTTGCTTTTGATTTGTGACATTTCCGGAGCGAGAGCCTTCCACATTTGGAGACAAGCGCGACGATTATGGAGATCCAGGTTGATATTCGTAGGGGGGGCAGGGAATTCAGTGTAGGAGGTTTTTTGCGATGGATTTTGTACCGGTGTAGTTGACAATATATTCTCTGAGTAGACTGATAAGAAAAATGTCTGACCTATTATATCCATCAAGTCACTTTCTGTGACATCATGTTCCCCCAGTACCTCATCTAGTGCAGGAATATTGTTTTTTTTTAATGCTGGGACCTTGCCCTTTCCACATGGGAAAGAAACCGTGTCGCACTGTGACAGACCTTGGCATTTCCTCTCAGCGCAATGACAGCATGGTGTTAATATCAAGCACTGATCTGTCCCACTGCCTCACCTTTTTCACCAAATTTCAACTTGTAGCTTACCAAGGTTATTTCAGCCTCATTGTGATGTACAAGACAGTTTTCTCTTCCCACCATGCTGATGTTGTGTCCATGACTGAAACTGCAGAGAAGTTGATTCAGCTGGCGCTTGCTGGCTGTGGTTTATTGCATCGCGATTTAGAAGTCAGTTGATATATATTGCAGCACCCTCACCAGCTCTTCTCTGACACTTATGATCTTTGGCACTTAATTCTTCAGATGCCTATCGAGCAAAGATGACAAAGATAGTTGCACCTTGGTACTTTTCACCACTTGTGAGGCATGCCTTACAACTGTCTGCAATGTCTGCCTTCATCAGTACAGACCTGTCACCCTTTAGCAGATATCCAAATGAAATGAATCTGGCTTTATGCCCTCCTGTGCACATACAGGCTAAATTGGGCCAGGAGAACCTCCTGAGGATGGTGAGATGAGTGAGATGACACTGCCCTCCAGACACGGGATTCGAAATTCAAACCCTGGAGGTCTGAGGCCGAACACGCTACCTATCGGTCACGGAGGTCCCCCACAATACTGAGTTTCACAAGTGGATGCGGAAGAAACATTTTTGTTGTTTTTTCAAACCGCCGAGACCGGTAAACGAACAACCGAGCACTAGCGTGAAAGGCAGCGGTGCTAACCACTACCCTAGGGCCGCCGCCCAGCAGATTTACAAATTCATCGACCAAAGAATGTTGTACAGGGGAAAGCTCGTACTGAAACACTGGAAGGAGTTGAATGTTTCGCTGCTGCCCAATGATGAGAAAACGTGCATACAAAGCCTCATACACAATTGAAAAAGTTACTCGTTTTGTGTGCATGTATCAACTATACATACAGTTACATCACGTGATGTCTGACGACCTTGACATATTCTGTTTAATCGTGACCTGTAACTAAAATAATCAATCTTGAAACCCTGAAACACTGGTCCGACAAGACCACAATACAGCAAACTCTCGCATTTGTTGTTTAAATATAAATTTGATAAAATTATACATGTTTATATGGCATTGACCTTGACCTTTAGTCATCACCCATTGTTTAAAACATATGTAACAGTCGCCTATATCTCAAATTGACCGCGATATTCACCAGATACACCAGTGGTGCAGACTGGGACACTGTAACTAGAACGGTTTCTTAAAGCGGTCTTTATATATTGATTGGAAATAAGGCAAGCGTGACCTTTGACCTGTACGATCTGCAAAAATAGGTCAAGGTCACCCATGTTCGAATTTCAGCGAGATATTCGCCAGATACAAATGTGACCACTGCAGCTGAAACAGTAATTAATATATCGATTAGCCAAGGCTAGTGATGAATGGACAGCACGACGGACGGACGGCCGGACGGACAGACGAAAAAACTATTATAAGCGAGGCAGAGGATAAATATAAGATCAGAAGTGATTTGTTTTGATCTGACCTAAACATAAATTTGATATTGGCCATTTTTTCTGCAGCCACAGGTTCAAAAGTAACGTTTTACCTTGGATCATAATGAAGATTAGGCCGATTATGCTAATTATTTTGATTATGCTAATAAAAAAAGTTGCCCAAAGTTGCCACTTGGGCAACAAACCTAAGTTTGTCCAGTGACATCATAATAATATGAATCAGTCGAAACATCTTACACTTCTCATAATTTCTAGGTCCCCATTGAACATATAAGCGCAGCAACTGGACTAATAGATGTATTACAAGCGCTTTTATCGGTTATTTAATATTGGGCCAGTGTCGCAGACGATAGGCCAACATTCAGCCAGCGTTTTCTTGTTTGTATATCACGCTTCCAGACGGCATAGGAGCTATCCAAATTGTGGTCAAAACGGTGGGTCAAAACTTTTTAGAAATACATGTAACACTACTTTTCAGTGATACGTTTTGCAAACCCATCTAGTCTACTTTGACCCAATACAACATACATTAGCATAATCATAATCATAGAAATGTACAGGAAACGGCAAAATTACATTCTACGAACTGTGTTAATTTTTTTTTTAATATTGACTTTCAGCACTCTAAAGGTGGATTTATGTTTTGTGAAATAAAGTGAAACTCTTTGTCATCCTATCTTTATTAAAGGTGAAATATGATCGACAGTGATTTGAAAATTGTTTATAACAATTGTGGCTTGGGTTTTTAATAACCTGAGGTTAAACTTGGGGCTCGAGGGTACCCTGAAACATCCTTCATTTTAAAAGCTTTGCTGCCACAATATTTTTCTACACCCACCCTAATAATGTTCCAGTGATATTTCCCTGTCATAATATACACGTATCAGACCTTTGCCACTTTTTGGGTCAAGCGAACTAAAAAACTAGCAGCTTTTTCAAAACTGGTTTCCAGAGTACAATGAATGGTTTAAATTATTTAATGGTCCACCGTCATGATTTTCCATGCTTAATATGCAATTTGTTTCTCATAACAGAATATTATTTTAATATTTATCAAATATTCATTTTCGGGTCTGACATAAACCAACATTTACAATCCATCGGGCTTTTGCTTGTCCTCAAGATTTTTCTCAAGCTGGCAATCTCACCAGCCACGGAAATGAAATGAATCGGGCTTTAGACCACTTTTGTGCACATATAGGCTGAATTGGGCCAGGAGAACCCCCTGAGGATTGTGAAATGAGTGAGATGACACTGCCCTCCAGACACAGGATTCGAAATTTGAGCCCTGGCGGTCTGAGGCCGAGCACGCTACCTCTCGGTCACGGAGGCTCCCCACAATACTGAGTTTTTCGAGTGGATGGTGAAGAAACATTTTGGTTCCTTTCAAACCGCCGAGAGCGGGAAACGAACCCTGAACTCTGGCGTGAAAGGCAGCGGTGCTAACCACTACCCTAGGGCCCCCGCCCCCTCCAGCGACGGAGAACACTACGCAATATCAAGTGAACTAAAAAGGCGCGAATGTAATGCAGTATATGAAGTGCTAATTTTTTATCATTTTTAGACAGGGCTAAGTTAAAACTGCACCATATACAGATATCCGCGTGTGTGGTTGTTTTAGGGTTTTCGCTGGAGTGTTTAAGTGACTGGGGCAGTTTCACAGTGCTTGCCCTCAGTGGAGTGTTCATGGTGGCTATAGACTGGTGGTGCTTTGAAGTCAGCGTCCTTCTCGCAGGTATTTAACCTTTTACAGTCATATATATATTATGGTTAATTTATTGTTCATTGTTTTGTGTTACTTATATTATAATAATTATTATACTTAATCCTGTTGGTGTACAGTATGCCATAAAATGGTCAGAAATCATGAACTTACTGGCATCAGACTGGTTTATTTATAATTAGCCTGTCTGATGTTGAGAATTCCACACATTATTTATATATTATTGAGCGCTGAAATATTTAATAAACCATGGAGATCAAAGGGCTTTTAAAATTTGAAATCATCATAAATGTCTCAGCTAGCTCTTTGCGCTTCATTTGAATACCTATGTTATGGGCCTACGGCCATTATACATATTTCTAATCCCGGAGTGCGGGGATCGACTTAAGACGTTAGAATCTGACGTCTACAGACGTCAGATTCTGACGTCTAAAGTAGATCCCCGCGCTGTAAGGGTTAACTTACATGATTCCTTGTGAGCTCACCTCGAAGTGGTATGAATGAACAAAACACCCTTTCAGCGCTAAATATTCATGTTGAAATTTCCCATTAACACTACTATTTACCCCTCCCCCTTCCAGTGCAGTTAATTTCTATAATAAACTATTTACAATAAGAACCAAGACTAAAATATCAGATTTTAGACTACCCTTAACCCTTTGACTTCCAGGCCGGGGTGCATGCCAGGATCCAGATATACTGGTGTAGGAGTTCTATTTTTCGTCATTTGAAGCTGGAATTGCTAACGCAATTTCCAGCTTCAAATGACGAAAAATACATAAATGTAGTATATATTTGACGAAAATTTGTGTCATTTTATGGTTACGTTCATTGACGAATGACGACGGAAATTTCCGTCATGTATGGTAGTGAAAAGGTTAATAAGACAGAAGTAATTGTATCCACTCTGAACGTTGTCGTTCACAGTGGAGAGGAATATTTTTGAATTGCCAATCCTCATATTTTTTTTAAATTCAGTAGTACTTGAAAATATTAGACATTAGTATTAAAATATATGATATAACGAATATTGAAGAACAAACCGCAACGCATTTATTTTATCACAGGATTATTGGGTAAAACGGAGATAGGAGCTCAATCTCTCGTCTTTCAACTCGAAACTGTGTCATTTGTGGTAAGTAGTACTAGGTACAGTCATAGATATATGGTTAATTTATTGTTCATTGTTTTGTGTTATTTATGCTATAATACTTATCATACTTAATCCTGTTGGTGTACAGTATGCCATAAACTGGTCAGAAATCATGATCTTACTGGCATCAGACTGGTTTATTTATAATTAGCCTGTCTGATGTTGAGAATTCCACACATTTTTTATATATTATTGACAACGAGGGATCCTTGTCTCGGGGGATTGGATACAGAATCACTGATTTCTGACAACATGCAATGTTATAGGATTTAGCCAAGTCTATTTACGATGACTTGTGCTCTCAATTATAAGACCGATATTTTAATGGTCTGGGGAGAGTCAAATAAAACAATCTACGTATTTTTAACCTGTTAAATATATAAGTGGCATTCCTATACGTCAACAAAACGTAACCGTTGATATGACTCAGGCAGTGACAATTACCATATTACGAAAGTTATATCATTAATCGCTGTCCTTCCAGGTCCCCAGCAAACACAAGGCATTCACCCAATGCTGTTTCAATGTTGGCCTATCGTCTTCGACGATGGCCCAACATTGAAACAACATTGTGGGAATGCCCCGTGTTTGCTGGATCTGCATTTATACGTTTCAAAGCAGTGTTCAAGCTACATCAAATGCTAATTAAATTGACAAAATATTATGTGATAGATACTCAATTAATCAAATTATTCAATTTCTCTTAAATAAACCTATATCTCCTCTTTTGAAGCTGGAAATTACGTTAGCAGTTCCAATTTAAAATGAATAAAAATACTACCTGGCATGCTCTGTATGCTTTCTAAGCCGGAATTATTTTCAGAAATAAGTTGGGAATAGAGTACAATGTTTTGTGCTCCATTAATATTCAGGCCACTTAAAATGTCGCCTGACTGCGACGTGACGTTTTTTTTATTAAACTTAAATTTCTTAGTAGTGATTGTTCGAGAATTCGAAAGACAATGACATGTTAAAAAATTGCTGATACTTCATATATATTTTTTGGAAATTTGCCACAAAATGAGTCCCTCAATCACCTCGGACCTCGGCCAGGTACAGGGCGCGCTAGCCGTTCCGTTTCTTAGAGTATGGCTATGACCTGTCATATTACAATATTTATACATTTGAATTGTTCAGTGCATCGGAGGCGAGTGGAAATACAGGAGATATTTCATGTTATCTGTCTTATAGCCATCTAAGACTTTAAATACAAATATAGATAAATCAATAACAATTTTCGTTTTTATTTTGTATTGCTAAATAAGTGAACCAGCTTGAACATTGAAGGTTTTGTCCAGTGAGATCTAGGAATATATTTGATGTGATGGATTGTGCAGCACATGGCCTGCATCAGAGGGGTGTCTAGACGTAACCCGTCATCTCCCCGCCTGTATAACTGGCGGACAGACTAGCTACTTCAGTGATAAGGGTTAGGAAAACTAATAAGGTGGCCACCATTAGATTCCCAGGGGGGGGGGGCAGAAGTATTTGTCGCGGGCAAATTATTTATTTCAACCGGGCTCGGCGGCGCGCTGAAAATTTCACATTTTGTTACATGTTTATATGGAACAGTTCTTGAAATAAATTATTCATTCACGCAGAGTCCGCCCGAAATTATTTTTTCAAAAATTCTCCTGCCCCTCCCCCCTGGGAATCTAATGGTGGCCCCCTAATGATTGCCATAACGGTCACGTACGCTAGGGCATTTAACCCTTTGAGCCCCCACGATGCATTAAAGCATCATTTTGCATCCCTAAAAACAGACCTAATTTTCCAACAACTAATGGTTTTAGAACGAACATTTCCATGAAACTGCTTTATCAATACGTGGTAATTTTCTTTAATTTTTAAACTACGTCAAGTCATCTTCATCCACTACAAGTCGAGAATTGCGGCAGCAATTCGCGGCTTGTAGTGGATGAAGACGACTATGGTAAATTCAGGATTGAAAGGGTTAAAGATGTCACGTAAACTGAACAGTTTCGATTTCTTATACCTCTGCTCATTATTTAATTGTACGCTATGTATATTTATTATTTAAATAACACAGTGCTGTGGCGTCTGTGTTGTGACTACAGGCTGTAGATTATTTACGTGGTTATCGATCTCAGAATGGTAACATTTGATAAAGACTATGTCTTTTATCTGAGCGGCAAAACACTGCGGTCTTTCTAACAAACAGACATATCAAAATGTTGTGCGGAACAATAACAAAGGTATCTATACTCTTGGGCACATTGGTTGCTTTTGCAAAAATAAAATGCAGCTGCATGGAAAATATAGTAGAAGCAATATTATTGTCAGAAAACTTTCAAACGTGTCAATCTTTGGATCTCAATCAAGATCGTTTGATTTGTGAAATCCATTCAGAAGAAGATGAGAACAACCTCGTCTGTCTAGGATTGTCAAGCTGTAAGATGCCTGTGACACTTTGCCCAGATGGCAGCATCAATAAAACCTGTTTCCCGCTGAGAGATGACAATTATCTGAGCTATCAGTGTATTTGTCATTCTAAGAGACGACTACAGTCAATCGTACCAGTAACAGAGTGGACGACATGGGCGACATCTACCAATACTTATCAATCATTCACATCTGAGAGGAGCTTGATCGTACCAAGTCTGGCCTGGACGGTCTTACAGGAGTTTAGTCAGCACAATCCTACTATGGTATATATCATCTCCAATTACCAACTACCAGCATCAGTCTACAGTGCTTCTTCTGCCATTAATGACGAGCATGGGGCTCACAGGGCAGCCATTGACTTCACAGTCAATGAGATTGCTTGTTCTTGGGCCCCGTCAAATCGAAATTCACCTTGGCTGCAGATGACATTGCCAACACAATACGTTGTCGTGGGAACATTAATTAACCCTTTGACTTCCAGACCGGGGTGCATGCCAGGATCCAGATATACTGGTTTAGGAGTTCTATTTTTCGTCATTTGAAGCTGGAATTGCTAACGCAATTTCCAGCTTCAAATGACGAAAAATACATAAATGTAGTATATATTTGACGAAAATTTGTGTCATTTTATGGTCACGTTCATTGACGAATGACGACGGAAATTTCCGTCATGTATGGTAGTGAAAAGGTTAAACAGAGATGTGACGACTGTTGTTTACAGTATGCTACTATAGTGAAGATAACTACATCTTTAAAAGGGGTGAGCTGGCAGACTGTAGTTGAAAGTGAATCTCTCACCTACGATTCCTATGATGGACAAGGATCAGCTACTGTAATGTTTCCTTAGTCATACACTAACAGGTACTGGAGAATATACATATTGAGCTACCTTGGATATCCTTCAATGAAAGCTGACTTAATAGGTCATATATAATCAAGTAGATCGATATACGACGTAATAAGTCCCTAAGAACAAAACAAAGTAGTGCTGATCTAATCAGTCGAAGAGATAATTGAGAATTTGTGCAAGACATGTGCAGCATTTTTAACAATGCTTTTTCAAAAGATGCATTCAGATACACGTAACGTTAGGCCCCTATGGAAATATTCTTTTTCTGCACCTGCCATGCAAACAAACAAGGCATTTTCTTGGAACATTTGTTGTTGTTATAATGTCAATAGTATGGTTTTCTCTTCTTCTCTGGTATGGGCAATTCTATTACGGAAGCACTGGGTGAGGTCAAATACGGAAGCACGTGTCTGAATGATCATCTGTTGGATATTGAATTGTGCCGTGGTACCATAACAATTGATCACATGTTCACATCTACGTGTACACAGAGAGGTCAGAGGTTGCTTTTTCAAAAGGCAGGAATATCCAATCAGGTTTGAAAGGAGGCAACAACTTTGAAACGTATATATACGTTTCAAAGTTGTTGCCTCCTTTCAAACCTGATTGGATATTCCTGCCTTTTGAAAACCGATTATCAGCATTATATCTCTATATATAGTGATATAATGCTGATAATCGGTTCGGCCAGGCACGCACTTTTGACAGTGTGAGACTGACCAAAGGAAGATGGACTTCATAGGAAGATGCTTTAATAACCCTTCAAGCCCTCATGATGCATTAAAGCATCATTTTACATCCCTGTAAACAGACTTAATTTTACTACAACTAGGGGTTCTAGTAAAAAAATTCCATGAAACTGGTTTACCAATACATGGCAATTTTCTTTAATTTTTAAACCACAGCAAATCATCTTCATCCACTACAAGTCGAGAATTGCGACAGCAATTCGCGGCTTGTAGTGGATGAAGATGACAATGGTAAATTCAGGCTTGAAAGGGTTAACACTATGTATGGTGTTTGAAATTCGGAAAAAGCCGACATATTTGCATATTATACATCCTTATTATCAATAAATAGGACACTGTCACGTTTATGGAGCTATTGCTAACGAGATAGAGCAGGGTGTGAATCATTCTGACCTCAGAGATTAAAGAGCGGGGATCGACCTGAGCGACATCTTTATGTGGAGAATGGGTGTAAATAGCAGGTCGCAAATGTGTAATAATTGTTTAAAAGCTGTATTATGAGGACTGTCTGTCTCCAGCTAGCGCGAAACGATTAACGTTGGAGCAGCATCACAGACGGTGGGCCAACTTTAATTTAACATATTTCGTGTTTGCTGGGACCTCGCTTGTTCTTCGGTGATTTTAAAAATACTAGCCTACATACCTTGACATGACTACATAGTAGTGACACGTGTGACACTGGTTTGAGTGAGTTATGTACATGATCAGCTGCCCTTATTATTCTCATTATATTACAGTACTGCTTGGGTTAGGGGAGGTGTACACAAGTACACTTGTGAAGTTGTATTGAAAACTACACAGGAAACTGGGGAATCAGGGGGAATCAGTAGGAATAATTGGGGAATCGGGGGAATTCGGGGGAAATTGGGGAATTGTGTTTCCCCAATGGGGAAACAGAATTCCCTGGCGGGGAAATCAATTTCCCCCACATCCGGGAAAAAGAGGAAAATGAGGGAAAACTGTTTCACAAAAATTCTGGGGAATTTGTGTGAAACAGGTGGGGAAAATGAAAGGGAAATGAAAGGGAATTTCGTTTTCACGACCAGTTTCAATTGCACAGTACTGTAATATGGCTACCATAAGCAACATAGAAGACGTTGAACTATTGCTGAATTGATGTTGAGCCACCGTCTACGACGCTGGCCTATTATTAAGACAACATCAGCATAATAATGCTACAAACCTTCATCCAATCATCATCTCCTTCATATTTTTCCTCATTTGAATGTAGTCATTGTTATCTTTCTTAGACGATGACATGGGGGGGGGGGGCATACTGTGGCATACTGAAATATCCCTGTGGGGTCGCTAACCATCCGGCTATGACACTGACATCGGGGACAATTTTAGAATGTTGAAAAGTAACGCCTCGACTGAGGGGGTAGTGAATGACTTTGTCGCATCCCAGTCAACGCATTGCCTCCACAGTCGTACGTGTTTTAGTGCAGGCGTCCGAGACCATCCGGGAGAGCAATTTCACCACGTACTTATTGGTGGTCATACGGATTACGGAGCACCGTGTGACATTCGCGTTGCGTACAGGATCTCCCATGTCACATCCGCAGTAGATGCGGGATGTCGCGGGTGTCCGTCAACGACCGCATGGGCTGCGCACAAGTACGTTTCACATCCTTGAAGTACTTGAATAAGAAACATTTCTTGTCGCCTGCGTGTCGCCTACTACTCTAGATATAACAGTGTTATGCAGTTAGCTAGGCACAAGACCAAGGGTATCTGTATGCAGCAACTAGGGTGTGATATTGATAATAGGCATCCATGATAGTGAATCTAACATAGGTTGTACATGCGAACGTCTGTTTCTAGTAAGAATAATTCTTGCACAAGTATTTTGAAGTTTTTGAAGACGAGAAATGTCTCATCAGAACTAAACCAAATGATGTTACAGTATGTGAAGTGTGGTAGAACAATAGATTTAGGCAATGTTTTTGACAAATCAATAGTGAGATAAGATTTTACTCTGCGCAGAATTCCAATTTTACTACAGATCTTTTTGACATTTTTTTCGACGTTGGTGTGCCAGTTTAAGTTACTCATATTCTAATAATTTAGTTATTGCGAATACAAAATATCATTTTATATGCTACTTATTTAATGAAAATATTTTGAACACAATTGGTACCCTATTAATTTCACATAATTAATTGTGTACTAAATATTATTTACACATTAGTGTTCAATGGTTTGTATGTATCCTTGCTCCACTTCTGTACAAAATAAATATACTCTTATTAATGTACTCGACTGATAGAGATTATTATATTGAGAATAATTGTATTGCTGTGTATATAATACGAAATCGAATAAAATATGAAGGTACCATACTTTTTGTAATATTTACTGATCTCTTGAAGAGTCTAATTTATTGTTATCTTAACCACCAAACAATTTAAAATGCCAAAGTTAATTTCAGAAACGGAAATGTAAGACCATTTATATACAGTAAGATGTTTTTAGAATTCCTTGCTAGTATTCAGAAGCTTCAATGTGTGGCATACACATTGTAGGCTTCAAAATAGAATTTATATTTAACATAATTACACTAGTGAAGTGTTCGGAGTAGACAAGTACCCCTGTTTTGACACTCGGTATGCGGCGCAAATATATATTCAAATGTGTAGCTGGTACTCAGAAGCCTCTGTATAGCTGTGAGTGTATCCTTAGTGCAACAGCACTGTGTAAAATGGCGGACATAGAGCTTTTGTTTATTGTGGCTGGTATTTCAGTGGAATGTGATTTGATCTGCTTCATAGTGTCCGTGTGGAGTCCCCAACATGCATGTGATGGTAAGCGAAGTGTTTTCTGCCACACGCCGTCGGGAAATAGATAAATACTGGACAATAAGACAAACAAAATATATTGAGCATGTTGAGTGGTGATAAAAGGATTCTTCAGGTCACACACTTTTACTTCCATAGTGGAAAATGAGGCACATATTAACCATGAGTGGGGTACAAGGGTTAACCCTTACAGCGCAAGGATATACTTTAGTCGTCAGAATCTGACGTCTGTAGACGTCAGATTTTGACGACTAAAGTCGATCCCCGCACTGTAAGTTTATTATTTTTTTCTAATGGCCTTAGACCCATAACATAGGTATTCAAATGAATCTGAAAGAGCTAACTAAGACAG